>VZRQ01004161.1:147522-168938 GCA_013397975.1 Machaerirhynchus nigripectus | reverse complement strand
CCTGTCCTGTCCCATTCTGTCTCATGCATTTCTTCCACCAGATCCCTTCTTTTCACTGTGCACAGTTTCCAGTTCACCAGTATGGGAAAGCTTTTCAAGGGAGAAGAAATCACCCATAGCTATGTTCACTTATTTTACTGCTGAAAATGATATTTAGTTGCCAGCAATGCATAACTAATGCAGCTATAAAAAACAACACTGACTTCTCTTTTCCCTCATATATCATTGATAAAGCTGTCAGATAAAGCTTTTATTTTTTACTTTTGTCCCTAGAGATCATGACTGACCTAAAAGGAACTTAGTTGGCTTTTAGAAATACTGGTATGTTTGAAGTCATGATGAAGGACAGATGGAATTGAAATCCCACAGAGCTCTTTTTAGAAAGAGTTTTCTAATGACAGCTGGATTTTAGCCAAGCCATTGTCTCTGTTTCTGAATGTTGACAGCAGCAACACTTAGCAAGTACCTTTATCTGGTCAGATGACAATCTCAAGAACAAATGTAAATAAATTGCTTCAGCATTCAAAAAAGAAAAAGAAAAGCACAGGTAGTTTAGGTAGTTTTTACTCCTTTTTAAAAGTGTTTGTGCTTCACTTCAGCAGCAAAAGAAAAAAAAATAGAAAAAATAAGGCTGTATTAGAAGGAAAGTATTCAGGGGAAGGGGAATGTTCTTAGGAGGTAAGCACAAATCTATTCTATAAAGAAAATGTTCTTGTACAGAAATGTTATGAGGGAAGATGAGACTTTTAAATCTCCTTTTTTCAACACTTATTGACAGAAATTTGAATACTGCCCTTCCTGCTGCCTTCAGATGCAAGCAAGATCTGGCTTCTGGGTCAGACAATATCTAGATTTCTATTTTTATTTTTGGAATCACAAGCATTCTTAATCTCTTCTAATTTGAATGGCTCCTTCTTTGGAGCTATTTTCTCTCCTCTTACCTAATACTGAGTGCCCTTCTGCTTCCAGTCCTTGTACGTTCTTCAGGCCTCCTCTCCTCTCTATGCTTTCTTACCAGAATGCAAGCATAAATCTCACTTGCTGTCAACTCCAGTTTCAATTAAGCTACAATTTGGCTTTTTTCTTGGAACAGTTTTCTCATATTTATTTTCCTTCAGTTAGGACTTTTCCAAAAGACTGTCTTACAAAAAAAAGGCAGAAGATACGATTAGGAAGTATTAGGATCTATGCTGCTGCCTCTGAGTTTCTTTGACTGTGTCCTCTGCTTGAGCCTTGTGTGTCACTCTTGAAGAGTGTGCTGTTTCCTTGAAATCAGTGGAAACTGAGACACAAGAGCACTATCAGAGTGACTGTGAAAACCTCTTTCATCAGAACATGTGTACAAACTTTATTTTCACATAATTACTTAGATGCTCTGAGTGTTGCAACAGATTTTTCAAAAACCTTTGAAACTAAATAAACTAAATTATTTAGATTGGGTTTCTCCCTGTTCTCTCTTTGGAAGATCAGAATGATTTTGCAGTTCCACAGAAAGTTTGCAGTCATTTAAAGGTGTGCCACAATTTTTTTTCCAATTATACTGATAAGTAAGGAAGGCCACCTCCTTCACCTAACATCTTGAGAAAAACCAGAACCACAACACAGTCTGAGCAGCTCCAGTTAATGAATGGTGCTCATTATATCAAGAGTGAATTGGCAAAGCTACAGCAAAGTAACTCCATCAACCAGTTTATCCTTGTGATATGGTTAAGCTGCTGGAATGTGCATTTCTGCTATGTCTCCAAAAAAAATTAACCTCTGGTATAAAAGCCATTATTCTTTACTCTAGAACTGCAAAAGATTTAAACATTCAGACCTTAATGACAACATTCCTTTCCAAATAAACCTGTCTTACTACACAAGAGAGAGAACTTGACTGTTGGTCAGAGAAGAGGCTCAGGAAAAGGTGAAGTGTGAGAATCAGTCAAAACCTTTCTTTGCAGCCTGTACTAAGTACTTTGATCTCTTTTCCAGTGACTTCAACAGCAAAAAAACAAATGGCTAAAGTTTGACATTTAGAACATTTCTTAATCCTGGCTGATCGAATGTTGCACAGGTTCTCAGTCACAAATAGAAAATTAACTTGTAAATTTCTAATAATAATAATAAGCTGAAGGCTATTTATCAGGACAAAATAAACATTTCTCATGCTGAGAACATGAGTCTTCATGTTCCTAATACAGATGGCCAGTGAAGGAATTCTGACAAAACAGAGCTTCCAGAGACATCAATCAGCTGGAAACTAAATGTCAGGTGTTGCCATAAAACATACCGTCAATGCTTTTCAGATATGGCATCAACATTACTTTCCAAGAAACAGGCCCCACAGACCTAAATATAGAGATTTTTGGGTTACAAAAAATGTCTTATATACAAATATTAAACTAAGAGGGGAAAGCAACTTGCTCAGGGTCATGTAAGAAAGACAGACTATGTCTCCTAATGAGAGTTGAAGCAAATCCAAAACAAGTCAGTCCTTATATATAACCCTGATTACTCCCTCTGTCCATAAGAAAACAAAGGCAGTGAGAAGGAAATAAAAATACCAGCAAAAGAATTATGTAAATTAGACCATATTTGCTTATTTAAATATCAGACAGGAATTGTGCATAGTAGTGAGCATTCGAAATGGTTTAATAGACACATTAAAAAACCAGAATTCTTTGATTAATAACGACCCTAATTACACCACAGATAGATTTATGCTGCATACTAAGTTGCATTATTTTATTATTTTCTATATATTTTATATATATATTTATTAAGACCTAGGGAAATGGAAAGTTTCACTAATGCTGACTACCAAAGAAAGCTGTATGACCAAAGCCCCCAAAAAGTGTGAAGTAGTGCTTTTAGAATGTAGATACAAAAGAAATTCCTGTTTCTAGAAAAAAGTGGAAAATACACAGGAGAGCCTTATGTGTATTTTTACACCAGGATGTGGAAGTTGAATAGCTCTACATAACATGTAGATCTTGCAGGTTAAATAGGAATAATGTCTGCCTAATACTCTAAAATTAGAAATAAACTTCAAATCCATTTTTTTACAGAAAGCATGTTAAACAACAAATGCTGGCAATATCATTTAGAAGTTAGCCTATGTGTTGCCTTTGGCAATAAATGAAAAAGTTCCTATATGCTCTTTCTATTTCTTTCAGAAAAATAAAAGAAGAAAAAGGAAAGAAAACAAAATTCTTGGTGGCAGTATTTTTCCACTTCACTCATTAAAGTTCTGTTTACTAGTCCTGACTCTCCTACCTGAGTAGGAGCCCACATGCTGCCCTTCAGGAGTGCCCAGTTATGACTGGCTTATGAGTACTAGTGTAAAAACAGGAAATATACTCCTGCTAGTGTAGTGTCTAAGGCCCAAAAGACTTCCCTTTTTCTTTAAAAATCTCAGGCCTACATTTTTTAATACATTTTAAATGGTTCATAACATCATAAATCTCTTCTACCAATGGCAAGTGGGGTGAGTGGCTAGCAGAAGGATTTTGTGGCTAGTTAAACAAAAGCAGATCACAGACATGTCAGCTAATGTTTATGGTCTTGAGATTTGCTCTTTTAAAGACAGCCTGTGGTTACAATAAGGGGGACTTCAAAAGGCAGGCTGTATTTCTCAAATAGAGGCATTGACTCATGCTGAAAAATCCTCCATTCTTAGCTCAGTCTCAGAAGAGATGGCAACAGTGTCATCTCACAACTGTTTATGGCAAGAAATCCTGCATCTTTGTGACAGCACAGCATGCTTAGAAAGAAAAGCAAGATCAGTAATTATAAAGTTGCTGTCAGAACAGGGCTGTGAGAAGACTTTGCCTCACTGCAACCTCAGATCTGACACAAAAGTTCTAACCATTACATGCACTTCTCCTCTAAGTGCTCAAAAAAGAGAGATCCAGGAACTACAAGGAAGAGCAACAGTCTTTACAGAAATCAACATTTTCAAAGCCATTTTCCAAGCATAAAGATGGGACCAAATCAACACAGGACAAAACTGGGTCTATGCCACAGGCAACTTGGAGAACTTGAGCAGCCTGTTCCACCCCAACTATCCCCTGAACCAGCAATGATCTGAGTATGCAGAGAGAGGCTGCAACCCTTTCTTGTGCTCAAGATCGATGACAGCAGATGTGCCTTTCACTTTTGCACATGGGCCTTCTACTTCTGGCTTTCCCATCTGCCTGTAACTGGAGCCTGTAATGAAAAATTGTGGAAGCTTCTGCCTACTGCTGCCCTATATATGAAACTGCAATTTCATGTGTACAAACGTCTTTTTCCACAAAGCTGAAATTCTAATTTATGTGGATGCTGAACTAGGTAGTCAAAGATCCTCTGTGAAAGTGCAAAGTATGAGAGTTACTGAGGAAATCTTATTGTGGAGGGCAAGCGATTAATTTCTGCTTGTTCTTTATTCTTGTGTGATTGCACTGCATTGCATTTTTCTTATCTAAAAAAGGATAGAAAGGCTGCACTGTCCCTATTGCGCTGAAATAAAAGCCTGGATACAACTGCCAGACATCCTGGTCAAATGCACAGGAATCCTGCTGAGACTGGACATCTTGTGATGAGCCTGTGGTGTACACAAATATCACGCAAAAACCCTGACTTAATGTTTTTAATTGAGAAACAGTTATATCCTGTAGCATCCTCTACTCACACATGCACACACACATAAAGATGAGACATGACATTTGCACTGGGGAGTTTAACTGCAGATAAACAATTCAATCATTTCTGGAAGGTCTTTCCATCCTAATTTCTCAGAAGACTTGCAGGTGACGCACTGAACTTCCTTCAGCTCTACTCAAGGAAATAAACTAATCCAATGCTTCCCGCTTTAGCCTGTGATTCTTAAATGCTTGCAGTGGTGATTTGTGGAGACAGAGCTGTGGTTATTAAAGTTCAAATTAATGTCTTATTTGATATGCACAATCAGGATGCTCTTTGTATAGGTTTGTATTTTCTCTTGAAGAAAGCTGATCATCTCTATAGTATCACTTTTATTCCCTGTTTCCCAAGTTGCCTGTGTGTCAAAGCACAATATGACCACTGGAAAACTCTGCTTGCCTTCTCATTGCATCTGTGTGTATGTGTACTACAAAGAAAAAATAAAGTACTTCTTTCAGTGTAGCATCTCTAATCTCACACAGTACAATTAGGTATTGTTGACAAGGTTTGAGTGTGGGCATTTTTTATTTGTGTTTGAGATTATAATTCCAGGCAGAACCTGACTTCTCTGTGCTTTATATTGTTCCAAAAATCTTCATTAAAATGCAAACACAGCTGCCTTGTTTCAGTATGCTTCTTGAAAGTCTTTCTGGTCCAAACTGCTGGTAGCACCTGATTCCTTTGGTAAGCACTGAAAAGGGCAGAGATATGAAGAACAGGCAAAAGGAATCAAGTACTATGCAAGCTAGAAATTTGTATTTAAGAGAGAAAATGAATCTGTGTGGCAAACAATACAAAGGAAGTTCTTAATTGCTCACATGCTAAAGCAGCAACTCCAGGTAACTGCAATGTAAAACCACCCTGTAAGTGGTAGGAACAGTGGGAAAGACCTGTGCAAAAGAGATCAATGACTCTGGAATTTCTGAAACCTCAAATAACAAAGAATACACATATGAACCAGTTCACTAATATAACCCCCTAGAAGGTAATGAAGGTCTATAAGGAGAACTCATCTAGAAAAATATAATTAAACACTTTGTAAACATTCAACTTGGTAAGAAGCTTTTACAATGGTTAGGCATACATGCTGTGTTAGATGTCTGCTGAATGCTTTCTGGAGATGCAGAGAAATTTTTATAATTTAAAAAAAGGTTGCACCAAACTGCTTATACTGGTTTTCCATGACTGCATGCTATCTCACATTTTTCAGAGAGAATTTTAATTTGAAACTAAACATAATTTTTTTGGATGACACAAAATCAGGGGTGGCAAGTGAAAACAAAAGTAAGCAGAGAACAGCCTCAAATCACTTGGGTGAGCTGAATACCTCCGTACGTGAAACTGAAGTAGGTTTAGATGAACAAAAAGAGGCAAAAGTGTCCTACAAGAAGTTTGAAAAGGGCATGGGGCCAAGTGGACAAGGAATTCACTAGAAATTCAGTGATACAGTGACAGAACAGTAAAGAAGGACGGAGAATCCAAACAGAGAGAAGTAGTAGTATATGCTTCTATATGTAAAATGATGAGATCAGTGTCAAAATAATGGAATTCTACAGTCCGTATTCTCAGGAGATTTTGAGGAACAGATAGAAAGGTATCTCAAAAAAGTCTTTGACTGGTGTGGTGATGGAAACACCATATACTGATGGAGCTATTACACCATCACAGGGTCGTTCAAAGGAGCCACTCACCTTTTACTCCCAAAGGATTTGGAAGGCCTGGGTACGCATGGTAGTAATAACAATCTAATGGTTCACTCACATTCTACTAACCTGAAGGAGAGTCAAATGACACAGGAAAAGCCACACAGATGAGATCTTTTTATATCCTTACATTATGAGTGGTGATTGTGACAGGTGAACAAAATGATAGCAAAAATACAAATCACATATCTGTGAAGCTCAGATCACACAAGGTTGTGAAATTTAAGAGGTTTTAACCCATTAGGTCGTACACATTTTGAAGTCTGAATATAATCCAGAAGATCAAAAAGTTTCTGAATATAATGTATCTCCTTTCAATTGTTAGTTCTAATATCCTAGGTGTTGTTGTCACTGTGTGCTGGTCTTGTAATTGTTTTCTCCTGTCTCTCATCCATGGTTTCCTCCTTACCCAACATTCACACAATGACACTCCATTTTCACTGCTACAAGGTGAGACATCCCCCATGAGGTAAGCCACTGGGCAAATCTCATGGTATCGCTCAAGGCATTTCATTACTGCATGTTACCACAAAGAAAACGTGCAGCTCTGGGCAACCACAACAGAGTTATCATGATCCTTTGATCTCTTCCCATGAGTCAAAATTAACCAAACCCAGTGCAACCACAGAGTCTTCAAAGTATATCTAAACATTCACTAGGTGCTCAAAGGACTAATAATGCCAGCTAACTACACAAGAAAGAAATAACTTGTCTCTCACCATTCCCTTTCTCTGCCCACAGAGGATGTTTGGTATTGCTACAAGATGACATACAGTGAGGTCAAAACAGAAAAACTGGTACCATCAGTTAAGCTCTTATTCATGTATTTTCATGTAGGATTTATGCTTCCTTCAGAAAACTTTCGGGGTGAACAGAATCGGTGAGAAAGCAGATGAGGTGGCATTATGGTCAGAAACAGAAGATAACACAAATTTTCTGAAGGAATATATTCCTTTTATGTGGACTGATGAAATGAATTTTTTTTTATTCTTGGATAATGACTCACAAGCATGAGTAAGCAAAAAATTATTTTTTATGCAAAACCTATCACTTGAAATGGTGTAAAACAGAATTTACATGAATTTGAGGGGAATTCTTCATTTCTTCTCTGTCACTGCTAAGAATAAGAACAAATTATTATACATGTAAATATATAAACATATAAAGTTATAAGCTGGTAATTAGTAGAATATTCCGTGTCTGGGACAAAGACAGAAGCTGACAGTGAAGCAGTGGATGAGTAATGATATACAAAGGATTGTCCTAATTGATCAGAAAATGACACAGAGTAGCAAAGACGAGGAGAAGGATGTTGAGGGTAAGTGAAAGAAGAGCATGACATGTGATTGTATCATCAGTGAGCAAGCCTTGGTGTTTCAAGGATGTCCGTGGGTTTAACAGCTAAGTTTTGAGTTATAAACCATGGTAGGAAACTCTCAGAAACCATGAGTTCCCCGGCATAGTCTTGATGCTACCATGTACCACAAAATATGAGGGACAATTTCTAGCAGAGATACAGAATGATCTAAGGCCCATTTATCCAATCTGTAAAAACAAGCTTGTTGGCGTGGCCCATTCAGCAGAAGACACCCAGACATACTCATAATTTGTCCAGTTCTTTTAATTGATATTTATTTCCCCATATTACTCACAATTTTTTTCCATTCTTAGACCATTTGCTGTTAAATTCATGGCACTTTTAACCTTCTCATAAATCCACTACATGGCCCCCACTCTCCTTTTCTGAGATAATGCCACTTAGACTCTCAAGTCAATAACCTAGGAATTATCATTGACTACACTCTCCCATGTCTTTACGGGCAGGTTAGATCTAGATTCTGAGCATCATTATCACATAACATTTCTACAGCTTGGCCTCTTCTATCTACATAGCTAGCTAAAACTCTTCTAAAAAGACTGCTGTGTCTCATGTCAGCCCCTAAGAAACTTTCCTCCCTGGCCTTGTCCAGATTGACCTGCTCATATCTATCCATATATATTATTGCCGATGTTTTATCCTTATCTTTCATTTTGACTGGTTATCTCTACTTCACTACCACATCTCTGACTTCCTTTCTTTGTCTTTCAAGGCCTTTTATGGACTAACCCAAGCATAGACACCCTTGCTGACCCTTAAACCAGAGGGCAAGGAATCACAAGATACTCACCATATCCCTCTGAGATCTGAGTAGAGCAAGAACATTGTTCTACAAAGATGACAGTAGCTCCTCAGAAGACCCACAATTCTGTCTGTAGTTTGGGGCTAAGCTGAGTCCTAGCATTATTTCACAGTGCCAGCTTCAGAAACTCTTGCTGGCTTACTTTTTCCCAGAGAGAGGAGCTGACAGTACTCAGCAGCCTGTTCCACCCCAGCCCTGGTGACATGACACAGGCTTAGAATGGACCCTATATTTCAATATCTTGAGAAATGCACATAGTATGTTTGCTTCCCCAGAGCAACAGCACACTCAATATCATACACATAAAAAATACTGTTTCTTTGTGCTTCCCTTTCTGCATATAATCATCAGCTGCCTTTTACTTCAAATTTCCGCATCTGTTTGGAATTTATATTTATTTTGTCCAGTATTGGTGTTAGACCTGGCACAGAAGAGACTGAGGCTCCAGGAGAGAGCTTCCTCAATAATTAAACACTCACCTATTGCTGGCTCTTTCACCAGGGTGTCACTCAAGACTCTAGAGTATTTCTTCCTGCAGATTTCTGCACATATCTCTTATGCTTACACTGTATGAAGTGTGTGGACACTGCCTCAATAAAAATGCTTAAATAGGAGGTGTTTGCTGTTCTAAAGCAGCATCACATGGCTTCACACTTCTCAAAATCTGCTCAGGTTCTTTCACTTGCTGTTGCTTTCCTGTGGAATACAGCTGTTATTTCCTTCTGGTCTAAGCCTTCCAAAACCAGTGCTGAAGCAATTGAAAATACCACAAGCAGCTGGCACAGTGCTTGCTATTTTAAGACTAGGGACCCTCACAAAGTGGATCTAAACTGGCACCTTCCTCAAACCCATGACAGGACAAGCAGATTATCCTGGAACAAGTCAGGAATATGAGCTGTGAATGCTGGTGAGCTGTGTGCTGTGAATCCTGGGATTTGTGCAGCTAGGTTGTTTAGCATTTGCATTTCTATCTCGGGGCAGAGGCTGGCAGCAGAGAGCTCCCATGAGCGTGTCCGCACACAAAGGAGTGGCCACATTGTACAGAGATGTCTGGAGCTGCGCTATGCTATGGAAACAGATTGCAGTGCAGGGCTTAAATCTACCACATAAAGGTTTTTGTGGCCTCTTGCTCTCTTCAGTTTCCCTCTGTTATTTTCAGCTTTTGTGCTTAACCCTGTGTCTCAGAGCAGACAGAAGATACTTAGTTTGCAGGCACTCAGCTTTCACATTGGTGATTACAGAGCATTGGTAACTTCCACAAGCCATTTCAGGAGCAGAAAGCTAAACACACACAAAAATAAAATTCAAAGAAGGAAATAGCTTTTTCCTTCTATCCATTACTGCCTGCATGATAATAGCTTTATCCTGCCAGTGGTTGAGAATCTCCTGAAAGGAAGTGAGTTCCCACATTATTTTAATGTAATTTGAGTGCACTCAGAGCCTTGCAAAGGCACTTGACACCTCACAGGAACAGATGCTAAATGCTCAGTACATTAACCATCTGACTGTTACCCTCAACCTTTTTGATAATAGGGGTCACTTAAAATGCCACATACTGCTGCTCAAATATTATTAACTCTTCTCCTGACCTCTTCTAAATAATATAAATAACTCACTAATCATGACTTAGTTATCTTCTGCAAATAACAATACAAGAGATGGATTCATCTTAAGTTTGCTTATCTTGAACTTTTAATGTAAACAATATTCTCTATCTGGGAAACTGGCAGTTTGCTACAACCTAATTTGGCAACCAAAAAATATTCCACTGAGTGCTTACTAAGTAGGTTCCCAAAACTGTCTGGGTAGTTCTCCTGAGGTTTTCTAAGCAAAACAGAATTTTTTCACTACTAGATCCAGCTTTCTTTTTCGTGGTAGACATAAGAAGTAGAGGGCACACTAATAATGTATTTTCAAAAATCTTTGCTTTTCCATAGAGGAAACAGCTGACACTGAAGATTTCTTTAATGTTTGGTAAGTATTTGGAGACAGTGGCTTATTGGTATACAAAACATCTATAAACACACTCCTGCGGTATTCAAGAGGGCAGTAAGAATGAAATAAACTCTAATTTTCCCAAATTAGAAGCAGCCAGACTCTGTTTGCCCTTAACTACACTTCTGCTTAGAAGGCAAGGTACAAAAAATTAGGAAAGTATTTATGTTGTTTTGTCCAGAAAGTACCTTGGAAGCTTCTTCTATGTGGACTTTTACTTGGATGAGTATGAAAAAAAGTTACTCAGAAAAGCCACAAAAGATAATGAGATTCTTCCACATTAATCAATGCATCAATATGTCAATAAACATACGAGGCTGTGGAAATTTACAGGAATTTGCGGACCTTAAAAAGTCTGAAAAACTTCAATGCGGACCTACTGCGCCACCTAGCCTTGTCTGGAGGACATTTTTCCCTGGAATCTGTTGGCATGGAACAATGCATATCAATCAAGAAGTGTATTTAAATATTGAGTACACAGTGGAGTACTTCTATGGGTAAAACACCCTAGTATGATGGTGGTATTTTGCAGCTTGTGTTTCTCATCTCTAGAGGCTCTATAGCTCAATCAGAAAAGCTACCTTTTTAGAAAAAGACATGATTTGTAAACCTCTATACATATGTCATCAAGAGTAAAAACCATGATACTGGTAAGTGGCACAAGTGCAACCTTGTGTGGGACCTACACCCTATGCAAACACTCCCTACATCACCAGGAAAGCCACCAGCTGGCCGCAATTGTTTTTCTCAGGGAAGGAGAGTGAAGAAAACAAAACTGTTTTGTTCTGGTTTTGTCTGGGATACAGTTAATTTCTTCTCCATAGCTGGTACAGTGCTGTGATTTGGATTCAGTATGAGAATCACGTTGATAACACACTAATGTTTTGATTTCTGCCAACTAATGTTTGTCCTAATTCAATGACTTTTTTTTTTCTGTGTCATGCTCTGCCAGTGAAGAGCAAAAAAAGCTGGGAGGGAGCACAGCCAGAACAGGTGACCTGAACTGGCCAGATTGATATTCCACGCCATAGAACACCATCTCCAGTAGATAAACTGGTGAATTACCTGGAAGCAGTGCTGATCAAGGTGCAAGGACTGGGTCTGGCATTGCTCAGTGGGGGGTCAGTAACTCTATTGGGCATCAATTGTTGTTCCTTTTGTTTCTTCCCTTTTTTTTATTTGCTATCATTCATATATTTTACATTTTACTTTTCAATTTACATTTCAATTACTAAACTTTCCTTATCTCAACCTATAAGTTTTACTTTTGAATCTCCTTCCCATTCCACTGGGATGGGGGGTGGGTGAGTGCTACGTGGTGCTTAGCTGCTGGGTCAGGTTATACTACAACAAAGTTCTGTCTCCAGGAGAGGCTTGCTCTTTCAACTTTGGAGCTGGAATAGCTACTGCTGGAATGCCCACAATCCCCTGAGGTAGGGACAATACTTAAGAGTATGCCCATGAGCAGCTCTAATGACATATTCTTTGGGCAGTTCCTTGCAGAGTCTGCCTCCTCTCTTCTTAATGGTCATTAACTGGCACTGTCAGCCACAGTGTTCCCAACTCCTGGCACGCCACACTCAGGAATGATTGCTTGGTACTCTCAGTCCACTAATCCAGGATGTGCTTCTAATGCCCCCACAAGCCAGACTGCCTCAGCCTTGCCTAAGTGCACTGTGCAACACAACACAACACAACACTGGCCTTGCCACAGATTCTTTTATTCAGTGTGGCAGATAGGAATTTCATCAAACTGCACTAAATTTCCTCAAACCACTGAGCCTAACCATCCAATGAATCACAGCTGTAATTTTCTTTAAATAATATAGCCAGCCTTTTTACATCATGCATTCACACTATATCATCGTCTATTGTGAATTTATGATTAATTTCTAATTGATTAATTACCTTACTCATTCACTAAATACACACTCAAGTTTCAACCAGTAATAAAACTATTCATGGTGTATAACTTAAATCTAGGCATGTCAGCTTACTGAAGATATAGTCTATGACACTAATGTACTTAAAATTTCAAGACCTCCTGCCCTCCAATTCCTTTAAATTTCACACATCCTAAGCCAGACTCTACATTCTGGGTAAAGAGGAAAAAGATAACTCATTCATTCTCAGTAGTGGGAATCTGAATTTCTACTTCTGGCACATCCACATAACACTTGGCTCTTTTCATTTTTCCAATAAAAATTAGGTTTTTCATTCAGGTTGTTTCAACAATATATAAAGAAAAGATCCTGATCGTTGCTGAGGTATCCTGAGTTACAGCTGAGAAAGCTTACCTCATCTTTTAGAGCTTGACTCGATTTTCCACAGACTTTCTACTGAACAAGACTTTCGGGAACAAGAATGTTAAATACAGCAATTCAAAGCCAAGACATGGAACCAAACAAACCTTCTTTTTTCCATTTGCATCACCAGTGGGCTTACAAAGTCCTTTTCCAATTCATTTTATTGACTACAGTGAACTGACAAACACGCATATAAAGGTAGCACTACCGTTTCAACATGCTACTTCATGTTGCTTTTTCAGGTGAAAAACTCAGCAGGGTTAAAATTTTCTATGCCAGTTGTCTCTTGCAGGCCTCTGTTTGTTTTCTTAAACTTCAGTCCAAGTGACTTTGCAGTTTCTAGTAATCATATTTAATGGAAACACAGACTTGTTTAGAGCTGTCCCACTATCTTCAGTGCTTGATTGGAAATCCCCATGCTCATTTTAAATAATGAGCTGAGAAGCTTGAAACCATCTGGTTGCAGCAGCCCATTCAAGCTACTAATTCAGATTTTTCAATGTGGTTTACAATAGACCTACCCTAAAACTGTGTGTAAAGCAAGTAATTGTCTTATGAGCTAGAATAGCATCGTATTAATTCAGGGAAGTGGAGCATTTATGTAAACAACTATTTTTTGTAGCAAGCCTCACTTCCCACCCTCACCCTGTGGAAAACAGTCCTTTGCCTCAGTCTGAGTTGTTGCCTGTACTCCATCACATCTTGTCAGTGGATTGCTGTGTCCCAGAACTCAGGAATGGTTTTAGGCTAGTCCTGTGCTACCAGAGGGACTTTTGCAGACAAGTGTCTTCGTGTCATCTCCTGCTAGCTGTTATCTCCAAACAGAATACTGGATTTGCACCTGAAAGCACTACTGTTCACACACTGGTATGATTTCTCCATCAGATATTGGGCAGATCTGTTCTTACATCAGTGTGAAGGTCCGTAGCGCAGCAAAAATCCACAGGGAACCTTCTTCTCCTCCTTTCAAATATGCCCAACTCCATTATCCACTCAAAAAAGGCAGTTTTATCTGGACATAAATATGTATTTTATCTGGACACAAATATGTACGTCCAGAATAAGTGCTGTCTAATGTAACCATAAAGGTAATCAAGAAGCCCTGCTGCTACTACCATAAATAATGTTCTGATCACACAGAATGAAATACTGGACTCCTTTTTATCCTAGCAAATTACCTCACAGAAAAAACCCCACAAACCCAATAACAAAACAAGTATGCATCCAGCATATTTGAGCACACAATCTCAGTATAAAAAAGTGGACAAATACTTTTGTACAAAATTAAAAAGTGTACGAATACACTCTCCACGTTTTATTAGTCCAAATATGGAATGAATTTTAACCCTTGACTCCCACGTAAACCGAAAATGTTTGCTTTTGATGTAGCTTCCTCTGAATTACCACAAGATGGTAGCAGAGAGTTTCTCCGGAGAAAAACTGATCTGAAAATAAGACTGAACTGTCTCAAGTTTGGGACCCAGAGAGTGCATGTTTTTGAGTTTACTCTGTTTCCAATGAGCCAGGAAACTACATAATTACATATCGAGGCTCTTAGGCAGAAGCTAATTTCCCTTCTGGAATCCCATCTAGCTATCCATTAACCTGAAAGTCTGAATACACTTGGCATCTCTACACTCAAATTCCTTGAAGAACTAGACTTCTTATGTACAGAATCATTGTAGTGTGAGGAGCACGCAGCCTGCACAAATGCTTCTGGAGTCAAAAACTAGGTGTGGGGATTCCCAGGAAGCTCATTCTCAGAGTTTGACTATTGCATGTTGCACGCACTTGTCCCCCACAGGAAGATGTTGAGCACCAGTGCTTGAAAAAATTCTATGGCACACAGCCCTTTTATAATAGCCTACTGACCATAGTGCTCAACCTGAAAGTAAAGAGAAGGATTCAATTCCCTCTTCAGTTGGAAGAAGTTCAAATACATGCTTGGAACGACCCCGGAGAATGACTAAAGGCACAGATTTAACAGTAGTGTAAATGGATACAGCCACTGCCCTCCAGTTAAAGCTGTCACTCTTCAGAAAGACACAGAAGCATGGGACCTGGAGAGGCAGACTACTTGTGCCTCATCCAATCCAACAAGAAAGAATAGTTCTGGAATATGATCAGGCTGGAATTTATCTACTCAGAGGAGAACTAAGGACTTTTAAAGATTCTTGGAAGGTGGGGTTCTCTAAACCACAAACAACCTGAGTGGTAAATGCGTGCCTAAATGATGTAAGTAGTTACTAGTTAGTAATGAATCTATTATCTTGTACTGCTGGACCCAACTGCATTTCTAATAGCACTAGAAAATTTTGGTAGCTTTAGTTTCCAGTACGTTAGGTGGGGAAAAGATTAGAGATTGCTACTAAATTGATGTACATAAATTTGGCTTATATGACATTGTGGATAAAGGACCACAGACAAAAAGATTATACTGAATTTTTTTTTTTTTTAGGTTTTGAGCTGGGTTTAAATATTTCAGCATAACTAAGCTGCAGACCTTCCACTCAACATTTGGGAGAAAATAAAATACAAAGGATCTACAGAATAAGTGAACTTCATATATTTCATTGTTCACAGGGAAAACAGACTTTGTGAAAAAAAGCAGACCTGAAACAATTTAGCATTATATAACCATGTATATACATAAAAAACCCACTTGAACTTATGTGTTAATTCTAATGTTGGTACTTTCTATATTTCACTGCTTTTTCATCTAAATAGCAATTGTTTCTAATAGGGATTGTTGGGCAATTATTAGTTAAAGGCAAATAACTGATAATTTCTTCTTCATTAACCCCATAACTTATTTATGCTACTGTGATTTTAATTTTTTAGCACAAACTTACACTTGTTACGTATTAGTTAAGATCATATCAGATAATACATATATAGCACCTGCACCATCTCTTGTCAGGAACCACAATTATTACTTGATCAAAGAGATATGCCTGGAGGAGAGACTGTTGCTGCAACCACACAAGTTTGTGTACAACAAACTGCAATTTAATACAAGATGAGGCTTTGCCCTTTACAGTTACCTACCACAACCACAATGGAAATGCCTACAGAAAGCTCAAACCTTATTTGTGTAGGGCACTCAGGATGCACCTGCAAAACAGATGCAGACAATTAGACCATTCCTGCCTCCTACACTTTGTGAGACAATTCAGACTGACACTGAGGAATCCTAGCTTGACTCCAAGTTGACAGGCCTATTGAGAAATAGTGTTACCTCAATACAACAGGTTTGTACAGTTTCAACGACTCCTCTTCAGCTGTTGGATGGCCAAAATTACTCCCAGAGAAAGTCCATGAATATTTATGAGAAGCTCTTAGCATTCTGGATGCACTAAAAAGTACATCTGAAATTGTTCAGTTCAGTGCAGTTCAGCTCAAGAACTTTTCTCTGAACTCTTTCACTCTGGAGAGTACTTCTGCAACTTCTGACTAAATAGAAATTGTTCCTGAGTAGGAATTAAATCATGTATGAGGAACACTATTTATGGAAAGCAGTGGTTTGCTTTATTTTGGGTTTGGAAGTTGCTGCTGGGCAGTCAGAAAGCAATTAGCAGAGGCTCGAAGCTAAAAAGAAACAACAGTGGAGTTAAAAACACCTGTCTGGGCTGTAGACAGCCAATAATCTGTCTGATAAAACAGAAGATGCCCAGGATTTCCAAATGACATGAAGCTATGAGGGATCACAATCATACCAGAAAACAGGATTAAGATTCAAAAGCATCTTACCAAGTTAGAGAAATGGTGTGTCAAAAGGAAAAGAACAGTGTTGTAGTGTTAAGCAGAAATAATTAAACAAGGAAACAGAAGAGTTGGCAAGATAAAAATGATCTGTGACTTACACAACATCACAGGCAGATCTTAAATAAACAATGTTCTGCTTCTGTGGAGACAGCAACCATAGAGACAGATAGGAACAGAAGTGTCACCTGTGAGTAAATAAGGCTCCTGTTAAAAAGAGTGCTGTGTCCTTCAATTCTTCTTTGAAACTGGACTCAAGAGACATGTGAATATCCGTGACCACAATCAGCACTTTGTAAATTGTGGAAAGAATTGAGTTTGTTTAACCTAGAGAGGGCTGAGGGGGTCCTGTTATTAATCTGCTGCAGAACAGGAAAGAGTAACTTGGTCTCTATTAGTTTGCAGGCAGAGAGCAGTGGGTATAAAGAC
This sequence comes from Machaerirhynchus nigripectus, assembly GCA_013397975.1. Classification (NCBI taxonomy): domain Eukaryota; kingdom Metazoa; phylum Chordata; class Aves; order Passeriformes; family Dicruridae; genus Machaerirhynchus; species Machaerirhynchus nigripectus. The sequence goes on along the minus strand of VZRQ01004161.1, from coordinate 151,898 downwards.
CTACTAAGCCTTTTTGGAAGACAACTTTCTACCACTAAGGATAGTTAGGTCCTAGCCAGATGCTGCCTTTGAAGGCAGTGGAACTTCTGGAAACGGGAGGTTTTAAGAAAAAAACTTGAGAATCAGGAAGTGGGTGTGATGCATCCTGCTTTGGGGCTAAAGATGGCATCTTTCACACTATATTAAATATTAATTTGCAACTGAAAGAACTTCAAATTTTTCATACAAATTACTAGATTTTAATAAGAGAATCAACACCTCTGCTAAACTGTGCAGAAACGCATGCATATGATCACTAACTGAAATCAGAAACTCTTGAAATACAAACTAATATTTCTGCTTTACTTTAAATAACACAGTAAAGTCTTTCATTGCACTAGTTAATGAGGAACATTACCCCATTTTTCTTGTTTCAAGTCTTTGATTCAGCGCCTGACAAAGGGAATTGTTTTTTGTACGTTATGTTTGCAGGTTTTTTTTTGTTTTCCTTTGAAATGGTCCTGTTAACATAGATAGCATTGTTCCAACGGCTTACTTTCTTCCTGAAGGGTGGAAAAATAAGAAAATTACCTTTTTTATACTCATAAGGGGCAGATTTACTGCATCATGTAAGTCACTCTGGGTAAAAATTATTAATATACCAACATCAGTGGTAGATTTTGTAAATGTTGCAAGTGGGTTATATAGCACTACAAGAACATTGAGTAACACAGATCTCAACACAGAAAAAATAGGTTTTGATGCCAAGAAGCTACAAACACTTGACATATAAAAGAGAAAATATTTTATTTTAGGAAGAGCTGACATTAAAATTTGAAAAATAAAGAACTACCACCAAAAGTATCAGCATAAGTGTGTTTATTGAAATACGTTGTAAAAATGCAACTTTTACAACAAAATTCAATGGCAAGGTTCACTGTATTACTTACTGCACAAAGGCTATCACACTGATTCAAAGCTGCCAATACAAAAATCAAAGCTATCAATACAAAAATCTTAGTGCACTATAATACCAGGTTATGCATGGCATCCAATTACCAAGGATCTGCTTTTGGTGGGAGTTCTTTCTGCTTTGAAAAGCAACCTTGAGAAGTGTCCCTGCTCATGGGGATATCCCATGCAACCAGCTGCTTAGCAGGGCGAGCTTGAAGAATGCTCATTTAGGCTGTCATATTTCTGGAATAAAGTGGCTGGCTTGTAGTCAAACTACATACAATAAAAAGGCTATGCGTGAGATTCCCTGCACCCACAACTTTCTTTGTTCCTTGATAAATGAGTCCTAGAAAAGCTACCTGCTACTCGTGTATTATTTACATGATCAGTGACCCAAGCTCATATGCATCCATGCTCACCTCTATCGCTCTGTTCCTTTGTGCATTTTTACAGAACAGACTGGAACTAGAGAAGTTCTTGTCCTGGTTATGCCCCAGGTCTTTACCTTCTTTGGAGCTTGCAATAGCTACCCTTAGTTTGGCTAGGGAGTTGAGCGCATTTGTCACACTCAGTCAGTTTGTTCAGGTATTTCAGCCAGGCGCAGAGACTCTGCAAGAAGAATACACACAACTGAAAATAAAGCAGTCAGTTATTGGCTAACAGACAGAAGAACTAGCTAGAGTTTAATGAGTTGCTAAACAAAACATGACTATAGCCACCACTCATGGTAAGCTACTCAAGAAGTCTTTGCTGAGCAGGTAGGCATGAGTCAAAAGGGTAATGGTCTCTTCCCAAGGCTCTCTGGAGAAGAATCCCAGCATTTCTAACCTGCAATCTTCCATCAACACTTAACATGACACAAGGGTTCACAGCTAGTCCCCAACTCAACTGTCTGGCTTGACCAGGCTTACCCAGGTTATCTTTAACTTTATGATTTTATACCTTTTCATGCTGGTACTTTCCCTCTGAAATCCTTGAACGAACATCAACAATCTCATGTCCAAAGCCCTACTTTCAAAATTCTCTACAGATGGCAAACTTTCATAGCAGTCTGGATCAAGGTCCTGCAGGTGTGTGGTGTCAGAGATGGGCTTTGGATACATGTACACAGGCAACTAAACACCCAGAAAGGTAGGGTGAAACTCAGAGCTGTTGTTACAGACATGAAGAGAGCCAGGTTGGATTGCATGTCTTCTAGGCCTTTCCAAACTACACTGCTATAACCTGGTATATAGAGAAGTTTGGTACCTGACTCGGGATTTTAAATTCTCCAGATTCTGTGACACTTGACACATTGAACTTCCAGGCTGTTTTGTGGATTTACCTTTGTTCTTCTCTTGTATTTCAGTTTTTCCTGTGCAAATATCACAACTTGCTTTTCGAAACACTTTCTGACCAGGCATGAAATTCCATACAAACATTATTCAATAACTTTTTAGGGGTTTTTTGGTTCTAATTAGTACCTTGAACATAATTTCTAAATAGCAGTGAATTCATATGTTCATAAGGAAGCATTCAAAGAATAAGCTAATACATTGCTCATTCTGCAGCTTAGGGATCATGTGGATCAGCAAAAGCAACATCAGAAACTGTTGCTGCTACCCGAACAAAGAGGCCATAGAGAGCTACAGAAGGGTTGAAATGATTCAGAAAATGTTAAATGTATTGATGGATTTTAAAAGGTATCTCCACTAAAGTCCTAAAAGAATAAATATTTTCAAACACCGATGAGAGTGCTCAAAGCACAAAAATGAGTTAATACATTATCTCTAAAATAGTATGTGCAAAGATTTGCTACCCCACATTTTGTTTAGTGTACATAATTCAAAACCTCCTTTCAAATATTCAGTTGATAGATTTCCAGAAAGCTTTACTTATTATACTGTCTAGAAACATTAGAGGAAAGAACTTACTAGCATTTTGCAGAGACTTGTTAACAAATATAAGAAAAAAAGCGCCAAAATTTTGGCATCTAACCATATACATCTGTGATTTGCATTTTAAGTAAAACTTAGCAGTTAGATGACCTTTCATGTGTGTACTGCTCTCAATTCTGAAACAACAGTGAATGTCCAGCTGTTTGTGCCTCCAGACCACATGCAGGCAATGAAAAATGAGTGACCCTCTGTGAATTGAAAGTTCAATTTACATGACTCACAAAAAATGCACAGGAACTCTGTGGAAGAAATAAATGCAATTATTCAGAACACAGTTCTGAAGAATTAAACTATCCTTTGACTAGGAATCATTTGCTTGACTAGAAAGCAAGAGTATTGTAAGAAAATGGAACGTCTGACTAAGGAACAGGATGTTGCTTGGCAGAAGGAAGTATGAGACATTCCTGAAATACAACGAGGCAGGGAAAACCAGCTAGAGAGCAGTGTAGCGGAGAAGCATCAAGGTGCTGAAGTAGATCACAAGAAAAGCATACGTTGGCAGCACAATGCTATTACAAAAGGTGACAAACTATGTATCATGAGGTGTAAAAATAATATAGCCTACAAAGCTGAAAACTTTGCAGATCATATGCTCCTGATGAAAAGCAACCAAGATTCAAGAATTTGAGACAATCTAGAGGAAAGCAAAGAAAAGAGTGTCTCAATGGGTACATTAATGTTTAACCTAGAAAAAAAAAAAAGAAAGAAAGACAAAATACCTCTTTCATGTATAAGTGCTACAAACTGGAAAAACTTTCACTACAAATGCCCTGGAAGGGATGAGCAACAACTTTAAACAAAACTTTCTTAGGGCTACATCAGAAGATGTAACCAGGCAGCTTTTAGCATACTGTACCTACCCGAATGTGGCCAGTCATATGGGGACCCGCAACAGAAACACGGTCAACTCCTGATCTCACCTCATGCTTTATGTGATTTTGGGGAGTCAAGAGTTTGTTTTGGGAGCAGTAGCCTTACTTGACGCGGTTTCTGAGACGGATTTCCTCAGACAGCTGCCTGCGTGCGGGAGTGTGGCACTGCACCAGGCTGGTTACGGCCAGGCCCCCGAGCCCCGCTGCAGGCAGCGGGCACCTCCTCACCCCGGCTGCCTTGGCGGCCAGAGCGACTGTCCCTGCTGCCGGAGCCAGGCCAGGAGNNNNCAGGAGACACGGGGACCCGGAGCCATGCCACCAGAGCTGAAGGCGCCTTGGGGCCATCACTCCTGCCTGCGGTTCCTGCCCGCTAGGGACTGGGCGGATCGGAACGTGTCCATTCTCTGCCCCTCACGGTCCTCTCGGGCTACCCCTGCCTGTCCCCCTTGTCCCTGCTCGGCCCACGCAGGACCCTGAAGCCCTGAGGCGCCTCGAGGAGGGGGCGGCCCGCCTTCTGCTTTTGGGACGGCAGCCAAGGGAACGCGCCGCGCTTCCCGGAGCGAGGGGAAATTCCCGACAAGCGGCTCACCCGGCTCCTCGAAGTGGGTGGAGGCACCGCCCTGCCCCGGGGAGG
>VZRQ01004161.1:75234-147496 GCA_013397975.1 Machaerirhynchus nigripectus | reverse complement strand
CCCCCCTTCTCCTCTCCATCCGCGGGCGTCCCGTCCGCCCTCGCTCAGGGGAGCTCTGCCGGCCCCGCTGAGGAACACCCACCTCTCCCCCCCGGCGCTTGTTTTGAAGCGCGCTGTGGAGTTTTTACTTTGAATTTTAGCACTTCTGATGCCCTCTCCACCCTTTTCCCTCCCGTTATCCCGTGTTTTCCAGGCACCCCTCGGTACGGCGGTGCGAGAGGGCTGTAGCGGCGCCTCAGCACCGCCGCCGTCGTACCGCGCCTCCAGAAACCCGCCAGCATCATCGCATACCGATGAATTTAAGGCGCTTCGTGACCGTCTAGTCTCCTCTGCTTTCAGGATGGTACTGCTTAGGTACAGCATAAAGGCTGCTGATTTGACTTGAGCACAAGTTACCTAAGTGGGGTACCTCGTGGGATGAGGATGCTGCACCTGCCAGGTGATTAGGGTTTGGTTTTAATCTCTCCTGTGCCCGCTGCTTCAAGAAGGTGTTGACTTGCTAAGAAATCCGAACCCAGACCTTTAAATCTGGCATCATACAGAGAAAAAGTGTTGCTTCCGCTTTCTTTTAAGCAGCTGAAATCCATTGCTAGATCTCAAGGCCGTTTAAATAAATAAGAAAACATAAATTCCAGTGTGATTCCTGAATTTTTTGGAGTTTGGGGATTTTTTTTTGAGTATTCTTTTGGCATAACCTTTTTGCCTCTCCTTTTGTCTAAATTTTGCATCCCCGAACCAGTCCCAACTCCAGCTGGGCAAACCGGATAGATCCTAATACCGTTATAAGTAGATAATGCCTGAAAAATTGCCTCTCTACAATAGCTGACGTTTGTTTTCTGATGGGATAGGAGTAGTTTTACAAAGTTCATTAATGGCTTCGTGATTTTAGATCCCATTTTTCCGCTATTTCAACCGCCTTTTTGATTGGATTTTTGTCTCTGTGGGACCATGAAGTATGTGTTTTTTCTGTTTTGGCAGAGCTTTTTAGAAAAGCAACAGCATGTGTCAAAGAGCTTTCTGTTTACCAAAACACAGGAGATAAAGCTACTCCTCAATGGTCAAATTATGATGTGTGTACTTAGACCTTAATTATAGAAATTACTTTCTTCCTTTCTTATGCAGCTTTTTAAACCTGTTGCTCAGCCATTAAATTACAAAAGCTTATTAGGAGCTTTCAGTGTCTTATACACAGATATATTTTGTAAGTGTAATTGAAACCATCTTCAAAAATGCTTGGGAGAAAAAAGTAAGTACAAGGACTAAGGGAAAGGTTCATCCACTTTAGAATGTATTTTACTTTTTAGCATTCAGGATTGCTGACAATCAAATTATCAATTTTCAATAAAAAGTGTGATGTTTATTTTTAGGAGGGATCTATTTAGCTGGGATGTTTTAGCAGATACTACTCAACCAACACTCTGTAGGTTTCTGATGGCTTGACACTGCTCCTTGTTTCAAGAAAAGCTGCTTCAGTTAGATGTCAGCTCTGCACTGTTGGTTTTGCATGGGATATACTGGGAATTGCAGGAATCAGGAGAGCGGAGGCACGTTGTGTTGTAGAGTCTTTGCACAAATCACTGACTTAGGGCCTTCCAGCTCCTTTTGACAGTTATATAGTTACCTCTTTATTTAGGAGACAAGGGCATCAGGAGGATGCGTTAGTCGTCCTGTGCTCTGCTTGCTTTGTAGGGGTGCCTCTTTGGAGGCTGTGGAAAGAGTTTATTAGATTTTAGCACTGAAATGTCACTTATGTTATCAATCTTGTGTTGATTAGTAGAAACTTGGACTGTGATTCCTATCGTCTGTTTATGAAGCAGAGGGAATAACAACATAGGATGAACAGTGTTATGTATTATTACTTCATTTGCCTCATTGGCAGTTCTCTTCCATGTCTGGTTTAGAAAAACTTGTTCAATCCATGGTGTTTATGAGTTGGTATCCCCATCTAATACTCACGGTTAGATAGATTAAGTATCCTGAACTGGAAAAATTTCTTTTCTCAGCCTGTGTACAGGCTCAGGTTCATTTAAGGATTTGGCTTGTCCCTGCCAGCTGTTTTAAATAAGCAAAGCAAAGGGCACTGAGAAAAGAAAGCTGTATGAAGTATGATTGAAATATGTGCCTTTAGGAAGATTGCTACAAAACAGATTAACTCTGCAGTCAGCTTTGACTAGATGTTCATAGCAGGGGCTTCCTTTCCTTACACACACATGGGTGTTCCAGGTGCTGCAGCAGTGTGTGCACTGTATAGCTCCATCTCCTGATTGGATTTTGGTGCTTTAGTGACTTTGGAGTTTGATGAAATGTTAATCTTTGGTGTGTTTACTAGACAAATAATGAGAATTTCTTTTTAGTTTCATCCATGGCATCACAAAAACATTGGCTTGGACAGGATGTTGGGAATCATGTAAGCCAGCCTTTAGCTCTGAAGGAGAAATAGTTTACCTGGAGATACTTATTTAAAATATTCACAGACCGCCTACTTAGGAAATTTCATTTTCTCAAAGGTAATTTGCTCCTGTGCTGTCTCCACTTCTTGAGTGAGTTCCCTTTAATTGTGTTTAATCTGAATAATTGCTGTTGAAAATTATTTCAATTGCTATCAGCTCTCCAAAATAGTTCTGTTCTATTGAAGTATCTATCAGTGCTGATTAATTTCAAGTTAGGCAGGGGGGTCCCAAATCCATCTGTATCTGTTTTGTCACATCTCAGTTTACATTTTTCCAACAGGAAGATTATAAGTAGACTGTGTAGTTACAAATTAAAAAAAACCCCTAGTGTTTTAGCCTGCAGTCTGATAAAACCAAGCAAATCTGCTTTATTTCCCCCAGAGAATTTGAATTTTTATAAGGGGACAGAATGTATGCTAAAATGAAAGATGTATTGCTCAGCTAACTTCTGAGTTCTGACAGATCATTTTGTGCCCAACTGCCTTCAACTTGCAAGTCAGTATTATCTTCCCCTTTTCTGGCTACTGTCTTAATTCCCTTTGTTTTTCAGTTTTCACTTTTGGCAAGGATGTTGCTAGTCTATTATCATAATTTTGCTGTTGTTGCCTTTTTTTTTTTAATTAAATTGGCAATGTATTTTTTAAAACTGTAGCCAAGACACAGACTTTTAAATTATGATTTTATAAAAGTATTTAATTATTGATAGTGCAGAATAAGTGCTTGACATTTATTGGTGGTAGTTATTATGTGTGATTAATTTGTTAGTCACAGGCAGATGTTTCTGCATAAAGACGATTTAATTCAAAATATTACTCATATATTAATAACTCTATTTTTTCTCAACTAGTATTTCATTTATATAAAATTATTTTGTATTCTCTTTTGTTAGAGAGTTGTAGGACTTTTCTCATGAAAACCGTTTTGTTACCTACAATTGCACATATTACCACAATCTATTTATTCTGCACTATTAAACTAGATTAATAACATACCGAATAGTGAAAACCACTGTCACTTTCCAAAATATGATTATATTTTGGTAATAATTTATTATATTACACTACCCTTTCGTAGCATAAGGCTTCTGCATCAATAAAAGTGATCTAGGTTGTGCCTTTAGTGAACTGATGGTGTAAATGACTGGAGCTAGGTAGTTAAATTAGACCTTGGTTTCATGACAATAGCTGAGAATGGTTCTTAAGAGCATAAAAAAAGTTTGGATTTTTCTTCCAAATAGGAAGTAACTTAAACAAGTAGTCTAATATGTCATCATTCCATAGTACTTTCCCACTGTATATAATGTTGGATTTAAGTGATTCATAACCAATAGGGCAAATTTTGTGTGTCCAACCCCAAGATATTTACAAAATTACAAGTCTTGCAGGGCCAGGTTTTCATCATGCTAATATAATTAAGTCAGGAGAGATGCTGCTGACTTAATTGACCACTCATGTGTTAAACTGTCTTAAAGCAGAAAGTTAAGTCCTTTGACTTTAAAAACAGTTTTAGTTTCACATTTTCTGGGAAGAAAAAAAAAAGATATGAGAGATTTGGCTTTGTATCAATATAACTTCATGCAACTCAAAAAACAACTATCTGCTGAAGGAGTCACCGGAAGTTTTAAAGTGATCTGCCTTGAAAAGTTTCTTTTTGTGTCATTTACTTACCACTCTCTTCTCTATGAGAAAGAGCTATTCTGTCTTGTTTATTCCAGCCAATATATAAAAAATTATTTTCCCTTTTAGGTGCTAAAAAACCCTTGGAAAATCTAGGAAAAAAAAGAGATTTCCCTAAGTCAGTTCTTGGAATAGTCTAATAGTTGCATGTGAATTAGGCCTAGCTTCAAAAAAATATTTAGATTCTTCATACATGGTGATCTTAGTATTATCTAAATACTTTTGAGAATATTTGTTTAGTGGCAGAAAAGACTTTAGAAGCCTGTGCATTAGGCAAGGCAACACTCACCTGGTAAATATGGGGGCCTCTGTGTGAAGCATTTGAGCTCACAAGGAGAAGTTGAGACACACTGCAGCAAGGGTGCTTGTTGTGTGCGTTGAGCCCTGGGTTGCAGTGCAGGACTGTTCTACAGTGTTTGCATGACCTTTAGAAACATATTTTTTTAAAAAAGTTTGAAGTCTTTTGATCCTTTGGAGGAATTCAGAGCTTCTCAAAACCGTTGCATCTAATTAAACTTATTAGACTTAACAGTCTGCAGCTCAGAGATACTAAATTAGAAGAAGTTTTCTGCTAGAAACAAATTCTGTAGTGAATTCCTGGCCCTTCTGAAATCCATAAATGTTCTGTTCTTAGCTTTAGTCTTGACAGGTCATTCTGGTTATCTCCTGCTCAGCAGTTCCAGCTTCTGTTGTGGAAGCAGTGACAGAAGATTATCAGTGTTCTGTACAGCTCCAGAAATGTAAAATGTACAAGTTCTACGTTAAAAGATAGCTGTATCCATCATCCTGTTCCTGTTGTTTGTAGTCCTGTACCCTCTGTGCCTGAGAGCTTTAACTGTACTGCAGCCTGATGTTTACCTCTCCCTTCTGCATGGGGGAGTTTGCAAGTGATTCATGTCTTCTGAGATCTAACATGCAATCAGTCCTTCAGAACTGTGCTGTGCAAGTCAAAGAGTTTCATCCTGGCACAGCATGAATGTGAAAGCTGTAAATGGAATGCAAGATAGAGCTCTGTTCTTGAGATGCCAGTCCATCTGGGAATGGAACTTGCTAAGATTTGGTATGAGTGTTTCATCTAACTTAAGCCCTCCATATAGTGTCCTGTGTGCTGGCAGAGGAGCCTGCTGGATTCATCAGTCAGGCTCTAGGTGGAGTAGAAATCACAAGGCATTTTGCACCTTTAATACTCTTCCACTTGTTAGGATGGGTAGCTTCTTACTTGTGCAGGAAGAAAGCCAAAATATATTAGGACAAACTTCTACTTCAATATTTATTTGAAGTAAGTGGATAAAAAACTTTAAAGATATTGTATGAGTTATTTATTTAGACTCAATTGAACTTTTTGACTCTAGCTACTTGCTGTAACTGGGTCCTAAAAACAAGAGGTTTACTTTTTTTCGTTCTTTATCTTTCTTTGTGCATTCTTCCTGAATTTCTCTTAAGCTTCCTGGAGTCTATGTGATTGGGTTTTCATTTATTCATTCTTAAATATAGTAATATTATCTGGACTATTGTTTGGCATGCTGTGTTTCTCCTGAAAGAAACAAATAAATAAAAATGTTTTCTTTGCTGGTAAGCCTTATACAGGAAAAGGTGGACGAATGATGAATCACTTCATGATTCTGGCAGTATTGCTCCCCCTGAGGATGTGCTACATTACCTACTCACAGCAAGGTAAATGTCTGAACGTTTGATTTTTTTTTCTTTGGAAGCAATCGACAGCAACTGAAGCTTTCAGCTTGCTGATTTTTAAGTCTGTGATTAAGCAACATGTTACACATTTAATCAAATTATTCTCTTTGGTAAGGTGGTGGAACAACTTGCATTATTACCTTTTGTGACCCCATTATGCAAAACTTCCTGTTGAATCAACAACTTGCAATGATGTGAAGCCAAAGTGTATTTATTTGCTCCTCCTCTTTCTCCTATGTTTTTTATCTGTACTGTCATCTTCAAATAATTTATTTCCTCTTTGACAACTTTTATGGTTTTTTACCCCTTTCCTTTCTTTTTTTGTCTCATCTCTGGACAGTTTAGTATTTCTGTTGGCTCTTTTCTGATTGTGCCACAAGATTCCAGGACCAGGTTTTTATTTTTCACACTTCACATATTTTTCCAATACAAATACAAAAAGCAAATATGCATATTTGAAGGGGACAAAGTTGAATATAATGATAACTTTTCAGAAGGCTGTGCATTTTGAGGTAAAAATACTTCTTGTGTACTTACTGCTAGCAATAGCATTTGGGTATGACTCCATTAAAAGAAAAAACAAAATTTTAATTGACCTTTCTGTGACCACCACTAAGAAAGCAGACTTTACCAGGCTCTAGTCTGCATTCTAGAAATTTTACTGCCTCTTTTGAAGTTGGTGAAGAAGGAAGAGAGATGTTTGGGTTCTTTAAAATATATTTATTGTTATATTGAAGGGGTAATATATCTCTTTCAGTCATTTTTCACTCTTCAACCTTGAAATTCATGTGTTCACACAGCACTCACCCAAGTCTCAGTTTTGAGACTTATTGGCAGTGCTCCTAGAATGGCAAATCTTTGTAATGCTGGCAAGTTCAAACAGTTGCCTTCATTACAGTAACTTGGTCACTTGTTTTCACATGCAATTGTTCAGGAATAAAATAAGTCTCTGTTGTTAATCATAAAGCTAGTCACATAGTGTTGAGTTAGCTTTCAAGTTAAAACAAGTCTTAAGATGCCACTTAATTTTGCTAGGAGGGAATATTGTAACTGTGAACGCTGCAAATATTTCCACGTGTTAAAATTATGCTACAAAAATCCTTTAATACTTACATTGTTACTTGGTGGTTGTCAAGGTCTTGGATATATCCTTAACTATATTGTTTCTTCTTTTTTGTTAGTACTGTGTATAAGCTCCAACCGATGATCTAGACGTTCTTATGCCAGACTCACTGGAAAATAAAATTGTGTGGGGCGTGAAGTGATATGTTGTCTAGCTGAAGGGAGATAGTGGAGGGACGCTTGTACAGTTGGAGACAAAACAGAAACTAATGAGACCTTTGTGTTTTTTTTGTAAAGTCAATTAATTGTGGCAGGTGGAAGTATTCTTTATTGAGAGAAAAGGGATGATATTTTAATTTGGACAAAAAGAAACAGGTGCAGAGAGGAGATGCAGGCTCATCATCAGTGCAGTAGGCATAATAGTGACACTTGGAATTAGAATTTTCTAGAAAAAGAGCAGAAAGAGGATAGGGAAATTCAGAAGATGTGCAGAAGCTTCTTTGAATGGTGCACCCTGAAAAAGAAAGGGGTTACTGCCAACTGGCTGGCTTTTCTTTCAGCTGTATTTATTTCATTTCCCTGGACTCTTACTTTGTGCTGGTGAATTTCACTGAGAAACAAGCAGGGTCCTTCCTTCTCGAGCTCCTCTCTTCCTCCACTGCTTCAGCAGTGCAGATGAAAAAAATGATAATGGCAAGGCCCAGAGTTCTAGATTAGCCACCTGCTTGTGTATGTGAAATGAGAACCCCCAAGAGATTTGGTACACAGTGCTTCAAGGTAAACCCATGATGAACGTACAAGTAAGGTTGACCAGAAAATGAACAGCTAAGGTTACATACTGGAGACGAACAACATTATGGTCAATTCCTTAGCATAAGTGGGATTTTAACAGTGTTTATCTTGTTTTGATGGTGAAAGTCTGTAAAATGTGGGAAAATTAAGTGTATTTTGTCCTGTCTTCCCAAAATAAGGTGATATTTCACTTCCACAGTTAATTTTATGAATCACTGTGTTGTTTTGGTTGTTCTGGCTCCATGCCTAGTCAGTTGTTGGCAGAGAAGCTAATAATATTTCTTTTTTCCAGTAAAACCTAAAACCGATGCTCCGTCATCATTCAGTCATCATCATATTCCCCAGCCTTCCACCTTTTTTGTTCAGTTTCAGACACCTAGTAATTGTCATAAGTACTGGGTTTCCTTATGGCAGTATAATACTGATGCCCATCACTTTTTCAAAAGCAGCTGTGAAGCAGCAGATACACTTTCTAAGGACCATCTCATTACCATAGCCAAAAAGGAAATTTTACTTCTGCGTGTGAAACATTTTACGTTTACCTCACAGGGGCATAAATGCTATCAATTCTGCTTTCATGTAACTTACACATGTTAATAATTTCCCAGTAATTATGTACTAAGATTACAGTGAGAATTGATAGAAAGCGTGTCACATATATGTGTCTATATTTCTTTCTCCAAAACACTTGACGGTACTGCAGTCCTGGTTCTGAGACCATGTGTTTGAACAGTGAAACTTGATTTCTTCCTCCAAGCTTATCTGAAGAAGCATGTACCAATAGTTTCCTCAAGATGGAAAGCATATGGTTTTCATTTTGCTCTGACTTCTAGTACCCTTGAAAATCGAATAGGTTAAAAATATCCCAACAGAGTTTTCGGATGATTTGCTAAAAGAGAATCTTTTCTTCCAGCAGTTTTTAGTAACTTTGTACTAATGGTAAAATATTTTCTTTCCTCCATTTATTCTTTCATAACTTTGTACTAATGGTAAAATATATTATTTCCTCCATTTATTCTTTAATTATAGTCTGGACTTGTATAAACAACAAAGTTGTGTCAGTGTCTGTATTCTCATAATTAACAAACATGCTTATAAAGTTTTATTTGCTTCCTTTGATTGACTAGGGATTGTTATAACTGCTGCTTCTCTTGAGCCTTTCATTCCCTTCTCCTAATGTAAAAATCCCTATGTAGGAAAACTGCTGCACAGAGGTTAGTGCAATGCAGATACTGCAGGATAAATTGCAGAATGGTTTGGATACATGATGGCTACCAGAAGCATCTATCAAAATGTAGATTCTCAGTCTAAATCTCCTGAATACTTGTGTTTCTGCTAGTGATACATGGTGAAAGTCTTGGGTAATTCAGTGGGCAAAGTGTGTCTGGGAGACAGGAGTGGAGGTGGCAGTTTTGTGAGAGGGGGCTGCTGAGGTCACTCGTGTCCCTGATGACTCTGGCTGTAATGTGGCAGGAATGCACAGAATGAGTTCTATTTTATTAAAAGATGCAGCTATTTTTGTGACCTTTTTTTGCTGTGTAATGGTTAGTATGAACATTCTGACCCTGTCCTTTTGTAACAAGCAGAAGCACCTTGGAAAGCACCAGTGGCAAAAGAAAAAGCCTAGTTACTGGATTGTTTCGGCTCCCTGGCTTCATTAACAACCAGATCAAATTTAGGGGGTTTATGTTTGTTCGTTTAGTTTTCAGGAAGTAGAGAAATGACAAGTCAGTGAGTGCTATATTTCATCTCTTCCAACAGTTAGGTTTTTCAGGGAGGGGTCACAAAGGAATCGTCTAAAAAGAGGAACCACTTACGGGGTAATTTGTAGTTTTCAGCACAATAACATCACAGGACCTTTTATTTCCCAACACGAAAAGGGACTTTAGTCTGACTTTCAAACTTTATCATGGGAATTAAATCCAGACCAAGAGAAGGATGCACGTGCTGTTAGAACTAGGTGTCTAATTCCAGTAGAAGAATCCACAGCCATGACCTAAGCTCTGTGTAGAGCAACTGGGAATGTGCTTAGTACTAGACTGTCATCTGAACTAGCTAGTGGAGGGAAACACTTAACCTATTCTGTGCATTAACTTATTTAATCTGAGTTAAGTCAGAGATCAAAACTGAGCCCAGGGGTTTTGCCCTGATGATATGATGGCTTGCTGGGGTTTGGGATATTTTGGGATTTAGTCACTCTAATGTTGTTCCTTTTCATAAGATTATGAAAGCATGGATCTGTATTCCCATAAAACAGCTAGTAAATTGAGAGCATAAAGAAATTAAATAGATCACCAAATGTCATGGTGGGGGGCTATTGAATAGATTCAGGAACCTCATTTTAGCTTGCTGATTCCTTAAGAAGAAGAATTATCTTTCTTTTCGTCATCAGCAGCATAGGTCGTGATCGCTTGTTTTTTCCTTCAGAACCACCTGGTGTGAAACCTGTCTTACCTCTAACCACTGTTGTTTCATATCTGCTTTGTAACTTAGCTAGACAGTAATATTTCTGTGCCCTTTTTGCACTCCTAGAATCCAGTGTGTTTCCAGTAACATACCTTAACGTTTCCAAGGATTTGGATCTTCAGCGGCTGCTGGTGGAATGGGATGTTGTCAAGTCAGCACATGATGCTGAGCTGGCAATGTCTTTTGAGATACAAGTCCGTCGAACCGATGAAGCTACTACTGTGTGGACAGTAAGTGTTCTTTGAAAAGAAGAGGAGGAGATCATCCAAATAATAGACTTAGGCCTTTTCTGGGTGTTTTTCTCTGTTTGTGACTTCTGTATGACAACAGTCTCCAAAGAAAATTTAAAACATAGTAAAAACTGAAAAAACTGCACTAGCTCATTTAGAGTTGCTATTTGTCAGAAAGCACATAAAACAGACAAGGGCTTATTTTTCTGAAACCAGTGATCAATAAAATAAGATAAGCATTGTTAAAAATCACAACTTAGCTGATCATCCTAGGTGGTGGTGTTTTGTCTCTGAGTTTGAAGAACCACATCTTCACTGCAAATAAGCTCTATGCAATTCAGAAGATTTTTACCACTTTGATATGCTGGATAGGATATTTAGACCCATGAGTAGATCTAACCCTGAAGTCAGTAACTGGGGCTATACAGCTACAAACAATTAAATTTTGGTCTTTTTTGAAGTGTCCTTCAACAAACTCTTATTAACTTGCTGGAAGGATGTAAAAGTGTTTGAAATCCAGGGATGTAGTCTATTCTGTTATTCGTAATAAAGATGACAAGTTACTTTGGATGTCACTACCGTATAGGAATATATTTGCTTCTGTGTTTTTCTGAAGAATGTGTACCAGTAAAGAAACTCTGTGAGTCTGCTCATACCAAAGCACGGACAGCCTATATAACTTGCAGAGCAGTGGCTACATTCCTCAGGGCTATAACTGAGAAATAAAATTTTGAACTGCTGGCAGAGTTTTTCAGAGCAGTGGTAATAGGAAAGTCCAGGTGTTGCCTATGGAAAGCAGTACTGGAGAGAAATGCTCTAGTGGTCAGTGTGAGTCAGGGCTTTGCTACAAATCATATGAGCAGCACAGATCTGTACCCTGAGAATCTGGAATGGTTGCTATAAGAAGAACTAAAATATATAGAATGATAGAATCTCAAAGGTTGGAAGAATTCTTTAAGATCATTGAGTCCAGCCATTAACCCAGCACTTCCAAGTCCACCACTAAACCACATCTCTTAAGTGCTGAATCTGCACATCTTTTAAATCACTCCAGGGATGGTGATTCCACTGCAGGGATATATAACCCAGAGCATTAAGATGTATTTGTAGGCAGCAGCTGATGTAATAGCAGGCAGAAATAACCTACTGAAAGTCTCTGAGAGCAAATCCATGTCATGAGAAGCGGGGCCTTGTTCACAAATATGTCAGCACATCAGTCACTCCACCACTGCTAGCACAGATCTGTAAGCAGTTGATTAGCTGACTTGTTACTTATTCTGAGATCACATGTAGCCAGTGGAGTTTCAGACATTCATTTTCAAAAGCATATTGTTCATTTGAGCTTTCTCCCTGCTTTTGATTGTGTTTCCAAATCTTCACATTGCTGTGTTTTCAATACTTTGCCTTACTTACTTTGTTTGTAGGAGTTTCATAATGTCACACTTGATAAATTGGAAAAGCCTCTTCATTGGACATGGGATTCAGACATACCTTTGGAGTGTATGTCACACTCTGTGAGAATCAGGAGCAAGGCAAAAGCATCAAAAATTTGGAGTCAGTGGAGTTTGTGGGAGACTGTCCCAGGTAAGCAAAACAAAACTTTGCAATATTGGTTTAATTTTTTTCTAATATAAAGCTAATTTGCAATTCACCAATGAATGTAGCTGTGAAGGACAGTTCAGGAGAGATGGCATCAATTCAAGAACCCATTTACTCTAGGCGCTAACCAGTTCCTTTTATTTTTCTGGCAATAATAGTGCTTCTGCCATTGCTATAATTTGCAGACTATCTTCCTAAGCTAGTAGACCTGAAGTTTTAGAGCTTTTTTTCTCCTCACACATTAAAACAATGTAGTAAATGGAGTGGCATGGGATCTTGGATAGTCACATCCCTGGCCCAGACTCAGGGAAAGGAGAGGAAGCACATAGTTAGGGACTACATGATCTGATGAATCTGTTGATCTGCTTTTGTCTGGAGTTCATAGTTTGAATTAGTATTACAGAAGCAGAGAGAAAGGAGCAAGTCAGCTCCTTATGTCACCTGGAATAAATCTTGTGAATTATGTGAGAATTATATGAGAATAAACAGGGAGTGAACCAATAATGTAATAAATGATATCACAAAATTTATCTTTTTTTTTAGATTACTATGTCTTACTAGAGCAGTTTGGTTTCCAGAGAAACTTGTTTAAACAAAATACATAACTGCTTTAGAAAATATGACTACAGTGATTTTATAATGAAACACTCATTTGAAGCAGCAAGGGCTTTTAGATATTGGAGATGTCATGTGTATAGAAGAGGCATCACAGGTCTTCATATTTGGATTGTGGCACTCATTTCCCTCTTGTTATGTAATGGGAAGTAGGATGCAAGACTTTCTTTTTGTACCACAGTCTCCTCAATCTTGGAGATTTTATTTTTTTTAGTTGCGAGTGAATGGGGTTCAAAAATACTATTTCTTGGTCACAAACTGATCCCACATTACCGGCCTGATTTAGAGCTCTCTGAAAGACAGTAACTCTAGATGTCATCAGGTTTTTGGATCAGATTCTTGAGAGTAGATTTTACCTGTGCAATATGTGTAAAAGACTGTGAGTCACTTAAATTCCACTAATTTTTGCATCCAGAAAGCAGTCCAACGCAGAAAGCTATGGGAGTCTCATTCCGAGTTGATTATTGTCTCACTGATCTGATTCAGTCAATGTTGACTCCTCTTAGCCGAGCTCTGAATGAACATCAGACCATGATGTTTTTCTAGTCCTCTGCTCAAAGTCTTCAAGAGCAGGCGTTTTGGATATAAGCAACAGCCTGGGCATAGGAGGCAGGAGGTGGTATTCCTTTGTAAAGGCAATTCTTGACTGAACATTTTTGTTTTCTCTAAGCGAAAGTAAAACAGATTTAGTCTCTTAGGTAGTTTGTTGGACTACATTATATGTTTATGAGTTTAAGAGAAAGGTATTATTGTGCGTGAAATTCATCTCTGTATTGGGAAGAATACTAAATAAAAGTCTATGAATGGATAATACAATGTTAACGATTTCTTGTGTAAATACTTAATTTTGTGTTCTGGCTGAAGGTTTCTGACTTGAGCAGATTTTGAAATTTTTTTTTTTTTTAATTTTCAGGCTTGGACATTTCAAATAGAAGTGGGCCACTAATCTTTCCAAAAGAAAAAATTTTAGCAGAAGGCTCTGATATCACTCTTTGCTGCATAGGAAGAAAAGGTCAAACCATTAAGGAATTCACTGTATACCCAACTGTTGATGTTTTCAAGCACACAAACAGTCAAGTCAGACTTCTCACTGTGGAAAATCTGTCACATGACAAAGGGTCTAACATCCATGTTTACTGTTACGAAGAAGATGGGCAGTTATATCAGGCGGCTTTCTTTGTGGGTAGTAAGTGAACACATTGGAACAGTTTTATTTTTCTCTTGTAATTAACTCAAGAATGACTGTGGAAAAAATGGACAGGGGAAAAAAAGTTGTTCTGTAAGTTGTTGTGGTCTTGTCATTCCTGGTTGAACTCTGTCTGACTTCGGATCTGTAACTTACAAACAGAAAGCAAGAAAAATTGCATTAAATTAATTGACCCTATGGCAGGTGGTTGATTCTTAAATATACCCACCCATTTAGGAGTTCAGCTTCATTGTCTGTGTGCAGGTGGTAAAAGCTCAACACAGTCCGCTTTTCAAAGGCTAATAGCAATTTTTAAAGATAGAAAAAAATACAGATTGAATAAATGAATGGATGTGTATATATATATATATATAAAAGGATAATAGAATATAAAAGTGTTTGATTGCTATTAACTAGTGGTATTATCCTGACTACCTCTGCAGAGTGGTCATTGAAATAAGTGTAATTTCAGTAATAATGTCTATAGTAAACTAGATTTTGTACTTATCCATTTTTTCTAGTTTGTTAATATATTAAAAAGGTTGATGAGTTTTGCCTTGATTGCTGTGATGATGTTTTTTTCATTATTTCATCTGACAAGAACCACCTGACACACCTAAAGATTTTTCCTGCCACACTCAAGACATGAAAAGAGTAACATGTACTTGGACAGAAGGGGAGACCTATCTCTATGGACAGAATTTACCACGATACACCTTGTCTAAAACGTAAGTCTCACTGTTATATTAACTCTGATCTGTGGTGTACCAAACAGTCACCTTCTTTCCCTTATAATCTGTGGAAATGCTTTTCGTCCTTGTAATTAGCTGCTTGCCTCTTTCCATCTCACTGATGACTTATTTAACAAAGCTTGAGCAGTGCAGAACTGCTCTGAATTAGGCTAGCTATAATAAAGTTGACAGTCGCTTAGATCAGGTTCTGCCTGATGAAGCTTATTCTAACCATTCTTTTGAGTTAATATGTTTGGAGATCGTTCAGTAGGTATGAAGACACCCTGAAATCAGGATGTAGATAACTTAAAAGTATAACATAATTATTGGGTAGCACACACAACAGATAACTAGGATCTGATCAGCTGTTAGGCTGAGTATTAGAGTGCTCATGATCCATTGACACTAATGCTGACTCAAACATAGCACTTAGGCTGATTAGCCTCCCTAGTTCTTTTCCCTTAGGATTTTAGAGCTTTACATGCTGATATTTTCCTTCTTGAGTCCTTGAGCTACTGACAATCCTATCTCAAAGTCCTTCTTGTGTCTCTAATTTCTGTAGTTTCAGCTGGCTTCTTTACTTAAAAAAATCTGCAGACTTTCTCAAAGGTCTTTCTTAGCAGTCTGAGTCAAGGCTACACATCTGTGGCATATCAGACATGGCTCTTACATGAGGAGAGGGGCTTTACAGCAAGGCAGGCAGAGAAAGAGAAACTCATAAAACCGGACAGATACCTCATAATCACAACAAACTTGCACCAAAAGATCTCAGCAGAAAACAGGCCAGCATTGCACATGCTTTCCTGGTCTCTGCATCATTCACTTCTATTAAGATACTGTGATGGTGATTTAAAAATGGAAGGTTAGAAGATGCACTTCAAGATGCAGTTGAAATTACAGCTTCATTTCAAAGCTTAGTGGTAAATGTATAAATTGTTTAAGTCTTGGCAAATAAGTCTCTGGTTTAGAATATCTATAAGGAAATTTCTAAAAGCGATGTAGCTGTATGTCAAAAAGACAAACCTGTACTTCAAAGAAAACTTTCTTTTAAGAATATTAATCCTACTTCAGGCTAAGGGAAAGAACTGTGTGGCTTCTTATATACCCCCCTCAGCCTTATTTTTTATGATGCTGTATTATTCTAGTTGGACATCAGAAACTTCAAGATCTATGTTGGTTGTATAATATGGAAAAACATCTTTCTCTCTCTTTGTCCCGCCTCCTACCTCTGCCTTTCTTCAATAGGTCATCCCAGAAAACGGCTCTGTGTGAAGCAAGTTGTTCTAAGCAGTGCTCATGTTCTTGGGATATAGGCCAGCAGAGGATCTGGAATGTCACAGTGACTGTGGAAAACGCATTGGGAAAGAAAACTGCCACAGATGTTTTTGATGTAAAACACAGAAGTAAGGTTTTTTTCTATGTCTTTGTTTAGGACTTTTTGTTGCTCCTTCTGAGCTTGATACTTTGTGTCCCTGTTTAAAGTATGGGAGTCCTTGATTTTTATCTTCACAGTTTAATTACTTATCTGTCCTTGTGCTATATCTACCTGCTCTCTCTTCAGTATCAGCTTTGGAAAGTTGCATTAACAGTAGAAAACAGCTTTACTCCAAAGGTCAGATTTGGTTATTGGAATGGTCCCTTAGTGTTTTAAAATCTGCTGCTTTGCTGAAGCTGGTTTAAGGAAGAGAAAGCAAGGATAAAAAATGGGGGGGTTAAGCAAAGTATCTCTGTAGGTTACTTGGAAATTGGTATGATATGTGATGTAATACATTGTAAGAGCTATTGCTGGGAAAGAAGTGATGGTGCTAGCCTGCTCTTGGTCCTAATATGGGACAGTAACATCCACTGTGCTACTGTAAGGGAGGAAGAGTAGTTCATCAGTGACAAAAGCCAGGTTATTCTCTGAGGAGTATCTGGTGGCTGTGGTTCCTTGTTCCCTATTAGCTGTGTCCTTTATCTCAGTGTACCCCAGGTCCCATAAGTTCCTTCGTACTCCTGCCTCAAAACAACTGGGTATTTCTTTGGTCTCCAGCAGTATTTTCAGTTCTCCTTGTGTGCTCCAGCCCCACTTCAGTGTTCCTCAGGTCTTGTGGCTGCCTTACCTGTTTGAAAAAGCTGACAGGACAATGGCCTAGGAGGCTGTGGGTGTAACTGCTGCATGCTGGCACTGCTTCCTTCCTCAGAGGCATTGTTGACAATTTTACTAGCCATGCTTTTTCATGTGAAGGAACTTGTGTTAAATGTCTCTCTGTGTTAGATTTGTCTCAGAGAGGCATGAAAATTCTAAAATTCGATTATCTGATTGTCTGGAAGTGGAAGAAAGAGGTCAAGAAAGGGCAGGAGTAAACTGACAGGTTGTAGGGAGACAACACAA
This sequence comes from Machaerirhynchus nigripectus, assembly GCA_013397975.1. Taxonomy (NCBI): domain Eukaryota; kingdom Metazoa; phylum Chordata; class Aves; order Passeriformes; family Dicruridae; genus Machaerirhynchus; species Machaerirhynchus nigripectus. Next base: position 130,623 of record VZRQ01004161.1, on the reverse strand, counting down.
TGTCATAAACTCAGTTTTCATGGGAAGTCAGGCTAGAATAGTTTACATTCAATGTGATAAGTACATTAACATTTTACTACAATATTCTTTTTCCAGTCTTAGTGATAGTTGCAAGTTAAAGAAATGGTGTATAGTATGTGTGATGAGTTAAGCTTTTAAATAGTGATTCCTGTAAAATTCTTCATGTTTTCTCTGATCCTGCAAATATTGACATTAGAATTTTCATACCTTAAAGGATGACAGTAAATAAAGGAAAATGTAAATCCATTGTTTCCAATTCTGCATGTGGTAGTTTGAACCTTCTGTATCATATACAAACTCTTTTGAGTATGAAAGTCCTCAAATTGTGTTACACGGAACAGTGTAATTCAATAACATAATTCGTGAAGTTTTAGGATAAAAAACTTAAAGGGTGGCCAAGTGTGTAAGCATACCCCTCACTTGCATTGCCATGTCCCCACATTGCATTGCTTTCCTCACTATTATACTGATAATATGGGAGAGTTTGAGATCTAGTTCACTTGCTGAATACTCTTACACAGCAATAAGGGATGTCAGAAATCTTTTGGAAGAAGTAGCATTGGCACTGTTTACTGGAGGATAACTACAGAAGGGAATCAGTGTTAGAGTTCTGAATAAAATTTCTGTTAAAGAGGCCCAATTCTGGGGTGTAGAAATGTGCAAATTCTACCATGTGACATCAGGAACTTGTACCAGGCCCTGAATTAGAGAATTTTACTTGTTTGCAATAAATGTCTCTCTTCCTTTTGTCCATGATGTTTTAAAATATTTCTAAGTCAGTGCAAGGAGTTTTTTTAAACCTTGTGTAACATTTACTTACATTTACATTCTGAACAGAAGTTTCATAATTAAAATGTGTTTCTTCTAGATTAGCAGAAAAATGTGTATTTTTTTATTTGCTTTTACTACTCAGCGAAAATATCTTAACATACTTTCGCATCTATTTTATGTTTTACAAGAGCTAACTCAGATTTTCCATTGGCAGTGTATCCCACTGCACCTTCACAGGTCTGGGAAGATAGCACAGATACAGAAATTACATTACATTGGAATTACGAAAAAAATGGAATTGAACTGTTTTGGCAGACTGAAGTGCTCCACCCTGATGGCAAAGTACAACTGGTATGAAACCTGAATTTCTTAAACAAAAGCATAGTGAGGATCTTTCTTATGTGAGATTAAAAAATAATTCCCCAGCAATACAGATACACTGTAAATCTTGTGAGCATATTGATGTGTCTGTTTTCTGGATTTGTTTGCTCCCAAGCACTACACTAATTTTGTGCTCCGTGGGCAGCTATTGTTGGCTCTAATTCACACTCCAAACACTGCCTGTACTCTGTCAGAAGTACATGGTGTGACTGGTCTGACTTTGTGGCTCAGTGCTTTGCTCGACGGTTTCTGAGATATGTTGAAGTTAATGAAAACACTGAAGGGCCTAGTGATTGTAGAGTTGTATAATACATATTGTGTATATATTAGCTACTGGTAATCTTGATTTGTTTTTATTGGTCATGTTATTTCACACACAGCAAAGCAGTGGTGAAGATTTCTTTTGTATTAGTCCAAGATCTTTCTGTGTGCTGTTGATTCTAGTTGATGGTAGTGAGTCTGATTTCTAGTGATGGAATCCCAGAACAGTTTTTCTTCCCTTCCTCTTCGATCTCCTCGAAGATTATTTGAGTAGATTCCTTATCTTGTTCCACCTTTTCCTCAAAAGGTGAGATTCACGGATTCTTTGTCCTTGTACTGTCACTTCTCTGTAGCTGTTTTCTTAGAAGGCAGCTCGCCTGTAGCACACTAAAAAGACACAGTGAAGATCACAATCAAGCTGCGTTCTGTCTTGAGTGTCGCTTAAGAGCTGTCAGATCAGGTGACCACTGCAGTTGGCCATTGCAAGAGACAGTTTTGAGGAGAGGCTTAAAAGCATGCTGACTTTTTGGCTCTTGCCAGAACTCACTCTCTCTCTTAGGAGAGAGTGGGGTACAGGCTGGGGAAAAAAAAAAAAAAGGAAAGTAAAGGTAGCTGTGGATTGCTCTGCATAGATCTGGAACAACATGCTACTTTTACATGAGGTAATAGCCCTAGACTCTATGAGGGCAAGATCTCAGTAAATTCCCTCCTAGATGCAAAAAGTACTCATGTGGAGGGTTCTGAGTGACTCAAACAGCTCCACAGGGGTGACTTCCAGACCTCTCTTTGGATCTCCCGCTGTTTTGATCTTGTGCATTATTTGCTTTTTCTTTTTTTGATTGTTGTTCGATGACTGTCTTTCCCAAGTGAAGCTTAACTGGCTCTTGCAGGGTCTAGAGGAAGAACTATTTTCTCAGAGAAGAACATCTTGCTGAGGATGCTGTTCTGAGCTGTGCCTGTTGCGTCTTTGTGTTTTGCAGCACAACAGCTCCGACGTGGCTTCGCGCCGCGAGCGCGTCACGGTGCGTGGGCTGCAGCCGTACACGCAGTACATGGCCAGGGTGCGCTGCGGCGCGGCCAAGCACTTCTGGAGGTGGAGTGAGTGGAGCCAACCCCTGACCATCAGAACAAAGGAAGGAAGTATGTCCGACCTGTGGAGAAGCAAAGTTTGAGGGGTGTTCCTTGCTCGCCACCTGTCTTTGCTGTTTGTTGTTACTCTTCATCTGTGTAGCTAAAGCAGAGGCGTGTTGCATGCATAAAAGAAGCAGACTGAGAAAACTTCAAGAAGATGGCTTCTTAAACAGTTCTCAGCCTACTTGCTAGTCTCGGACATTTCATCCAGTGCAGGCAGTGGGAAATCCAGTTGACTGGGAAGATGGACAGACCGAGTTACAGTGCCCTGTGAGGCCTGGAGGAATAGTGCAGAGGTGGAAATGAGTCTGGTGACTGCAAGCAAAGATTTTCTAAAGAAATTACCCAGACTTTAATTCAGAAAAAGGAATGAAGGGAAAAAGAAGTTAAAGGATAATGTTTGGGCAAGACCTGGGAGTGGTGGGAAAAAGGAGGTGTTGGGAGTGGAATTTCTTCAAATGGGAAGAAGCAGTTAAACTGCCTATCCTTTCTGCACCCAGAGCATTCTCATTTTCTTGTTTTGCTATATTTATTGCAGCTCCATCAGGGAAACTGGACATATGGAGAGAAATTACACCAGTTCTGGGAGGACGAAATGTTACCTTGTTCTGGAAGGTGAGACATCCTACAGAAATAGAAACAAAGTCCTTCATAAAGGGGTTGGAAATTGCAGACATTATTTGGGTGCAACTGATAGTAATTCAGTATTAAAATATCTTTTACAAATCTAGAACAGATGGTATATAAAATATCTCAGAACACATGTAGCCATGATGGTGTGCTGTCCTGGAATTTCAGACATACAATTCTGTTTCTCTAAGTATTAGAACAAGAGAGATCCCATTACCAAGATTTCTGCATTTCCATTTCAACCAGTATGTGTATGAATGTATGGAAACAAGTGTTTATATTCTTACAGAAGTAATACATCCTGTTAGTTATTTAAAGTTCTAAGTGATCCTCTCATATTTTTTCAGCAAAATTTACTAAGTTACTGTTCTCTTCCTCCGTAACTTTTTTTCTCAGAAAACACGAAGTTTTCAAGCAAATGGAAAAATTATTTCATATGAAGTAACCTGGGAAAAACTAGAAGATGGCTCTAAGCCTGAAAGCATCTCCTTTTCTTCAGTCTATAATAGCACAAGGATTTTCATTGATAACCATTCCTACAGAATCAGTGTCATGGCAAAGAACAATGTTAATTTTTCACTTCCTTCAGTATTGATCATCTCCGGAGCTCCAGATAACAGTAGGAGTATTGTCAGTTATATTTACATTATTAGAGTTTTATTTCTACCTATTTTAAGTGAAGTCATAATTTATCATCTTGGGCAACAAATTAACCTGAAAATGACAACTGATAGTATTTTCTCCTGCAGGGTGGTAGCTGTATGTTTATCAAGCTTAAGTGCACAGAGTATCTCCACAGAGCAAAATACATTTAGCCTAAAATTAGGGCCTCAGACCTGCAGTAGGTGCCTTGATGGTGCAGCCAGTGCCAGTGTGATTAGCCTCTTGTGACTCTCTGACTCTAGGTTTCTGCAGATGATTTTTTTTTGTGAGTGTGTAATAACAATTGCTGAATGGTTTCTGAGCTGCTGGCTTTCAGCATGTGAAAGACCCTGTTGTGGGCTGACCCTGGCTGGGTGCCAGGTGCCCACTCAGTTGCTCTATCACTCCCTTTCCCACTGGGACAGGGGAGAGAATAAGATGGAGGAAAAAACCAGCAGGATGAGATCAGGCAGTTTTATTACAGCAAAAAGAAAGAAACAAGCGGAGATCTGCGTGCGCAAGAGCTAAAGAGGAAAAAAGAAATCAGTCTCTGCTTCCCATCAGCAGCGATGTTCGGCCACTTCCTGGCAAGCAGGGCTTCAGCACGAGTAGTGGTTCCTCCTCTCTTCCTTAGATTATATACCTGAGCTGATGTCATGTAGTATGGAATATCCCTTTGGCTGATTTGGGTCAGCTGGCCTGCTTGTGTCCCCTCCCAGGATCCCGCCCACTCCCATCCCCTTTGGTGGGGGCAGGAATGTCAGAAGGACAGCGCTGCTTGGCAGTCTCCAAAACACTGCTCTGTTATCAACACCCGTCCAGCTACCAGTGCAAAGCACAGCACCGTAAGGGCTGTGAGCTTTACCTCTGTCAGACCCAATACAGACCCCATATGTCATTTAGTGAAGGAATGCAACTCTTCTATTACTGTTTTCAACTAGTTGATATAGGAACTGTATTGATCTTCATTTATGAGTCTGAAGTCTCATGAAGGACAATAATAAAAGATTCTGTTTTGTTCATTCCTAGGCACCAAAGAGCTTAAGGAAGGACAGGTTAATGGTACAGATGATGGCATTTTAATCTCCTGGGAGCCCAGAAGTATATATGAGAGTTACATTATTGATTGGTGTAACTTTCCCAGGTTGCAGCCTTGTGATTTGCAGTGGAAGAGATTTGGACCCAACACCTCCAGTGCTGTGATCAGCTCAGGTGAAAGCCCAAATACTATTCTTTCTGACTGAGCAGCGGTCCTTCAAGCTGTGGGCATTAATTGAATTTAGGAAACAAAGCATGTGGAATATTTAATTCTGTGCTGTGCAGGTGTAATTCTTCAAAGGCATATGGCATCATGTTTTTCCTACCAAATTAATTAGACACCAGAAATGTACCAGCACCATTAAGCCTTGGAAGGCAGCATACTGTATTAAAAAAGTCAACACAGTATTTTAGACAAAACCTCTTATGAGTGGCTTATAGCAACATCTTGAAGGAGGACGGTGAGGCGAATGAAGGAGTTAAAATACTTTAGGAAGAGAGATGCAAAAGGGAGCTCTATCATATCTGTAATGTGGATCAGAAGTTTAGACTCGGGCAATTTAAACCCACGGTGTAGTGAGAGGTTCGGTGCTGTCAGTGTGCCAAAAGGGTGTATCTCGGCACCAGTCCTTGCTTAGAATCAGTTGCATGTTTCTCATCCCGGTGGTGACCAGTAGACCTAAATCCTTTCTGCCTGTGTGAAAGTTGCTCTGATTAGCTTCCACAGCTGCAAGAATTTAGCCTTCCTAGGGTCTCTCAAGCTGAGAGCTCACTTTGGAACGAAACTCGTTTGAAGAAAATTTGACTGAACATGCATAAATTTTCAATAAAGGAACTGCACCTCAATTCATACAAATGTACAGAAACCTGCAAATAATGAAGGGGACTGTTGTAAACCCATGGGAAGAGTATTGTCAAATTCTTCACTTGCTTAATGTGAATGGGAGTGGATGGCAGTGAGGATAGCATGGAATCCTGATGCATGGAAATGTGTCTGCATCAAACAGTCCAAAACACAACCTTTGCATGTGCCAGAAATGTAAATGAAATTGTCTTTGGTGCATTTGGAGTCTGTTGTGCAGTCACCTTGAATACTGTATGGCAACAGAAAATATATAAACCCCTCCCCAGTTCTCTCTTTCAGGCAGAATAAATGTGTTTCATTCACATAATGGGCACCAAGAATTGGCTTGCCCTCTGTCTCTTTCAGTTGCTTTAATAGCACAATAGCACTCAGAGAAGGTGTCTAATAGGTTATTGACCCCTGTAGGAAGCAATTAAATAAAAGTAACACTGAAAGACAAGCCACAACCCATTTTTGTTCAACTGTTTTCTAGCTGCTTTTGTTCCGGGGGTGAGATACAAATTCCACATCTATGGATCTGTTGCTAGTAAAGCCTCCTTACTGGAAAAGAAGATTGGTTATCTCAGGGAGCTGCGTAAGTTGGCAACATATTTAGGGTTTGTGCATTTGCTAAATTGATCTGTCACAAATAAAATAATTGCCTCCTCCTCCAGCTAGATAAAATTGTATTTTCTGTGTTCTTTCTGTATCTTCAGTGAAGCATGTAAAAGTTCTGTATCAACATGCAAGCCCTACATGGAGGATATTTGGCTAGTGCAGCGACCAGGTAGACTCCATGTTTATTAGGAGAGCTAAACAAAGCTGTGATTATCAGTCATTGCTTTGTGTATTATGTGGATGCATGAAGGCTCAGTGAAGCTGAGCTGAAGTTGTTGTAGAGAACTTTGACTTCGTTCAGCTTTTACATACAGATATAAACATAAGCACCACATGGGAGTGTGGATTTTTCAAATGACAAGAGAAAACACTTGAAGAATAGTTGCAAGTTTAACTTGAATTTCCTTTCTTCCAGCTCCTCGGCATGACCCTGATGTGAGAAAAGTTGACCTGACTTACAATTCAGTAACACTGTTTTGGGATTATCACACAGATGAGTCAGAGCCTGGTTTTCTAAGAGGCTTTCACATTTATGTGTCACTTGCAGAGGGGAACTGCAATTTGAAAGGATCAAAAAAGCACGTTCTTTCAGGTAACTGAGCTCTTTACTACAGAAAGTTGTGCAATTGGTACAGGTGAAAGGCTTGTTGGTATTGCACCATCTTAGAAGGTTCACATTAGGCAGTCAGGCTGGCTCATTTGGCCATCTGTAGATTTCAGCACCTTTTGGTTTTGGTTGCTCTCTGTGCTTGAGGTACTGGTAGGCAGAAGTGATTCCTGGCTTTATGGAGATGCACAGCCCCCATCCTGTTGCCCATGACTCCTTTTAACTCCTGAAAACACTGCTTTGGTCTATAGGAGGAGTTCTTCCCCTTGTGATGTGAGTTCTGGATGAATGTTGAAAAACATCTAGTCTTTTATCCAAGTAGACGACATCTAGTTAGTGGTCTACTTGGATAAAAGTCGTAAGAAGCATGTTAGTCTTACTAGGATTTGGGGTATTTTAGAAACAGATGGGATACAAGTTATTCAGAATTGGAGCACTCTATAAATTCCCCATGTAGATTCTTTTCTAGTGAAAATATTTGTGTATGTACTCTACAGTGGAGTTCTTTCGGCAGAACTGAGCAGTGAAGTGGCACAAAGCCACAAATTCATATCAGACTTTTCTGTTTCACATGCAAAACTGCTCCAGATGACTTTGCTCCATTTTAATTTTCAGATGTTTCCAACATGTTAAAAGAATATATTTTATTCTTTTTCCTTGCTTCTTCTGCTTGGGTCATGTCGTGTGTTCTTCTGCTGATTAGACTAGTGTCAGGATGAAAAGCATAGTTTAAACTGAGGGAGGCTTATGTAAAACTTCTTGTCAGTTCTAAACTAACCATGTAAGTACCATAATTCTGTAGATAATGCCAGTTAGACTTTAAAAAGTTTAAATCAAAAATTTTCTGCTTCACTGCTTCTGCTAGCAGATGAAGGGTGTGACTGAGAACAGCAGAAATAAGCTAACCCATTTCTCCCTGGGGTTTGGGAGTTGCACAACACAGAGGCAAAAGAGCTTTTTTTTTCAGACAGAGGTTTCTTGCTTTTGATTATCTTCAAAGAAATTGACATAAGCTTAAGGGCTACAGGATTCTGGTAAAAAAAAGAAATGGCAAAACTCAAATCCTTCTGGTAAAATGCTCGAGGAAAAAGAAATTAAAATAAACAAGCTTCAGCCTTTGACAGCAAGTTGTTGGGTGTCTGCCAGAGGAAGGCATTGCTGTGGACAGTCCAGTTAGAAGGGATGTGAGTTCAACCCAGTGGCAGTGAGTCAGGATGCATCATCCTTCCCAGAAGAAAGTGTGCAAATTACAAAGATGGCAGATTGCAGATGTTTTGTTATTTCAGTTAAGTGGTTTTGTAATATTTTGGGGACAACTTATTGCAACCTTTTGGTACCTAACAGGGGGCTTATATAAAAGATGGAGAGAGACTTTTTACCAGGGTCTGTACTGATAGGACAAGTGGTAATGGTTTTAAACTGAAAGAGCATAGGTTTAGATTAGATATTAGGAGAAGATTTACTGTGAAGGTAATGAGGCACTAGAACGGATTGCCCAGAGAAGTTGTGGATGCCCCATGTTTGGGCTGGATGGGGCCGAGTAACCTGGTCTAGTGGAAGGTGTCCCTGTCCATGGCCAGGGAGATAGAACTAGATGATCTTTAGGGTCCCTTCTATTGATTCTAGCGATTCTGTGATGCCGTGATACTATCTTATCTGTTTTGTTTTAGATAATTCAGAGCTATGTAAATACACAATTGAAAACCCAGAAGAAAAGAGATACACTGTGGAACGCCTAACGCCAAACACAAAATACAAAATAATGGTTAAAGCGTTTACAGGTGGAGGAGAGACTCCCATTCTTGACTTTAGATTAATAGATACACCATATAACTGTGAGTACTGGCTGTGAATAATGTCCTCTAGCAGAATGATGGGATGATTTAAAATGTTATAATAATCTTCCTTTTTTTTAAGGGAAAACATTTAATTCAGTGCAACATGCACTTAGGAAAGAATCCAACTGAGAAGTGAATCCAACGAGCATACCAATATGGCATTTTGATACTTATAAGTAGAAAGGATTTTTTCTAAATTTTAGGATGAGCCTAATTTACACCCTTATTTAAGTCTTATATCTTTCTGGGAAATAGCTCAATATATGCACATTTGCATGCCTAGTGAGTACTGTTTGTTAGAACTCATTGAAGAATTGTATTTGGATTTAACTGGTTTTCTAATATAGGAAAACCTACAGACTTGTGTGCAAACAGGTAATTCCCTATGGACTCTTGAACTTCTAATATTCATTCTTACTCTCATCAGTCTTTAGAACCATTACCAAATTCACTCCTTCATAAGCCAATACAGAAGGGTTGTTGGCATTGGCACAATAGTTTGCTAACTGGGCAAATTTGATCACCAAATCAGAAGAGGAAGGCACTTGTCCATAACTTTGTTCCCTTGAAAATACCAGTCAGCGTGGTTGTGAAACTTAGGATCTAAATTGGAGATGCCTGGTTTTGAAAAACTTGCTGGGGTTGGAGGTGAAGGGGCAGGGGTAGGAAAGGGGGAAGCATTGGATTATGCAAGGAGACTCCATGTTTTAGGCTAACTACTAGAGCAGTGTCTGACCATCACGGCACCCTCAGAGGCACAGTTCTGCCTCTAACACACAAGTTCTGGCTCCCATCAGCCTGCCAGATGTTTGTACAGCCAAGCCGAGAATAAAAACAAGGGCTTAATTAACGCAAAAGAGATACAAGGAGAATGTAACCGTGTCCATTCCCTGCTGTGGTGTGTGGTAGGGACTCACAAACTCTGGCACAGGGCAGAAGGGCACTGGACAGGGCAGAGGGAGAGCGGGCGCTAAATAGTGCTCCCCTCAGCCCACCTACAGCCTCAGCTGTTGGTGAACAGCATAGCCCAAGGCTGTCTTCCAGCTAGAAGAAAATAGTGAGATCCTTGTATCAGCATAAATCCCAGGAGGCTTGAACATGTGTGTAGTGTTTCTCTGGCTATAGTCATCCAAAACGGAAGTACAGATGTTGTTCATGTCTCACAGTAAAAATCTGTCTTCTCTGCAGGTCTGAGAGAAAACCTAAAACAATACTAAAGTAGGGTTATCATTGCCTTAACTTTTGTAAATTACTCTTACAGCTAAGGTGCCAGTATGAGGGCAAATAAAAAGCAGTCTAGTAATAATTCTGGTAAAGGAAATCAAGATCCAAACGCTTACAGGTGTATCCCAGAACTTCCAGCCAAACTACCTTGCTACCATGGACCACACAGTTTTACTGCTGAGTTAGTGGCTGGCATCCCACACAGACTTGATATTTTTGCCCCAGAAACTCAAGCTATATTGACTTTGACATGTGAGAAGTTAAAAACAAGATTTTAAAGTATCTTTCTTTCACAGCAAACATGCTGTACTTTGTATTCCTGCTAGTGATAGTTCCGACCCTAGTAGCAGCTATTTGCCACTGGAAGATGAAGTGGTAAGTTGTAATGCATGTTTCTGTTGTAGAGAGAGAATATAGCTAATCTAATTCACAAACCACTGCTGCAGCTAGTTGCTTCCAGCCTGTTGTAAGGCCTCATTCATCTCTGCTTTTGGTTGTCTGACTGCATGGATGTTTTAAGTACTTGCTTGGCTTGTGGCATTTTTGAGACAGTGGTCATCTACTGCTGTGCCTGTACACATCTGTGGGTGGCTTCTGCTGCTAGAGTGTGCTTTGGTAAGAGAACAAAAATGTCATTTGTTTTGCTCTCTTATTTCCAGGGTGAAGGAGTGCTGCTGTCCTGTAATACCTAGTCCTAACAAGAGCAAAGTGCTGTCATTCAAAGAGTATGAGGTAAGATCACTGAAAATCTAGAGTTTTTAATTTGTCCATTTTTTGCTTAGTAGAGTTAAAAAATATTATTCTTGTGTTGACTGCATTTAAAAATTAACTTCTTGTCACTTTTTGTGTTGACTACATTTAATCATTATACAAAAATTAACACAGTCTAGTATTACCATTTAGTGGAAAACTCTTCCTTTTTACATTCATGTGACTCTGCAGTGACCAGCGTATATTGCAGTCTGTTACTGCAAAAAGCAAATGCACAACGGGAGAATAAATGAAATCTTACGATGAGCAGGTGATTCCTCTGCTGTTACTGTTCAAACCCCTGCACTGTCTGAACTCAGCAGCCCAGAGGATACTGGACTTCACTGCAGCCCATGAGCTGTGTCTGCCCATGGCTCCTGCCCCAGCTCCCTCGGGAGGACGCTGCAGGGCCATGCACTTGCTGGCTGTGGGAGATTGCAGGCACTGCCGGGCGGGGAGAGCAGGATTGGCAAAAGGCTTTCAGCTTCTTCTGTAGTCCCTTTGAACTGGGAGCTGCGGCCTCTCTGCTGCACGTAGGGGGCTCACAAGCCTTTGCCTGGCACATGTGGAGCTGCTGGTGTTCACTGAAAGTAGCGCGAGAGCGAGGAGTGAGGTACATCTAACAGCCCCTCCTGCTGTCTTCTGTTGGCTTCTGCCTCACACTAAAACCAGCACACACCAAAAACCTGGCAAAGTCTTTAGGGTTGAGGGACATGGTTCCTTCCTCAAATATAGTCATTTTGAGTTTACTTAAAAAAGAAATCTCTAAATAAGTAGTCTGATAAATTTCACATAAAGTACAGCTTCTATTGAATATCCTCTACATAGGTTTTCCTTCGAATTAATTTATTTGAAAAGTGCAAACTAAAAAATGTGTAGGAATATTAGAATTCCTCAAAGTAATCACTCCCATTTCTCTACTCTGGGCTTCTTTCATTTAGTAATTCTTTTGTTTACTGATTCTCTTGCAGATTGATTCTGATAAAGTGCTGAAGATAAATGACTGCATTCCTGATGTGCTAGCCATGGACAGTAATGCTGAAACTCAGAAACTGCATCCTGTTACCTGGAGCCCATTATCTTCAACACCAACTGAAGAGAAGATTGATGGTCACAATTCTTCCTGGATTTACACTAGTGAAAATGTAGTGAGAGACTTCCCACCCACACTCCCCCACCCATCCACACCTCAAACTCATACTTGTTTTGAGAATTTTGCTTATTCTTCTCCACTTGAGGCTGCATCTGATCCCTGCCAAATACTGGAGACACTGGAAGCAGGCAGGACAGCAGTGATGCTGTACCAGCCACAGTGCTATTTAGATATTTTTCATGAGGATGCAGCCTCAACCACCAGAGAAACAGCTGAGACAAAGAAGAGTCTGAGATACATCTCACAAACAGATGTGCGGTGCCTGGGTGGGAGGCTTTGATGTTCTGTCCTCCAGTGAGTCCATCCAGTGTTTGGCTACACACTATGAATGAGAATTTCTAAAACCACAACTTTTGATTAGGGGTCTCACAAGCCCAGCTGCCTGACTTCCATTAACAGGGCAAAGCTGCTGTTTCTGGACTAGTTTTGAGTACTGACTTACACAGGAATTACGTGTGCTATGGTTCCATTACAAGTTATGGGCATTAGATGAGATTTATAGGCTGGTTTGTGGCCTGTATTATGCAGAAAGTTACATCACAGCAATCTGTCACAGGCTGATGCAGAGAGCTGCTTTAGTTTGCAGAGATTAAAACTTTATTCATAAAGCAGAGGAGCAAATCAAACAAGGGGGAAAGTTGCTCTGCTCAAGGGGTGTATTTCTCTTGCAGTGTTCTGTGTACTTAGGCCACCCCAGCTACATCTCCCAATGCTATTTTTGTATCTGCTAAAAAAAGAAACCCAACGAAATACTTACTGTAACACTCAAAATCCCTACAGTAGGCAGCAATGAATTTGGCCTTTCATTTTGATTTCAGAAAATCGTGCACTTGAAGCAGTACAGTTGGAATTGCAGCTTAAAGTCTCATCAGATTTACCTCAGTGCACGAGGAACCCTTTGGTTTTGCCTCCTTATGCTGTTTGGAATCTGTCACAAATAGATGGTGACAATTTCAACTTAAGAGCACAGCATAAGCAATTCTCAAAGGTGAAAAAAATTAAGGGTGTCTGACAATTTGATGTGCAGCTAGGTTGCTAAAATGGAGTTATTTGCCTTCCCTGTATTTACCAAGGGAATTTAATCGCACTCTAGAAGCCAAGCAGCTGGAGACAGAAGTGAGTTCTGATACTGAAACACATCTAGTTTTTGTAGTGTTGCCTACAGATATTGTTGTAATGTCCACAAGCTGTGTTGCAGCAGGAAAACTAGTAAGACCTTGCACACCCTGTGGGCTGAGACAAGCGCTGACTGCAAACAGAGGGAGAAGTCTTCAGCCAGGGAAAGATACAGAGAGAGATGGGCAGATGTGGTTGCAGGTGTCCAGTCCACACTGTGCCACATCCTTCTGTGTGCTCTGCAGAGGTGCAGGTGGCTCACAGACTTGAGAGAAGAGTTTGCAGCACAGTCCTTCCTTTCAGCCTCCAACCAGCAGAGTAAGGACACGTGGCTGGGTACATTTTGCTGAAGGGCAAGAGAACAGGGAGGGTAAGGAAGAAGGCTGATGCTATCTGACAGATACATCTGAGAGAAACTTCCTCCTTTTATTGTAACCTCTTGGAGTTACTATGCATGTGAAAGCTTGATACCACAGTATCTTTACAGCTTGGAACACTTACTTCTCCAAAGTGCTTCATCACATGTGTAGCTGAAAAGCTTTACTGCTAGAAAAGCAGCCAATAAACATAAGGGAGCTGTTTGTCACTACTGCTACAAAACTTCTGAGCTGTACATTTCAGAAAAAGGTGTATTTATTCTAAAATGTTGAACAGGTATCCTAAACCAAGAGTTACGTATCTAAGGAATTCATATACAGATTCAGAAAAGAAAAGAAGTCTGTCAAAGAAATCAGAGTATTGCACAAAACATTTTAACTTTTGACATTGCTGCAGTTCCCTGGGCCAGAGGGGACAGCTGCAACCTGGCTTTGACAAAGCTGCTATCACTGAGGCCTGGCTGCAGCAATTCCGCCCAGGAAATGAACAAAGGGGTGTGTGTGGGTTCAGCCAGTTGTGCCTTCCTGATGGTGGGGTGAGACACATGGCCCGCTGAGTTCCCACCTCTCAGTCCCTTGGTTGCTCCTGAGAAGATCCTGCTCTGATGCATTTCCATTATCTGGACGCAGTGACACACTTGACCACATTCCAGATTGCTGGGTGAGGGAAGGAGAAGCCCGCTCCTCTTGCCTTATAAACCTTCTGCTTCCTGGGGGTGATGGATGGTGCTTTGTGAAACCTCCTGTACATAAAAGGACACAAATGGAGGATTCCAGGAAGGATAATGCCTCTGTGCCAGTCCAAGGGCACAGTCTGGGCACCAGAACTGAAGATCAGGGAAGTATTTTGGCATACGTGGGGAAGCGTGCATAATTTTCATATATTAAAACATCTGTCTTGCATTAATGGTTGAGTTCAAAACTGTAATCTTTTTTTTTTTTTCATAATTCAACTTTCACAGCTGTTGTAGAAATGCTAAAACTATCATATAATAGAAAATCATTCTCAGTATCTTAAACTTCTAAAATAAAAATGGTGTGTGAACTATTAAAGAGTTTCTGTATCTTATAAAGCATTAATGTAAAATATATTTTTGACAAAAAAATTTGGGAAGCTTCTGATTGTTCTAGTTACTTAGTAGCTTTCAAATATAAATAAATTCCAACCCCTTCCTAATGCTGAGAGGTACATATGAGACCAGAACCACTATAAGAAGTTTAAGTACATTTTATTAACAACGCATCCCTTTGATAAGACTACGCTTCAGGAGGCCTTTAATGCTCATTTGACATGAACTGTACACAGTATACAAAAAAAAAGGAAAAAGAAAAAACACGAAAAAATCAAGATGGGCAATACTATTTTGGGACAAGCCTCTGTTTAAATTATACACAGCTCAATGCAATATTCTTACGTAAAATATATAAATACTTTTTCTTTCTATGTTACAGGTATACAATATAAATCAGATTTCAATGTCTGTTCAGTGACCTACAAACACTAGAACCTCCAAATTTGTAGCAGCGTATTACTAAACAAAAAGAAGACCACACAGGACAGGGAGAGTAAGTATTGAGATTTTTCTTGATCCCTTCCCTCAGATCAGAATGATTAATTTAGATAATCTCTTGTAATGCAGTTTTAGGGACGCTGACAGCCCAGTACTGGAACAATTTTTCAATTAGATTTACAAGGTGTAAAGCCTTTTTTCCCCTTTAGACCCAGAATCTTGTGCTGAAACACCCTATTCAGTGGCAAAATGACATTACATTTTTTGGCATAAATTACATTTTGCAAATAAAATAGTGTATTTTAAAAAGCAACTCAAGCAAAATGTGCAATTTCTGCATGCTGTGGCATTGCTGTCCATCTACGCTACAGAGATAATCCAAAGAAAATCCACATCCTTTTTTAATGACTATAAATCTGTTGAAAGCAAAACTATCCAGGGAACTAGCATCGGGAGTTAAACAAAACCCAAGGAGACTGGATACCTCCAGAACAACACAAATATGGTTTCTAGCATGTCCTCAAAAGTCTTTTACAGGTCTAAGATTTTGCTCTCACATCATTTACCTTTCATAAGCACACAATAATAGAAGTGTGACTTTAAAAAAAAAAGTTGCTGGACCTGCTTTCAAGTGGCTCCAGTGAAGCTCAGAGCAGCAGGACTCTGAGGAGGTGAGCAGGACCTCAGAGCCTGGTGAGAACTCTTCCGCTGTGATTGCTGCACCTGAGCTCACGTTCGCTTACAAGCTTTGCCAGCTTCCTACAGCCCAAACTGTCAAACACCAAGTCCAGGGCACAGACTACAAAGCAGCAACTCCTCCATCCCACACTTAGTTTTGTGGTCACGGTCTGTTTCTTGAACAGCTACCTAACTGTTCAGGCACCTAGGAAAGGTGCTTTGGTTTTGTTTTCAGTCTCACTGCAAACCACAACTCTCTTTTGAGACCACCTATATATGTTTCAAAGTAAAATGAGAAAAAGACAAGCAGGATTCTCACCAGTGCCTTAAAAATGTTTATAAGGGCAGCTTACCTTGGTGTGCTGAGCCACTGCACCCAAAACTGCGGAATTGTTTACAACTCCACTTGGGAAAAACCACCACCACCCCGCAAAGAGAGCACATTTAGGGTAGGTTTGTCAGGCATCAGTCAAGTAAGAACTGTCAGATAAGGAAAAGCACCTTTTCAAACACAACGTGCCAGGGCTCCACACACAAGTTGGGAACTTCAAAGCCTGACCATCTCCATCTCCAAGTGATGTCCACAACAGCTGGGAGCATTCTGCATTTCTTAATTTCAGAGAGGTGAAAAGTTCTCTTTCTCCAAACGGGGACACTTAGCACCCAGCCTTGTCCTCCTTCCCTCTGTGGAGAGGACCAGGCCCTCGTGGAGGTGCCTGGTGCCAGTCAGTTACTCTCTGCCCTTTGGAAAGGGCTCCCCTTTGCCCTGCCTGTGTGAGCAGACCAAGAGCATCAGACAGCTGATGCTAATGGTGACTGGCTCCACAAGCAGCCTCTCCTTTCCCGAGTGGCTTCTGCCTCTGAGCTGGGTGTGAGCAAGTTGAATCCTTGAGGAGTTTTCTTTGCCACAGCAACCGAACTGTATACACATCTGTATACACCTTACCATTTATTCAGCAGTATCACCAATCACTCAGACTGGAAATATAAAAAGTGGGTGGTCTGTCAGCTTCCCTAGGAGAGGTGGAAGAGATTTTTTTATTAGGGCTAATATAAGCACAATCATTATTTACTACAGCTTTCTTTCAAAGTTTTATCGTGATACAAATAAAACCCCAAAAAAAGGACTTTGAAAGGGTCATGAAAAAAAAAAAGAGAACTATAAAATTAGAAATTCACAGTTTATAACTAAGCCAATATAAATTTCCTTCAATAACAGTATCCCCTTCATTTGCCAATTAAAGTGAAACATCAATGTGAGCTTAATGTCAGTGTGTAAATTAATTTTCTAGAAATGTATGTTAAGTACAATACAGACTTTACATCCTTGATGCATACTTGTTGAAATCTACTGACACTCATACACTTTCAGAAGAAAAATCACGCATTATAACTGAATTTGCAGCCATAATTTTTTATATCAAGTTTCTGTTGCCATGGATCCCCACACAAGCGAGTAATTCAGAACACATGAGCATTTCAGAATGGAGATTCTTTCAAAAGCATATCTGCTTACCTTTTTTATAATCAGAGGCCTTCCTATGATGCTTTCTACATTAAGTGCTATGGGTTAAACTTAACAAATGAACAGAAGTGGGTTTTTTAAATACAGGTGATAAAACTTGTTTATTTTTGCCTTAACTGCAGAAAAATAACATGGAGTTGTTTGATGTAACCCCATTTAGTTATTAAAACAAATCTCTTCTACTCTAGCCTAACTGAGGTAGTGTTTGAAACTACTGTATAACATACGCTATCCCCATTTGTGGGAAAACTACATTATTTTCCTTTGGAGTTTATACCACTATTTGGTCTACTGTGATTGACATTTTGGTTTTACAGAAGCATTTATTTCTTACGACCAGAAGTCCAATAGTAACGGATGTGGTGTGTTTTCTAAACATTTCAAACACGTCTTGCCACACAGATGGGTTACCTGTGTCAATGATCATAGAAGAGTTCAATCAGTTTCTTGCTACTTTCAGTGGGAACTCACGAAAAGATAATCTTAGGAACTAAATTTGACTATAAGCAGCAACTTAACAGTCTGCTTTACCAGATCCTCATGGTATGCAGTGCACGTAAGAATTCAGTGAAGTGATAGCTGCAAAGCAGTGCTTATGTGGCATGATGAAATTTCCAGTAAGAACAAATAAATCCTACGTTTCACTAGGAATTGTGTGTTACTGTTCACAGTACTACTGTGAAATACTGTGACTACTTACTGAAATCTCCAGTAGCATAGCTAGGAAGAACAGAGTTATGAGCATCAGGATGAATTTCACTTAAGTATTGATCTGACAATTATAAAAAATGGTAGAAGTGAATGGATAAAAATACGTTCTACTTAGTACAGTCCAGCTGAATTATTCACCTATATCAAAATCAAAGGGTAATCCCTTCTATTACAGGCATTCTAACAAAGGTGGCCATGCTACTGTATATACACATTTGCATATATTTATACTACCTTTATATAAAGGCTTCTGAATCTTTAGATCCATGATAAAAGTGACAGGGATTCCTACTTTTTTTTTTTTAGCTTGCACTTACTAGTTTAGAAACGGCACTAGTAACATGATAGAGGCAACTACTTCAATCATTACCAGTCACTGTATCATTTAACTTATGCAACAAGTCTTAAATACCAGTAAAAATTATAAGTACGGCTGCTCAAAAATTTGTTACTTAAGGCTTTTCACTACAATTATTAGTACTATCTGATGCTTGATCACTAATCCATTGAAAATTCAAATAAACCTTTGTTTTTATAAAAAGCTGTTTCCGTGGAACTTGGAAAACACTCGTACTTAAGTCTCCTCACAAAACCTGCAATGATTAAATGTCTTCAAGTTCAGTTTATACAATATTTGCTTATCTGATACAAATCATGCTTTTTAAAGGACTGTAGTTGAGTAAGACCCACATTTGTACTATATGAGCGTGAGTGTAGAAACTGCAAACACATGCATAGTATTCAGGGAAAACAATCTGATTTCAGCATTTTAAGTTTTAAATGACTTGGTTTTTTGAAAATCAAATTGTAGTGAAAATCCTTAACTGGTTCAGATAAGATACATGTATGTAAATGCAATGAAATCGAAGAGACTGCTAATAAAATGTCTTACAACTATAGCAATATTAAAATAACTTAATGAAACCTCAGATTCAGAGGCATCTCTTTCTATCTGAAGTTACAAATCCCCAAAGTAGTGTTATAAACAGTACAAAAATCAACAGAGAAGGGCTAACATTAATCCCCTGGTGCCCACAACTACAGCATGGCTCCCCATTGCTGGCAGTGGAATGCACCCCCATCTCTCTGATTCCTGGTATCCAGGGTTTAAAAAGCAAGGCATCATTCTGCTTCTCTGGAACAGAATTGGAAGTCAATTAAAAATGTCTCTGCAAGTTGTCCTATTTCATCGTAATTTATGGTAGAAAATGAAATGAAAACTTGTGGAGGTGTTCAGTGCTTGGCTCTTGCATATACTGGTAATTACTATTATTAAAACTATGGTAATGTCTAATAAATCCCCAAACGGCTCAAATGACTGTGCCAGTAATTGGTTGAGGAAGAAAATGTTTTCAGTTCAGTCTTCAGGTACCAGTAGTTTCTGGAAGGTTTTGAGGATGATGTTCCAAGCTTTTTATCCAGTCAGTGGGAGGTTGTCTGAGCATTTCAAAGTCCGTATGCAGAGCACTGCCTCAGCAGAGGTCAGGACTCAGCTGATGCATCGATTACAGGCTGTTTTGTCGGGGTTGCTAAAATAGCCTCTGCTTCCTCATGCATCTAAAAGGAAAGGATGGAGTATTAACATTGCTAGAGGTTTTACTCAGGAGACATCACAAAATGCACCTATCTGAAAGCATCTTTTACTCATGGAAGTAAGGGATGAGGACATGGAGGACAGGGAAGCTGCACCCAGCCAGCCATTTTGGTACATTCAATGCATGTGCACCCTTCACTTACCTGCAAGAACTGAACATCTTGAAATAGCTCCTGAATGAACCTTCGAGATGGAAGTCGAAATGTACAATGTGCTAGCAAGTAGGACACCTCTGAGTAAAGGCATATGTCATCAAATGCTTGGGGATACTTCTCCTTAATTCTGAACAACAGAATAAACAAAATTTCGTAAGTCTTGAACAGATTTCTACTGTATTAAAAGAACCGCAAACTTTTCAATTCAATTGTCATCATTAATTCTTCAGTAATAGGCATTCTAAATCCTAGAATTGACAAAGCAAGAAAATCAAAACAGACAGCATTACTTTCTACAAAACTGGAAGAAATCTATGCGAAGGAGATGAAACAGAGTATACAACTTGTAAGTTGTACAGAATTACTATGATTGCCTAGTCTTAAAAGAACAGATTTAGAAAGAGAACAGTGTATCACATAATTGACATCCACATGTACAGCGGCCATAAAAATATAAAAAAAGATTAAACTAACATTTAAACCTGTAATCGTTTTTGAAACTAAAGCACGCATTTCTGCATTTTTTTTTAGCTGTTGTCAGTTTCCAATGTCACTAGCCCAGAAATCTACAGGTTATAACATTTAGTCCCTGGATTATATTCCTATATTTTAACATTATTTTTTTTAATAATTTAATTTCAGTAGTTGTACTCTTGCTTAGAGCTGTGTTTCTCAAGAAGTTACTTTCAGTTTGTTATGGTACATATCTATTATTCAGAATAAATAAAAAAATACTAGTTTCTTTTTTACAGATACATGCTATACTAGGTATGTAATCATTACTGTTGAATATCTGATTTTAAAAAGTCTAGTTAAGAGTAAAATACTAAACAGAGCAAAAATGTTAAGATTATTTGTTGAGCTTCTACATTACATGCAATCATATATGCCTGACAATTTTAGTGAAGTCGGATTATCCACTGTTCTTGAGGCCTTAAGAGAACACATACGACTGAAAGTAGCTAAAGCATCCTTAATGTATTGAACTTACGTCAGAAGTCCAGTTTCATGGCCCTTAGTTCCTACTGAACTGCTCAAATTGATAACTAAACGTAAGACCTCTTTCCGTAAGAGTATCCTGCACACTGGTGTGTCATCTGGGATTGATTTTACTCCTGGAAAAACAAATCAGTGTGGATTTAAACAGAATTGTCTTTGACTGCACTGATCTTATGCTGTGTAAGTCTGTTTATGCGTTCCATACACACATGAACACACATATTAACATGTATTGTGAGCTATCAAAAATATTTCTATTGAAATGAAAACTTAAACTGCAACTATTTTCAGGAATTTAAACAGTTTACCTTTTCAAAAAGATTTCTACCATTTTAAATAAAAGCCTGCAAGATAAGGTTACAGTGGTATTGCTACCACTAAATCATGTTGCAAACTGCATGAGCTTCTATGTGGAGAAGCTTCTTCTTCTATATTCCATGAAATAGTGGAGAATTTAAAAACCAATTACTTTGTAAGAAACCATCATAATTCAAAATGTAATACACACAAAAGAAAGTCTTTCTCTTTACAGTAATTCAGTAATTCTTGGAAGGCTTTTTAAAATTAACATTAGTGTAGAAAAAAGAAAGCAAATTGCTTGTAATGTCAGGTGTTGAATAACCTGCAAAAATGCTGTACAGCAAAAGGAGAAGAGTTTGGAACTATGTTTTCCCATCAGGAGATGGATAATGTTTTTGTTCAGATTTGTTTGGTTTGGTTTTTTGTTAATAAAGAGCATTAATTTGTTGCAGTGCACGTAAGTGAAATATAATTTTTTCACAATGCCTAAAATATACTTTATTAGTGACAGTCTCTAATAATCATATGGCTTTCAAACTTACCTAATACAAGCTCTGTACTCTTGGTGCTGCTGGCTGAACCATGGGATACTGCATCACTACAGCCTGAAATTCCAGAAAATTTGGAGGAATGCACATCTAAGTGATTGTGAATGGTCTGCCCACACCAGTCAGTATACGGAATGTCTGAAAAATCTGACATGAACAAGATGTTGCACCTTTGTTATTCACACTTTTCTGCAATTGACATGCTTTTGTTATTTTTCAACAATGGCACACATGCAAGATACTGATGCACTAAGTACTATGCATAAAATCAGCTTGGAACTAGATGGTGGATTTTTGACAAATCATACTAAAACTCTTCCGAAATTGATTTTTCTCTTTAATCTTAAAATACGTGAGTGGAGTCTTTTCTAGACACTGATGGAAGCCTAAGAAGCCATCACACATAGTGCTGTTACTGAAATACCCCTGCTCTATTTTATGTAACACAATACAGATGCTCTCGCATGTGCAGACTTCCTTTTGTTCACACAATGGTCACTGGTGTTCGCAGAAAGGGCTCTGGCAAGAGCCAGGCTCTGCTGCACCTGTAACTACAGCTGGGATTTTATTTGCCATCCCTTCTCGGTACTGAACTCCAGCTCAGCTCTCTGAGCCATTCCTCAAATTTGTGCATCACCCCCTTGCCAACACTGCTACTAATAGATGTCTAACACTGTTGTACAATAGTGAGGATTCCTACTAAGCATCCACTACTGGATTATCTTTTCATCACAGGCATTGACAAAAGGCATGTAACTGCAAGCTCTGCAGAGCAGGTTAGAAAAAATAACTCCAAATCTCATCTGAACCTCAAAATATGAAGGAAGATGACTAAATCCCAGAAATTATAGCTCAACTTCAACAGACTCCACAGATTTCCTTCACTGTATTTTATGGCACAGACTTGATGTCAGACTTTTCATTAGTTGAACAGCAAAATGTCAGTTTTCAGAACATGCATTTTAAGTACTAAATAAGGTTTCAAATTCTGTATTTTGACGTGCTCTTAGAAATATTTAGAAAGACATGCAGACTCCTACTAACACTAAAAAGAGGACAGCTGGAAGTGACCAGAGCAGTACCACTGATTGCACAATTAGTTTATTAGAGAAATAATTTTAATGTCAATAGTCAGTAAAACAAAAACCTGTCCAGATTATTTAAAGATGAACAAAAGCCAGTATGTTCACTCAGTTTTACCACATTTCTCCAGAAGGAACACTAACCTGCACGATTATACGAAGAGCTCACTTTGGTGTTGGGCTGATAACCCAGAATCTGAATGCAGACACAGTAAAGACAGTTCTCATCTGTGTGCTCCTGGAGCCCTGTGTCCTCTGTACCTTCTAAGAACTGAGAGGCATCTGAACGGCTGGTATTCATTATTTCTGTGAGACTGATCTGCTGGCGGAGCATCTGAAAAGGGCTTTTCACAACATCACTCGCACCTGATGGAAGACCTGCAGATAAGATTTAGTTATCAAAAAACCCCCACAAAACCAAGCAACCAACACTAACTCTTTCAATTGATTTCCACTTTCAAGCCTTTTAAGGCTGGGGATGGAGTGCATGTGAAGACCTATAAAGTATTTTTTGAGTGGTTAAGCTCCCAAGATTGTTAGCATTTGAGAAAGAGACACAACATTTTAGTCCCAAATTATTATACATAACAAAACATTGCAAAGGACATAATTCAACCTCTAAGCACACACACTGTAAGAAGGTAAGTGGTAAATCCTGACATGGTGTCAACATTACTAATACCCACATAACACCAATACATTACTAATATTCATAGTGTCAAATGAGATTAATACAACAATATACCAGATGTTGGAATTACACATGCACCAACGCAAAAATAAACACAATTTAGAAAACTGTAACTTAGTGGCCGTGACAGGAAGAAACTAGACTCAGCAATGCAGAAACAAGCAGAAGACACTTTAGTGACATGCTCTTCCCTGGGTGGAAAAAACAAACAAATACAATTTTGAACAAGAGTTACTTTACACTGAAACTTAGCAAACTACAGAAACACACTTCCAGCAAAATCAACTTTGCATATAATATTACTATGAAAGGGGAAAAAAAAAAGGTAGGACAACAGCTATCCAAATGAACTATTAAAAAAACAGTGTCAAGGCTTCTTTTTTTCAGTTGAGAGGACACATACTAAGACCCTAGAGATTACTGACTTCTCTGGAGTAAAAAGAAGGTGCATTCCAGAGCAAGCCAGGCATTACAGCACTTGCAATTCTCTCGTCCCATCACCTTCATTGATCAATTTTCATGAACACATCACAGAAAGACAAAATTTACTTTCTGAAATACACATCTAACACCATTAAAAGTTTCTATAAATTATTGTATAATCAAAGGGAAATAGTTCAATATGTGGGATTTATAGTTTTGTAAGTTTAAATTTCGTTACTTCCTTTAACACAGTATCACTACCAGTCTTTGAGCAGCATTAGCTCACATTATCAGAGATATGCAAGCTTTACTCCTTCATTTTGAAGAGCAGGACCAAACTTTGAAGCAACACTTTAACTCAAACTAAGTAAACCAGCGAATTAATGGCCTGCTATCCTGATTCCAGAACACAGTTCTCTCAAAATGTAACAGCTAAAAATCATGTTTTCTGTAAAGAAATTTAACAAATAAATCAACAACCCACCCAATATACCAATAAACAACAGAAAGCTACAGAAGAGGAATAAATCCAGTACCTCCTCCATCAGATGTAAAGACCCTAGATCCATGCTCATCAAACGGAGGTGTAGTTTTCTTCTGGAAATATGGAGTTTCCTTTACCTGGAACACCCAAGTGAAAATTAAAATTAACACAGGTGATAATCAAACACAAATAAAAATAGATTTTATGAGGAAATTAAATGTTGTCTTTTACTTCAGGAAAAATATATCATTAGGGGAGGAAATTAAGAATGAGTTCCTGAGTACTAAAAAAGGCCAAATGAGAAAAATATACATTAGTGAATGAACATGTATTAACAAAGGCTTATGAAGAGTTAGCAAATGTTAAAATGGTGGTGACAGGCTGTAAGGAAACCAGTGACCCGCAGAGGCCAGCCATTATCTGTCCATGATTCCTCTACACCACTGGAGATCTTGGGAATGAAGTACAAAAACAATCAGGACATCTAAAATGCTGCTTGTAGGATGCTGTGTTGAGTCATACCTCAACTACAAAAAAAAAATCTAAGAGAGAAGAAATGATGTAACAAATATGCCACAAAGACTGTGAAGGAAAAAGTAGCCATTTCACAAAGTAAGAACAGAAGCAGATACACAGTGTAACTTGCCTTTGCTCTACGTTTAGCAATTTTTTGAGATTAGTAAGAAAGTTACTTAGATTTGAAAGGCAACACTAAGTAAAATAAAGATAAGGAAGCCCACTTTTACCTTTGACATAGATCATGTCCTGGTTTTGAGAATTAAGTAACAGAATATTAAGCCCTATGATGCATCAATTTGTTAAACGGGAATGCGTTTCTACCAAGTAGAACGAGGAAGGGAATTGCTGAGACATTGAAAATAATCTTTTCTAACTTAAATACATGCATCTTCAAAGTTAAGTAAAGACAGTATAATTTAATACTATAATGATCTATATAGAAATAATCTATTATTTAATAGAGATCATGGTCACTGTGTGATTATGCACATAATTTATAGGTGACTGATGAACATACCAATTATTGATTGTCTAAAGTGGAATTAATGAACGTCCACAGACTATGCTAATTTTAGTATAAAAGCCAGATGTCAACTAAAAATCTTATGACAGCAAATTTATGTCACCTCTGTTTAACACTCCTCTAACACAGTCTTTACCATTATTTGCCTTTAAAACAACCCAGCCTAGTGATCCTGTGTAAACAGATTAGAAGATAAAAAAGAAACTCTTGTTCTCCAAAATGAGTTTCTCTAAAGTACCACATCCATTTTTCGTCATTTCTTTAGATTCAATCTATTCTGCTGAAAAGTTGACTGCCTTTCAGTATGAAAATGCAAATGAACCAAATCAGTTAACATATACATACCTGAAATATTTCATTGATATCCACTGGGAGAGCAAGACCAATGTAATCATCAGAGCTACCATAGGTAGCATTAGAAACCATGGAGCGAACAGAGGAGGAACGCTGAAGTGTATTTTGGTTAATAGGACTTAATAAATCTTCTTTATCTAACGAAGCATAACTTAAAGCTTTCATGAACCTGTAACATTGAAACAAATAATCAAATTTCAGTAAGTCTCACGCTGGCACACTAAAAGTAATAAGGACTGCCGACACAAAGATCATCGTCATCTTCCCACTGTAGATCTCAGAATTTGTTAGGACAAATTACAGCTACGGCCTCATTGCTTTTTCTGCCTCATACTGTCTTGCATGGTTTGGCAGTTCCTGTAGTAAAAATTTCTTTATAATTCTTGGTACAGGAACTCCTGCCCATCCTGCAAACACAAGAATTTTCTTCAGCATTCTAGCTTTGAATATTTATAGCCCAGAGACAGCCAGTAAAGATTTGGGCTTCTAAACTCCTAACCACCTCATTTTGGAATGCACCTGTGCACTGAACGTGTATTTCCTGGATCATCACAAACTCTGAGCTGAGCAGGCACACCCCTGCAAAGGCACACCTTGAGCCTACCAGTGATACACACAAGGAACATTTTTTTCTCCCGTACTCCAAAGGAGGTACCCATTAGGTCACCCAAGCATAGAGGAAGTATTTGGTCAACATGAATGCACAAAGAACAAACTTAAATCTGCACAGTGAGCAGAGCTGACTGTGACAAATAGCATGAAGAACAAAGAAAGAAATGGGATGGGAAAATGAGACAGGAGAAAGGAGGCTGGAAAACATGTCCTCAGTGATGACCAGAGCCCTGATGATGGAAATCTCATATTTGGTGGTATGTCATTTTACTTCTCATCAAACATAAAAACCTAAAAATATTTTCTGCTAATCAATCTATGTAGATGGTCTATATGCAGTGGATTAAAGCTTTCTAATAAAAAGACATCTCAGGAACAGTGAATTTTTATTGCAAATTATGATACACTGGAAGGTAAAGTGAATGTTTGATTTTTTAAATTTTTGCCTTGAAAGTAGTTTTCTATCACTTTTTAATTCTAGATGGGCAATAAAAAGTCCTCTTATACCTACAGAAGGGATTTACGTTGAGACAAAGTTAAAATATCAAAGTTTGACCATGTAAGGTTCAAGAAATTATTACGCAATGGAAATGCACAAAATAAAACTTAAGAGGATATAAACAGTTTTCCTGTTGCTAATTCTGCCCAATGGTAGTGACAGTAGCAGTGAACTCACAAGAAAAGTCAAGCCATACTTCAGAAAAAGAGGGAAAAGACCTAAGTTGTGCCAGAGGAGGTTTAGATTGTATATTAAGAAAAATTTCTTCACTGAAAGGGTTGTGAAGCATTGGAACAGTGTGCCCAGGGATGTAGCTGAGTCACCATCCCTAAAGGCATTCAAAAGATGTGTAGATGTGGCACTTAAGGACATGGTTTTGTGGAGGACTTGGGAGTGTTGTGTTAATAAGCTAGACTCAGTCTTAAAGGTCTTTTCCGGCCTAAATAACTGTGTAATCATAAGACCCAAAAAGTTACCAACTGCATTAAATATTTAATAATAAAACATTCTATAATTACTCTCAACATAAATTAAAGATAGAAGTATTAATCCTAAATGCTTGTCCCTGCTTTTCCTAGAAAAGCCAACAGATATCTGCATCAGTAGTGATAAACACCAAGTTTTCATGAAAGAATGTCTGCAGGTGATAGGGTGAGAGCCAGGACCAGTGTCCAAGATATGCATGTTAATATTTCTGGTTGGTCTTTAAACACAAAGGGGGGAAATTTAGCTTTACAAAATTTATGCAAAGAAAAAGGCTCTTTAACCTTCTGAATGAAAAGAACAACTAAAAACATTGCAAAAGTAAATCAATGGCTCTTAGCTGCTACTAACACATGAATCTGTCAATAAACCGTAAATTAAAGTTTCCCGAAGACTGATGGGAAAATTGCTTTGGCAGATAAAAAAACCAGAATTTTTCCTTCTAGTTTATTATTTAAAAAGCAGCTAAGGACAGTTTTAGCTGGAAAAGTAAACATACTCTGAATTTATGAGTAAACACAATCTGAAATTATAAGGACCATAATTCTTCAGTGGAGACACAGCATAACCAGCAAGAAAGAAACATGTACTAGTTTCACTGCAGTCTTTCCAATCAATTATATTAGCAACTAACACAATCTGAGTATCAGAGTATACATGTCTGTAATTATTTAACCTTCTCAACCTCTCAACCTTAACCTATCTCAGAGATACAAGCACTTCAGACATTTCAGTAGTAAGCAGGTCGGCTCAAATCCTTGACTCTATCCACTGACACAAGAGAACATGAACAGCTAAGCACCAGGAATAGTCAGTATGACATTGCGTGCAGGATCAAAGTCCACTGCAGCGAGGCTGCTCTGCACATCAAGGGCATGACTGCAAGGAATGGTAAAACATCACACCCATTACAGAACCTGCACTATCACTGAAATGACACCCACTTGCTCCTGCACTAGCACAGGATGCCAGTGACATAGTAAGGAATGGCACTTCCAATTTCCAGGACAGTGCTAAATCATCCTTAATCTAACCAACGCACTCAGTCTAGTTCTAACTTACTTGAATAAAGACATCTTTCATGGCATCTTTCCAGAATGATGTGAAAATACCAACAAATGGATATTGCTTTTAATCAGGACATACACACGCAACTGGGTTTGAGTAGGGCAGCTCAAGGACCAAGCATTTGCTGTTCTCTGCAGTAAGCAGATGGCTCACATACCAGTAGGATCTACCCTTCTCTCATTCGAGAGATGGTAAGGTAAGAACAGAGATAAGAAGTGTCTTTTCCATTTTAACAGTAATGTGAAAATCCAACGCATTAGCTAAAAAATTATGTGAAGGTAAAATTTAATACAAGAGCTCTTAAGGGAAAGTTATTCAGCAGTGACTGTTGCAGCTGGGAACAGTGTCAATGTCAAGAGCTAGACATCTTATGTAACTATCTAATTAGTCTTCAGAACATCTAATACTGCTCAAAAATAAAGAGGTGACACTGCCATCTAAAAATAAGCGCTATGAGTAAAATCTTTGATCTGTTGTAGCTAAGAAGCCAAACTGACATTCCTATCAGTGGTACCAGTATCTCATCACTGGCCTCAATGCCACAGTGAAAACAAATATAGCATATTGGCAAGAGTTCCTGTCCTAAAACCTCCCCAAGTGACATAGAGAAAGTTCTCTTCTGAAATACAGCTCTGACTTCATGGGCAATTTGGTGTGTTTGCAACTTGTTAATGTTAGCAGTTTTAATAATGTCAGCAGGGCAACGGCTTTTTTTATATTCAGAAGTTAAAACAGGAAGCAAATGTGATAAAAGGAAACATTTTCCTTTGCCACCCTTATAAAGCATAATAAAGGGTTGAGCATAGCTCTGAAAGCTGGGCTTCTCTGACAACACAAAGTTGAGAATTATCCTTCTATTATTCACCTAATACAGTACCACCTTCAGTGAAGTCATGAATCACCTTGCAACAACTGTCCCTTTTAGGTGCAGATAGAAAAAAATATTAGGAAGATACTGTTCTTCTTAAGCTGTTCTTACAGCACTGAAGTAAGAAATGAGCACATAATTTCTTACCGGCTTGGGGTTAGTCGAGAATCCAGGCTGCCAGACTTCATGGTGATAGTGTCAGTAAACAGCACATCCTTTGCTGGAGATGCCAGGGCTTCTGAGTGAGACAGTGAGGGATGCATCCTCTGCTGCTGTAGGCGCTTTAGTGTAGCATAGCCAAATGCATCTCGAGAACTTGTGTAGCTGAAGTTATAGTCAGCAAGACTTTTTATTGTAGCAAGAGAAGGAGCTTTAAGAGACTGGGCTCTTCTGGGAAGGGTATGAGAAGACCCTGGTAGAACCAGTGATACAGAGTTGGATTTTGAGAGAGGCAGGTGGTTAGGCTGTGGTGTTGAACAGTGACTTGGTTTAACTGTTTTTGTGCTGACCACAGTACNTACTGTTCTTCTTAAGCTGTTCTTACAGCACTGAAGTAAGAAATGAGCACATAATTTCTTACCGGCTTGGGGTTAGTCGAGAATCCAGGCTGCCAGACTTCATGGTGATAGTGTCAGTAAACAGCACATCCTTTGCTGGAGATGCCAGGGCTTCTGAGTGAGACAGTGAGGGATGCATCCTCTGCTGCTGTAGGCGCTTTAGTGTAGCATAGCCAAATGCATCTCGAGAACTTGTGTAGCTGAAGTTATAGTCAGCAAGACTTTTTATTGTAGCAAGAGAAGGAGCTTTAAGAGACTGGGCTCTTCTGGGAAGGGTATGAGAAGACCCTGGTAGAACCAGTGATACAGAGTTGGATTTTGAGAGAGGCAGGTGGTTAGGCTGTGGTGTTGAACAGTGACTTGGTTTAACTGTTTTTGTGCTGACCACAGTACTCAAACTTCCGCAGTCAGTATCTACATTTGTAGTGTCCACACCTACAGTCTCCCTTGAAGGGCTAGAGCTCATTGAACTTATTCCACTTGTTGTGGTATCTGTATTAAAACTTAAGCTACGACTCTTGAAATGTGTTTGTGTAGTACCATCTCCTATTAGCCTTTCTTTGCTTGTGTTTTCCCGATGAATTTCATTTCCAAGACCTTTTGGCAGCTTCAGATCATTTTCTCCGATACTCTGGGTACAATCAGTATCTTCCACATGCTTACTTCCAACAAACGAAGTTTCTAATCGTAAAGTCTGGATTTTTGGAACCCTGAAAACAGGGTTCAATTCTTCCCCAGCAGGAAAGTCTATGCTACCACTAGGTTCTGTTACTGTACGATTTCGCCTCAGGCCTGATTTACTGTCAGATGATGTCAGCTTTCCTCCTTTTGGATCACTGCTACTTCTGTGCTTTTTATTAGGTAGAGTAAGAGAGTTTAGAATGCGATTTTTCACAAGTCTGCTAGAAGAAAAAAAAGGAAAGGGACTACGGTCTTTGTCCTTTGAAGGTCCAGGTCTGTCATAAAATATTTGTTCTGCATCTTCAGTAATATCTAGGAAGAAAGTACTGGTGGAAGTACTACCAAAACGGTCATCCTCCATGATGAACATACCTGAAATTATACAAGACTTTGTCACACGAAATAGGCATTTCTTCAAAGTCTAGAAACTATGTTGCAAAATAGGAAGCCATTCTACAGAAGCCCAAGAGGGATTCTACGCAATTTACTGCTACTTTTCCTCTTTTCTGCAGAACTTGTTGCACATTAACTATCTTGAGGAGTAACTCAGCTGAAGGTCTCATTGCCTCTAAAGAAAAGCCACACTGTCTTAGTTCAGTGCAAACATCCAACTAGTAGGATTATAACCAAAGCACTCCTTTAATGACACCTAAATGTAGTATACCTCTTGATTTAAATTCCAAGTATCCAAAGCAAAAATAAAATGCATTAGGTACTTGAAATACACAATAATTTAAATACAGCAAAATTCTGGGTGTGTCTGTACACCCTGAGAACATAAATACTTATTTTCTAGAATATTCCTCTGAGGACAACCAAGTGCATCTTTATACCTAAGCATGGAGGTTTCTGCAGCATGTTACAGCAAACTGCCATGACTCAACATAAAAATTAGTAACTTAATCTCATGTGAAAATTTTTCTTCTACACCAAATGTGAAGCTAAAACACTGTTTTGCTCCCTCTCACTTGTCTGTATCTCTCTGAATGCATATAACTGTCCTATTGCTTGTACTCTTTTATTGCAAGAACACCATTGGTGTTTACATTGTTACATTGTTTACACCATTGGTCTGAACCTCGTCCTGCCAAAAGGATGGTAAGAACACCAAAATGCTGTTTGTGGTGGGTTGGGCTCTTCACAGGTTATTTTTGTTTGCTTGTTCGTCTTTCTCTTGTTTGCTTGTTTTGGTGTTCTGGTTACTTACTTGATGGAGCAGATTCGCTTTCACTGTTGTGCCTAGAACTGGTAGACTCAGAGTTTAAGCTAAGAGTGCTGGGTATAGAAGAAAGTTCATTGCAGAGCTGCTCCATGTCATCAGGGACCACTGGCCAAGGCTGTCTACGACTGTGTCTCACTGCATCCCAGTTGTGATGCTTCAAAATGTCACATCCTTGTTTAGTTTTGGCTATTAGACCAAGCACGTAGACACAGGTTCTGTATTTAATGTATACACAGAAAAAAGAGTGACAATAATAGCACCTAATTTAACTAAACTCATTTCACTTTTGAAAGGAAAGTTTCAAAGCAATTCAGCAGAAACTTCACAAAACTGAAAAACAGTATATTCTTAATTTTTATTTGTAAATCAATGTAAACTTAAGAAATGCACTAAAGTATCTGAGACCAAATACGCTATTCAAAAATAAAAACTAATTATCACAAGAGCCTGATTACATAAAGTAGAAAAGTACCTTTCAAAAAAAAGGCCAAACATTAATGTAGTAGCAGTATTAGACAAAATACCATCTACTTATGCTTCTAAATATTTTAGAAAGATATTTAATAAAATGATGGAATAATAAATTCTCAGAGATATAAGCAGCAAGTATTTTGTTTTATAGAAAAGGAGAAAAGTAGTATCCATCTTTTTTCATTGATTTCATTTGTTTACTGTATGTTCTTTTAGACTTCCTACACAAATCTGCAGTTGCATAGAACTGAGATTGATACTCAATCATCAGTGACTTTAATAACTGTTTTCCAATAACATACAAATCTGTATTCATGTAAATCAGGTAAAGTTATTTGAAAACTGATGGCAACTACAATTTGAAACTTTTATGTATAAGTCAGGTACACATACCCTCTAACAGACAGAACCTCACAATGTTGAGCAAGTGCCATTATATCAGGAATTACATTCTCCTCTTGAAGCAAGTTAAGGCCCCAATTCGATGATCCAATATTGCCCTGGAATGAAATTTGTCAAGAAAGTTTTGATCTTAATGGGATCTGCAGCACCATCAATGTAAAGCTTTGACAGTTTTGTTTGTCGGTAGTGGAGTTTGAAGCCACATCTTCTCAAAGCAATTAAAAGACCTGAATACCCCTTCTGGCATTTCCTAGCTGGGCTAACACAAGAAAGCAGTCAGCACACTATGTATAATACCTAAAGCTGCTCAGAGTTAGAAGTACTATGTATTCCTCACTTTACCAGTTCTACAAAACCTGCAGCCTGGTTTATTCATTTTACATTCCTTTCACAGGCACCTTGTTACGTATCTACAGTATCTGCCAGTAACATTCACCTTGGACAAATGTTCCAAAATTAGCTTTGGGGAAGA
Source organism: Machaerirhynchus nigripectus (assembly GCA_013397975.1). NCBI lineage: Eukaryota > Metazoa > Chordata > Aves > Passeriformes > Dicruridae > Machaerirhynchus > Machaerirhynchus nigripectus. The sequence goes on along the minus strand of VZRQ01004161.1, from coordinate 97,789 downwards.
CAAGAAAGAAGCAGCTGAGCAGCAAAGTGCTTTTAGGAGTGTAGCTTGGATACATACCTACACTAGGTTTTTGCCTGTCCCAAGTACCAGAGTGTCATAACCACATGGATCAACACCAGAAGCCAACTTCTTGCAGAAATATTAGGGACTACCACAGTAAATGCATTAAACTCAGACCATGGCAACTTTTAACTTGTAACTACCAGTTCCATACTAATATTCATATGGCAATGTTTTATTGTTATTTGTTAAAAATAAAAAAGACAAAGCGATTATTAAAAACCTCAGAACAAAATAGGTGCAGTGAACTATTTTCAACTGAACATACAGTTATGGAACAGAATGCCAACTTGAAAAATTCACACTTTTTTGACAAACCCCCTAATTTCTTGTTTTTATAGAATTTTGCTTAGTTATTTAAGAATCAACATTTATAACAGAACTGAACAACTACAAAACTTTGTAAATCTATTACTAACCAAGGCCCAAAGGGCTGCTTTCAGCTGCTTAATTCCTTCCCACTTATCCAGCATTGGGGAACGAACAGTGTAACTTAGATCTGTAACAATACTCTGAAGGAGAAAAACAGAAGAAGAAAAAACTAAGTTGAAAACGAATAGGAGACTTTAGTCACACAGGTTCTCTTGCATTTACATTAAAAGTTAAAACACTAATTTAAATCATGCACCCTAGGAAGAACAGTGGTAATTCTGAAGTAATAACCATAAATTACAGCCATGATAATGCAAGAAGAAAATTTTAATGAAATCACTGATTGCATGAAGTTATTTCAGATATTATAAAGATGACAGATTAATCAAACTAACACACTGCTATATATACGTTTTCTTTCAAACATTTCAAAGAGCATTGTTAATTCATTAAATCATTTTACAAACCCACATTAAAAGTGAATTTAAGGAACTATGGCTTAGAGTTTGTTTTCTTAGATTTTCAAAATATTAGAAAGATTTTGTTTCCTCATTTCCACATTTTTGTATGCTTAAAAGAATAGGCATAGTTTTACCACATGTGTAAGTGTCAATATACAATCCACAGAGACTGATTATGCTTTTTCTATTTATGAATTGCTTTCCATGCTAAGATTCTGCAAGTCATTTTCAGAAATATGTTGCAAGGTTTTTGGTGATATTTCAGTGTCAGGAAGGAATTTTACAGGAGATTAGACGGCAAAGACTGTCTTCACAACTTAAGACTCATAATCAACTTCTTCTGCAATGGCTGTTTAAATGCCATCTCCTTTAAAACCTTTTTTCAAAAGGTTTACAGTGATCTTTAAAATATTTCAAGTTATAAACAGTTATTATCCTCACCTGAGACTCCAGTAAATGGCAGCCTGTTTTATGGTGCACCAGTTGGCCATAAAGGTGAACTGGCAGGTAGACATGTGGTCGCTGTAATCTGGCAGAAAGAGAAACATATGTAGGTTTCCCAACACTTCTAATATTTTATTCTAAAATAAATTACACTGCAATGTAATACAATGACTTACTCTTGATTTTTTTCAAACAAAGAGAACTGTTTTGAGGAATTTAAAAAGGAGTAGAACCGTTTCAACTGGAAGGGACCTACAACAATCGTCTCATCCAACTGCCAGGCCACTTTCAGGGCTGACTAAAACTTAAAGCCTGTTATTAAGTACACTGTCCAAATGCCTCTTGAATACAGACAGATTTGGGGCATGGACCAGCTCTAAAGGATGCCTGTTCTTCTATGTGACCACCTACAACCCTTGTGGTATGGTAATTCTTCCTAGTGTCCTGTCTGAACCTCCCCTGCTTCAGCTCTGAACCATTCCCACAGGTCTGGTCCTTGGATGCCAGGAAGGAGAGCTCAGCACCTCCCTGTGCCCTTCCCCTCCTCATGAAGGTGCAGATAGCAGTGGGGTCGTCCCTCAGCCTCCTCTTCTCAAAACTGGACAAGCCCAAAGTCCTCAGCTGCTCCTCACCAGAGGTTCCACCTTTGTTTCCCTCCTCAGGATGTGCTGAAGGACCTTCCCATCCTTCTCCACTCAGCAGGGCCCACAGCGAGGCCACCCCAAGGCTGAGCCCAGCAGGACCAGCCCCTCTCTGAGGATGTGCCGTGCTCGGTGCTCTGGGATGGGGTTTGCCGTCGGGGCTGCCCGGGCTCTGCTGACCCACACTGAGCCCAGCACCAGCCAGCCCCCTCTGCAGCTGTCCAGCCTTTCCTCTCCCACTCTATCCCCGTGCCTGGTGTCACCCCATCGCAGGTGCAGAATCCAGCATTTGGACTTGTCAAATTTCACCCAATTTATGATTGCTCAGTGCTCCAACCTTTCTAGATCCCTCTGCAAGGCCTTTTGTTCCTCAGAAGAATCCACAGCACCTCCCAGTCTGGATCACCAGCAAATTGTTACTGATGCATTCACCTCCAGCATGCAGATTGTTGATAGAGAACTGGCCCTGGAATGGAGCCCTGAGGAACACCACTGGTGTGACCAAGCACCAGTCACTACAACCCTCTGGGCTTAGTCCCTCAGCCAAGTTCTTCACTCATTCATCCCACAGCTCATCCAACAGCTGGACAACATGTCCAGAAGGACACTGTGAAATACAGTATCAAAAATCTTGCCAAGATCCAGGAAAACAACATCCACTGCCTTCCCTTCACCCACTAGATGAGTGACCTTATCATATAAGGATAACAACTCAGTTAAATAAAACTTTCCCTTTGTGAACCCATGCTACCTGTGCCCGATGACTGCATTGTTCTTTAAATGCCTTTCAACAATACCCAGTATAATCTTTTCCATAACTTTTCCAGGAACTGAGGTTACACTAATAGGTCCATACTTTTCTGGGTCTTCCCTTATGCGCTTCTTGCAAATGGAATAAGCTGGCTAGCTTCCAGTCAGCAGGGACTTCCCTAGACTCGCAAGACTTTTTGTAGAGATGGGTCCTGACCCAACATCTGCTAGCTCCCTCCATACTGGTGGGCTCTATATCTCTGTTTTTTCTTCATCCCTGTAAGTCAGGGGACCATCTTCAGCAAGTATTGATCCAGTGTTTTCTTCAGACCTCCTCTTTCTTGTTGTATGACAGAACACTGCCCAGTTTCAGTCTTGAATGAGCTTTGGCCTTTTGTGCCTTCTCTCTGCTTATGTGAATCACAGTTTTATGTGAAGGGTGATCTTCCAGAGATCATATAATTTCCTTTTCCTCCTGAGCTCCATGAGGAGTTCCCCCACCAACCTGTGCCTCAAAACCCATTTTCCCAAATTTACCTTTGGTTGCTCCGACGAACATAGTTATCCCCATCAACAGGTTTGCGGTATGTTGTAAGTGCTTCATTAAGTTGTTCTTCAATCAATTCAACATATTTTAAGTTATATTCCTGTGAGAAGACACATGAGGGTTGACACAGTACATTTAGTGGTTTTTGGTGTTATAGCATGATACTTTATAAGGAAGAAATAACTGAGGAAAGTTTCTTAAGAGAGACTGAATTTTTTTATGATCTGAAGGTGGGGCTCACAAAAACAAATGCACTTCACACATATAATGAGTTTGCAGAGTCAAAAATTGATTATTTCAGGGAATTTGCTAAAAAAAGGAAGAAAGAAATACTTCATATCTGAAAAACTCAAACAATTTCAATAGACCATCATGCATTTCAGTACTTGAGAAGTGACACTTGGAACTACTAATGAGGAATGAGACCAATCTCTTACAACCAATTACAAAACCAAAATAACATATGAGGAGTTTTATTCAAGTTATGACAATAATAATTTTTTCTTAATATTCTTGTGTTCCTCTTTACTTCCTAACAGCATAAGCCAATTCTGCCTTCATGAGCTCTGTGTTTAACTTTCATTACCAACAACCGGAGATAACAGGTATCTTGAAAAGTAGCATTCCTTTGCATACTTCTCTAGATAACGACCTCCACAACAACCTATTTTAGAAAGTCAATGCATTCCTGAAATATTTGCTGAAATACCAAAATGAAATAAAGGTCTTGGTAAATCAAACGCACACATGTACAGAGAAGCTATGGAACTGTAAATCCCTGTCAACCTTTCCCAGCAAAAACGTTACGTCACTGATGCAATAAATGTATTTGCATTAGCTTTACAAGTACATTAATATGCAATTATTTTTAAGAATCTCTGTTCTAAACCCACATATTCACATCATTCCTTCTAATATCAAGCAAACATTTTCTTCTTAGTATTACCTTTTGCCACTTTTCCATCTGTTTCGTTACATAACCTCTTTCATTAAGATATGAAAACCCCTTTGGGATGGACAGAAATCTGTAAAAAACCATCAGACAGTTAACATTCTAATTTAAACAACTCAGAGAATTTGAATAAAAAGAACACTTATTTGTTTCCACAGTGTGAACATATACCTTAGGAGTAGAAGCAAACCCTTGTCTCCAAGATGAGAAAGAGCTGGTTTCATTTGGATAAGGGCATGAAGATTGGCCTAAAATAATTAAGAACACATAAACAATATTTGAACCTTATATAATTCTGAAAACTGCAATAACTACAATACTCTGCTTGCAATGAAGCAGCAAGTTTTTCACACTAGGAAGTAACAAATGCCAACTTAATCCTAATATTATCAATTTTAGGTACCTTCTGTCATTAAATATAAATTACTTCACAAAAAGTACAATAAACAAAACAGCGGAATTAGTTGCAATTCATATTTAAATACAGGCATAATCCAGAAGTCTACGTTTTCTTGTTGGTAATACTGCAGTAGTTTTATCAAAGGGGTCTAACAAATTATTTTAAGTCCATCAATGACAATCAAGAAAGGAAACCATCAGTAGCCTCTTGCGTATTTGTAATTTGCTCCTAGGGAAGAGGAGGGGAAAGAGCTTAAGAGCAGCATACCAAAAAGAGGTTAAAGAGAGAAGGGATGCTCACCTTGTCTTCACACGCCTCATCTAGAATATCAAGTGCCTCAGAAGAAATAGTTTTATTTTTATCGTGTAACTGGGTCACCAGTAATTCAATCCCCCAGTTGCTGAAGAACTCTACATTAGCTCTCAGCAACACTCGTAAGTGTTTTGTTGCGTACAGCCTGCAGCTCTGCAAAGTATGGAAAATGTTTTCTTGAATGGAAGAAAAATAACTAATACAGTTAATGATTTATAACTTCTAAAAATACCTTTCAATTACTGTATTTTGCAGCAAGCAACTATGATACACACCTAATCTATTAAAATTAAGAGTTTATTAGAGATCTATTTTTATCTTAGCAAATGGGAAAACTGAATCTAAGATCACAACTAAATTGACCACCATAAATGTCCAATCCCATATCTTTTATTAATATATTATACATTTTAAAGAGAATTTAGAAGCCAATTAAAAAAATTATAGTCAGTATGGAGCTTCATCTTCTTTCAATAAATTATTCCTTCAACCTTATCTATCTTCATTACTGTCAGACTCCACTCTTTATCTACAAGAAACATCATACTTTTGACAGTCTGAGAGAAATATCGTCAATTTATGTTTTATTCCAAAATACAGTCAGACATTTAAAGCTAGTACGTACTTTTTTCTCTCTTGTATCTACGCTAGAACACATTCTGTCTGTTCAGGCACCAGAAACAACTTAATTTAAAGTAAGGAACATTCTTTCCTAGTTTTATTTCAACTTCTTAATTGTCATGTATCTCCTTGACGTCAGTGCTTGCTTGTCTACTAATGTTACCTTTAAACTCAAGAGTTTTCTTCTCCCAAGTCCACGTAACTCTGTATTTTATACCTACTCACCTTCTTTGATTCAGAAGAACAAATCCCAATGCCCACTTCTGAACCAACCCCCCATTCCAGCAGCTATAGCATTTACTTAGTTCCAACACACTGAGTAACCTCAATCATTATCAAAACAGTATCTACTATCAGAACGTTAACATGCTTAGTGCTGCTAGAAATACAGATTTCTGTTTGTGGTAACAATGCCTTCACAATTGATTTAAGATGCCACTGACCTAAACAATCACATTACACTTAGTTTATACATATCAAGACTTCAGCCCCCATCATATGTGAGAGAAAGCTCTATTTCAAGGACTTAATTTCTAGAGTACAATACAATCAATACAGAGTATGAAGTTCACAACAAATTCAAAAGCTACAATTGTAGGAGTTTCATTTCTCCCAATACAAAAATAAGAACCCTTTTCATACATAATAGCTTAAAAATAAAGTCATACACCTTGAATAATAAAATAAATACATAGAGGGTAATAACAAAGGAATGTAAGTTGAACTGAACTTACATCAGTAGCTGCTGTCAGGATTTTAGAAAGGATGACTCTTGCCAATCCATCTCTGCTATAATCCAGACTAGAAACAGTCAATTTTAACAAGTGATCTTGGTTCTTCAAAGAACAAAGATTAAGAAGACTGGAGGTATGGAAGAGGAGGAAGATGAAAATAAAATTAGTATTTGAACCCACTTGAATCATCAGTAATTTAAACTTAAGTACTTTGAATTATACTTTCATTACTATAAATGCAGAATACAAAGTATGTTCTTGTATGAAATTGTGTAATTTTAAATTGTTGTAACTGTAAAGTCAAATAGGGACAAAACAATGCACTGAACTGCAAGGGGAAAACCCCAAACCAACACCTTTTATAACAGATCTGTAAAAATTTTGTCAGCATAATTAGTGCTCGTAAGTATAAAAATTAATGCTCATAAAGCTCTGTGAACAATTCTTCATTATTAAACATTGTGTATAAGCATGCCATAAAGTTAATCCTATTAACTGTCTAGATTTTTTTGTACATCAAATTTTTTTGTACATCAAGTTTTCTGAAGCCAGTAAAAAGCTTGTTTTCAAAAAATCAACAAAATCAACAAGATAAAAAGGAGTACATTAAAACACTTGCAATTTTGCTTTAAGTATATGCTAATAAACTAGTCACCAGCCAATTTATTCCCACATGAAGCTAAGTTTATTCATACCTGAACAAAATGTTCAGGTTCAGAACTTTTCAAGTACACCGGACTTAAGTTTAAGTGCAATTTACATGAACATTTCACAAACAGTATGGTACCTGCCATTTTTTCATGGTTTGTGTGTTTTGTGTTTTGTTTGTTTTTCTTTCTATTTCCCTATTCTGCGTCTTTCAGTACACTATAATCCTTCCTGATCTCTGTCACACAGGTGTGGATAGGAAAAAGCAAGGTGTTAATGCCATACTCACCTCTGTCTGCTTAGTAATGAAAGACTAAAAGACTTTTCTCAGAAAAAAAATGGGGATCTTTATCTGTAACTACACCAAAATAACCCTAAGGTTTTCAGCTTTTCAGATGGTGGCCCTCATGCACAGTTTAAAATTTGCATAACTATTACACTGCAAGTACAATGCAAACCAAATAAAAGCACTCACCACTGAAACACATTACATTTTTCAAGCATTTTCACTCCATGAGGGTGACAAGATAAAGTACCAAAAAACAGGAAGTAGTGCTGGCTAAGGGTATTTAGTAACCCATTATTTTGAAGACTACGTTCAGGTTTCATGCCTGATGAAGAGTTGAGCCAAAGTACAATATCTTTAACCAATTCCTCCAGGTAACCTTGTCCATCCTAGCAAAAAAAAAAGGGGAATAGTGTATGTTAACAACAGAAATGTGCCTCTTCTTTACTGAAACTCATTACTTCAAATTTCTTAAAACATACAAACACAACACAGACACAAAACAGAAATGCAGACTGGAAAACAATTCAGACTAAAGAAAAAGTTTCAAGGGAAATAAAAGGAGCTAAGCATAGAGACATCTTAGAACTAATTCCTTCTTTCCAAGACCAGGAAGGAGTATTATTCAGTGACATTTTCTGCTGACCTGAGGTATAAAAGTGTTTAGCACAAAAGAAGCAAGGAGTTAGAAAAGGAAGGTTATACACAGCATAAATAACAAAAAAATCCCTTCGAACTCTGAATTGGATTTAACAAAGCTGTATTTATTAAAATTTATACATAAACATAGTAATTTTCCTCAATATTTTATGTTGTATTTCTTAATTCTACTGATCATTTGAGATTTAACACCCAAAATCTCAGAAGTCTCTATCAAAAATTATGGTTTTTCCAAGCGGCATTCAGCAAGACTACTCATTCTACTTCCAGTCTTGTAGCTGAAAATTTCTTACCTCCTCTGATTCAAGAAGAAATTCAGTGAACTGACAACCCACAACAGTGAGCTGCTTCGCCTTGGCATAGTCCAGATCCAGGTTAGCATAGAGTTTACTGCTAGGCTTGTAAAAATACAGCAATCTCCTTACAAACCTATAGGAAGTAAAACAGAATTGGCTATTACTCAGTATGACAAGGACAACCTCACAATACAAAATGATGCTGGTAGAAAAAATGGGTTGTAGTTGAACGGGTTTTTTGGCAGTAAGTTTTAAAAATTTATCCAAAGAGTAGCAGGTAACAAGTGGTGAGTCCATCCAGACACAATTCCAGAGATGCTGCTGTACTGTGTGTTGTAAAGGGTTTTCTATACCATGACTTAATACAAGCAAAGGAACTCAAAATCTCCATGCTCTCAGAAGCCATAGCTTCCTTCTACTTCTCATAATTTATTCTGCTGTAATTTATCCTGTGGCAAGTTTCAAAGACTGTATTATCTAGACTAACAGAGCTTAAAAAAGGATCTTGTGACCTGAATTTTCTCCAGCTATAATAGTTACCACTACTGTGAAAAACACATTTTCGTGTTCTGCCAGGAAAAAGTCTCATTTATTCAGGAACTGTATTTCCAATCACCTCACTTAACCATTTCTGAAGCATAACACAGTAATTGCAAACATACTCTCAGACTTTTTAAAATCACAGAAAGCAATGTAGCTTGAGTTTTGCATCACAGCAGTAAGTCTTCAGCAAAGATCCTCCTCTCACAATTCTTCAACAAAAAATAAACACACATTTGTGCTTTAAAGTAACACAGGACATTCCATCAGAAGGTAGATATGTCAGGCATTAAGGAAACTTAATTAGAGAACTGCACTCATATTTGAAAAAGTTGGAGTAATCCACTATCTATAACTCTAAACACAGGACCAATTATAAAGAAAACCCGAGGGCTTAATTAAGTTTTGTCAAATAAAATGTATTTTATCCTGGGCTACTAGCAATAAATATATATTGACATACAAATTTATATATGTATATACCTATGTGTATATTTAAGCATGCATGTGTGTGTATCAATGTGTGTGTTCAGTTTGGGAACCCTTGGCCCCCCACTACAGGAAGGACACTGAGGGGCTGGAGTGAGTCCAGAGAAGATCAGCAGAGTTGGGGAAGGCTCTGGGGCACAAGTCCAAGGAGCCAAGGAGCAGCTGAGGGAGCTGGGGGTGTTTAGCCTGAAAAAAAGGAGGCTCAGGGAAGACCACAGTGCTCTTTACATCTCCCTCACAGGAGGCTGTAGCCAGGTAGGGGTGGTCTCTTCTCCCAGGTAACAAGTGACAGAATGAGAGGAAAGGCCTCAAGCTGCCCCAAGGGAAGTTTCGACTGGATATTAAGAAAAATTTCTGTACCAGAAGAGTGGTCAGGCATTTGAACTTGCCCAGGGAATTGTTGGAGTCACCAGTCCCAGAGGGATTTAAATAACATATAGACATGGAACTTGGAAACATGCTTTAGCAGTGAACAGTTGGACTCAATGATCATTTTTCCTGATTCTATGATCATGTGTGTAAAGACATATTGCATTAACTGCATCTCTATGAAATGAAGGCATCTTTATAAAAATACTGGAATTTCACTTTAAGAGCTGTAAGATCATCACAACATTAACACTAAAAAAAGGATCAACTTATGGAAGGAGAAATAAATATAATTTACACTTGAAAAACAAAGGGGACAAAAATTTTTCATCATCAGCAGTGAAACCAGAGAGATTCAGGGCTTAATGACTTACAACTAACATAAAGTAACAGCATTTTAAAGCCATTAAGTTCCCAATTCTGAAGAAAGGATCAATGAACTATAGAAGCATCACACCAATTCAGTTCTAGATTTTCCCAATTTATTTGGAATTAAATTATTTAGGCACTTAATAATGCTTGAGAGCAGCACAAAACCATGGAACAAGAACACTGTCCCACATAGGTAGGTTGAGGAGTGTGTGTTGGTGTCACAGTCAGGACTGAAGACACTGCTTTAGAGAAGCAATGTTATAAACCACCAGATTTGGAAAATAATCCTTTACCTGAAAGTACAGATTGTCAGTTAGTATTTCAGGAAAACCCAGAAAAAATACAAATGCAAAATTAAATTAGGGCTATGATAACAATGGGACTACTGTCTATGCTGTGAATACTTCATGAAAGCACCCTGACTACTTTTTGGGAAAAATATAAAACAGAGCCACACAAGCCTTTCAGCATATATATTTTATCTTTTGGGTTTTCCCTGAATTCAAGAAGTAGCTTTTCATGCCCACAAACACAGACCTATTCTTCAAAATATTGTAATCTATTTCTGAAATACATTTTAAAAGGAACATCCAAGAACTAATTAGTAACACTATAACCACTAGGGCACTAAACTAATAAAAACGTCTTACTGGCAAAGGACATGAAAGGAGCAAGAGCTTACTGGGGTTTTTTTGTTTGGTTGGCTTTTTGTTTCCAAATTACACATGCCTCTCTTGCCATTAACACTAACTAGAAATAACTTTCTCTTGGTTTTTGATGAAAGCTGTAGTTATGAAACGGTACAACTTAAGTCTGTAAAAATTTTCCAAGCTCTGACATAAAACACTACTGTTTAAAATATCAAGTAGTAACACTTCTAAGGTTTACAATTAAACTGAGCATTTGCAAACATGGTATGATTCACAAGGGACTAAATACATAAAGCATCTGTGCACAGAAAAGAAGCTTAAACACCTTTAAAGCTTAAAAACTTTATTTAAAATAAATACTGCAACTTAATTATCCAAATTTACACCTTAACTGCTTATCTGTAGATTAAGTTTTAGAAATGTGATACATCTACAGAATATTTTATTGCAATACTAAAAACCCATTTTTCCAAATACCTTTCTTCAAAGAACGTCTACATTATTTTTACATACCTGTGCAACTGTTCATCTTTGTAGTTCCTCAGATTTATATTTGGCCACTAGAAAAAACAGCAAATATAGCATTATATGAAACTTGTACATCAGTCCTTGATTAGTCACTAAAATTCACTTATTTCTATCAGTTGTAGTTACCTAATAATTAGAAAGTTTTCTTGCACCTAATGTTACATCTTAAAAAGGACATTATTTTATTGAAAAGCCCACACTTCCTGCTTCAAGAACTGTTCAATTTTTTCTAGAGAAGGACAGGGAATGTTGGTCACGTGCTACATGTACAAGGCCACAATTCTAATGAAAACAAAAAAACTGTGAGATGCTGATGAAAAATACTTTTTTTTGCTCAGTTTCTTTTCTGCAAAAAACAAAAAACTTGATATGCATGACTGAAATAATTTTTGGTTGCTGTTTTGAATATTCATCAATTTGGTTTAAAAGTAATCATTATTCTGTTACAGATCACTTAAATACTGCTTATTAAAATGGTACTTAAACTCCCCTGTTGACATTTTGTAAGATGTATTAAGAATGACCACATGAAAAATGTGGACCACAACGAATGTCCTCTCTTCAGGACCTATTCTTTCTTCCCATTATATTTTACTCTGTTTTTACAGCCATCTGTTCTTCTCTATGGTTTCAGATTTCTTTCTGTTGCTACTAGTGAATATCTTCTTGTCAGGAATGGAAAAAAGTGCATCAAACATTCTTCTTTCCTATCTACGTGACGTAGTTCTACATCTCCAATGGGTGTTCCAGTTTTAAGACACATGCTGCACTAGTTAACAATTAGTAAAATTGACTACACCAGTGACAGTGCCAGATACAGATGAGGCTGACACTTTTGCTGCTCTTTTAGCAGCTTAGACATCAAGCTGAGCAAGTGGAAAAGGCAGTAAGGCACCACCTGAGATGCACACAATGAGTTGGTTAGAGAGCTGATGCTCCACAGATACAAGGCTGCAACAGGCAAGGGGAGGTGAGTAGCCACATGATGTAACATTTCAGACACTGGAATCTGGATCCTGCTCATTAGAGGACTGAAGATGATCACTCCTAGTAACATTATCTCAGTTTATGCTGGTGTTACACAGTTTAACAGGAACAGAAATGGTTAGAAGTAAGCCAGAAAACACACACACTTCTCATTCAGGAAGAAGTCCCAAATTTTCAGACATTAGGAACTCTTTGACAGGGCACTAGAAAATACATTTTTGGGGAGGTCTGAGATGGCAGAGAAACTGGCTGTTAGACGTAAATTTCAGTTTAATAAAACCCAAAGCATATTAGTGGTCAACTACATAAGACTTCCACTGTCAAAATAATACACAGGCTAATTAACAGTGAGATTCTGAAAAACAGTTTTCTGATAGTATCTTTAATACTGAAATAAAGATCAAAGGTAAAAGTATCTATAATAATAATAATAATAATAATAGTTATCTAGTAACCCAGTAAATCTTATAAATGCAGTAAAAAAGTCTGTAAACAGTGAAATCTGGTGGAGCAAAGCTACTGTCATATACATATTCAGGTCTTTATACCAGACAGATTCTTGCTCTTTCAACTTTATCGGTCCCTGAAAAAAAGGCACAGAAATATTTAGTTTCTTTTCTTTTTTTCAGAAAAACAACATAGTCTTGATTATGATTGTCACCATTAATCTTTTTTTGTACTTTCACCATCTTTGTTACAACACAGTAAAGAAGATAGTAAGAGAATGCTACTCAGCTGAAGGATGGCTTTGATGCACAGAATGACATTTTGGAGCAATTTTGGTTTGAAGACTATACTAAGTACCCACTCAGAAAGTTTTCTTAGTCAAACAAAGTATATTTTCTGCTTACAAAAAGAGTCAGTATCTTAAAATCTGTGCACTAACTATATTTAATATATTTAAATATATTTAAAACAATGCCCCTCACCCCATTAGGTATTTCTTTTATGTTGTAAAAATAAATTAATTCTGTAATGAAATCGATGCTACAGAAGTATTTGCATTAGTTCAAAACTTTCAATGAAATTTCCACACGTGGTTCAGTCTAAGCATCTGAAGTTTGATCTAAAACCCATCTCTTACTATAACTTTCAGCTCACGTTATTTTAAAAAAATCGGCTACGAATCTGAACACAGAAGTATCCCTCTGCAGTTTGAAGTATTAGCAGCTTTAAAGGCAATATACCCAATTCTGATTAGGTATACTAAATATGTAAAAACTGATTTCTATACAAATAAAGACATACAACATTTACTACATGTTTCTTAGGAAAACTGTGAATTTAACTGCAGTGCGTTTTTGAATATAGTTTAAGGGTTGTATTCAAAGAGACTACATCAGCACTGACTAAACCCAGGAAATTCTAACTTCCTGAAATAAAACAAATTATTGTTTTATACTGTGGAATTAATATGAGAAAATCAAAACTCACATGTGAAACAGACTTTTTCCCCAAACAATTTCTTCAACATATTACCAGGGCCTTTGTAAGCTCACCTTCAGTATGGTCCCTATCAGATTCCAATTCCAGTCAAGGTTCTCTTTGTGATTGAGAACTTGGCTGTCTCGAAGATTCATGATGAGTGCTTCTTCTGTATCCTGGAATACAGACAGGGAAAAATATAATAGGTTTCCCCGCACCATCTTTTTCAGTCTTCCCACATGATACACTTACCACTCATGTAAAAATCATTCAAAGGGCTGTGTTTCACAGTAACGTACATTTGAAGGTTAAGTGTATGGTTAGAGAACTGCATTAAGAATCTAAAAGTAAGAGATCACAACTGGTCACAAAAACCATTAAAAATTATTCCTCAATTTCTAGAAATACCATTTAGTATCCACAAGTACCTGCAAGACAAATAAGATAAAAAAATTCTACAAAGAATCACACAAATTACTCTGAATTACATGAGTGAAGCTTGGGGGACAGGATCCAAGTCTCCAAAATACAATGTCAAATTCAGGTTTAAAAAAGGAATTATCATAATACCTTTAAAATAAAGATGTCTTTCTGCACACGGTACTGATCCCTTTTTTGGTGTGTTGAGATTGCTTTCTGAATAATATGATCTAAATGGAGGCTGTAAGGTTTAGGGCCTCTTTTCTTCATCTCGTGAAAACGTTTTAAGCAGTTGAGCGCTGCACTTGCTCGCCTAATAGAAAAAACAAATATTATAATTAGTATTTGGCAACTGTTATCAGACTACAGAGGACCACTACCTCCTGAGTAAACAGCTCAAGAAAGCTCTGACCAACAATTCTGAAGCAAACAGAAAGAAAATTATTTTCTTGAGACACGTTTTTATACATCCACAAGACTCAGACTCATACTAAAATTATACAGAAAATGATCTTCTAAAGTTCCTAGCACTGAAGTATTATCGTTACTGATAACTTTTCTTCTACTCTGCAGTTAGTGGTGTCTGTCACAGTTCAGAGAGGACATTGTGAAGTTTGAAGTTGATTTCCTTTGGGAGATGTCATGGTAGATCAAAATCCTGCAGTAACGTTGGAAGTTGAGGGCACTAGCTTCAACTTAAGAGTAATAAAGTATCTCTCATACATTCTCATCCCTCCCGCCTCCCCACAAGGGTGACAGGAGTATCAGGAGCACGTTTCCTGCTCTTGTATCTGAACAGTTCAGCAACCGCATGTAACGTTTCTGGGAAAAGATAGTGAGTAATTTAAATGACAGTCAACAAGGGCAAAACCAGTCAATTACAAAATAGTCGTAGCAGAAAAAAACCCCACCTACTAAGCAAATGAAAATAAGGAAATCTAAAAATGAGGAGTTAAGTCTATCTTTCTTTCCCGTAAACAAAAATTCTCATAGTGTAGGAGAGTTCTTTTATTTTCAAACAAATACCTTTGGATATGGTCACTTATCTAAATTATTTAAATTTCATCTTTAACACGGATTACAGTTTTTCAGACTATAAAACAGTGCAGAGTATTGACCAATGCCAAGATCCCCAAATAAAAAATACTACTTCTAAAGAATCATTTTCTTTCAACTGAAGTGGGAATTCTTACTACTCTAACAGGTATGTCCAGAAATGCCAAAAAGCAAAACAACTGCAGGTAATCCACAAGCATCTCCCTTCTGCTCTTTATCCCTCCTCTCATCCCACAACTTTGGCCACATGAAATACCCTCTCCTGAAATTTCAGATGTGCCTTTTACATAAACTAACAGTGTCACTGCATAACAAAATCTTCTACTGACATACATGAAATCTTCAAAACTGCAAACTAGAAGAGCTCTACACTTTTAGGAAGCACTCTAGAAGCAGCATTTATTATTTCACAGTAGCAGTTTGGAAAAATGCTGTTAATTTATCACTGACAACACAATGAAAGACAGAACATTATGATACATTTATCAGAATACTGATCTGACAAGACAGATCAGAAATGGCAAGACCAATTAACAAATAACATTTCCTATGAAAAAAACCTTAACACACTCAATTTGTCTTCTACAAAGAAAATCAACTAAGAAAACAGAGCTGAAGAAATACATATTAAAGACATGTGAATCGATAAAATTATCTGACTTCTTCCATTAGGAGGTTTAAATTGCGTAAAGTACCCAGAAGATGGCATTTTGTGACAGAGCCGTATGCTTTTAAATGTAACATAGAATTCTTACAGTCTTTTCTCTTTCATGATGTCAAAGGATGCTGCCATATTCATCAGTGTTGGTAAGCAGTGCAAGTGATGGCTGTGAGAATGAGGAAGAATTGTGTTTGCCTACAAAAATAACCCCACAGAAAACCAGTTAGAATAACTTAGTACAGCAATTTAATCCATCTTTTTAGGATCAACATTTAAAGAATCTAACACTTTTCACAAGATTTTCACAAATTTATGACAACACAACTGCCTTTTGCTTAATGTCAGAGCATTAATTACACACACCATTTTGGATTTGTGATCTAACTAATCAACCTGAATTAGACTAGAAAGTCACTTGGAACAATTTCAGATTTCAGAGTGTTATAATCCATATTGCTTGTGTTGGAATTTAAGTGGTAACATGCAAAAACTTGCAAAGCATCAGATATGCTTATGTCATGTGCATAAAACTACTAAAAAACCTTAAAATCAGCAATCCAATTAAAGCTGATGGTTTCTACTAAAACATTACTGCACAAAAAACCCCTGAATAATTAATTTAACTTTTTATGTTACTAGACATTTAACTGCTTTTAATAAACGTAGGTAGTTCTGCAAATACTTTTTGGAAACGAAAGAAGAAGAAGGATAAAGAAATGACTTACATTTCCAGACACCGAATAAAAATGCAAATATTTTTTTCGGTTTTTGATAAACAGCAGTCATATCTGATTAAAAGATCATCTCTTCAGAAAATCAAAAAATACCTATGCTTTACAGCATGCGCCAATGTGAGTTAACAATCACCACCATTCAAAAGTGTTCAGGAAAACAGAAAAATAGCACGTAATACTATAAAAAGCAAAGGCTGAAAGCACTGGAGTGTTTATGAAAACAGTATCATCCTCTCAGTACAAGATTCGTTTAAGAGAGAGAAGGTACTGTAAAAGCTATCTTAGGTCAACACAAGTGGAATGAAGCTGAAGGTTCCCTGCAGCTGGAGCACTCCACCAAGATGGAGCTGCCGGAATGAGTAACATCAAGTACCAAAACCACATCAAGCTGAATATGAAAAAGTTTTCAACTGCCTGCCCTGTGGACCAGGAAGCTGAACACACTGTGAGAGGCCTACTGACCATCATACTAACAAAAGCAAAAATTATCAATGTTCCTTTTCCCAAACACAGTTACTGATGGGTGTGTATGCAGGATTCCAGCTTAAAAATACAACCGCTACAATGGCAAGAAAGTGTCCTGGTGAGAGTCAGACCTACAGATATCCTTGGAACAGAACCCCTAGCACTTTCAATACTTTCCAAACAGTCTTCCTATTGATTAATACTAGTTTTAATATATGAAGCGCCAGAAGATATAATGTTAAATTAATCCACTATTCAGATGAAAACTACATGTTTCAAGCTTGGAATACAAATTAAATGCTGTAATAGCAAATATCTGTTTACAAGTAGTTACAAAAAGTGGTATTTACCATGTGCAAAAGTTCTCCCAGAAGGATAGTTGCTCTGACAGACACATGGTCATCACTACTTGTGATCACTTCCACCAGACCCTTCAAAAAGTAAAAAATTATTGTAACATTTAATGTATAACATCTTACTTGAACTCCCGTAGGGAAAAAAGTAGCAAGCATCTATTAAAACTGAAAGTCATTAGTTACCTCTAGAAGTCCATTGGTAATAAAAGCAGAAAGCACTAACGCCAAGTAATTATCCATGAGATCAGGCCTAAGAAGAAAAAAAGTATGGAAACAATTTAGAAAGTACATTTCTTATTGTTCCTGCAAGAAAACTCGAAATGTTTTGTCCACACTGACACGAAACGAAACAAGAAAAAGGGTTTCGACTAAGTTCATAAAATCCTCACCTTGATCTGGCTCGATGGGGTAAAACAGTTTTAGCCTCAGCAGCTACAAAGCCATCAGAAAGTCTCCAGCAGTCTTGAAACCTGCCTGGATCTAGAACAAGAAAATATAGACAATGGTAATTATAATATTGACTTTCACAGTATTATTTTGATGGTGGTCAGTAGGTAAATAATAATCCTTTCCCGCAAATATTATTTCAGGTGGTTTCCAATTACAGAAAATTTTGTCAGAGGGGATCTCTAAACAAGTCATGTAATCCCCACTCCTGAACAAAGCAAGGTACCTTGAAAGCTAGGACAAAGATTGTATCTAAGTGTCAACAAAACCAGTGACATTTCCAACTCATAAACACATTAAATGTGTTTAACAGAAAATAGCATTAGCACCTAAAATGTAGCAAGGTGCGTCCATATTATAGAAGCAGCAAGTTCGCAACAAAGAATGATTTATTTACTTATAGATTAAAAAAAGCAGAGAATACTCTCAGGTTTACAAAGGAGTAATTCTAAAGGTAAAATCCTAACTTGGTTAAATTTAAGACATGAAAAAGCATGCACTTGCCCTCCAAAAAGCAGAAGTCTAAGGGTAGTGGGGACAGCTAACACACAGACAATATATAGAAAAGACTGACTAATAACTTTTCTGTAGTATTCACTAACACATCTACAATTCTGAATACTCCTAACAGTTCAAAGAAGTCTAATTTGTAGTGCTGACCTTACAGTCTTTTGTGTTGATGCCTAACTATGCTGATCTTTCATCAAACTTACAACACTTAACAGGTGATACAGAATTTTAAACAGGACTTCAGAGCACCCAATAAATTCAGTGATAAAACGATTAATAATAAGGCAATTTACAATATATAGGAGACAGCAAAGGTTTCATATTCATATAGGAGCTTAATAGAGAAAATTCTTATGTGCACTTTTAAAATACTGACCTACACTGAGAAGCGCCTCAATAAATTCTTCTGCAATAACAGGAAGAGGAAGGCGAAATATATCGTAGAGAACTTCAAGCAGACCGCGCTACCAAAGAAAACATAACACAACAGGAATTTTACAGATTTACAGAATTGTCCTTTTTTTCACTATTAATACTGAACTAGAGACTTCTAGAGTGCTAATACTGGTGCATTTGTTGCACTAGTTTCTTCACAAACTGAAATAACTGGAGAAGAAAGGATGGGGGATGTGGCTTTCTTATTTTTGAACTGTCCCTTATTGTCACTATGAATTCAATACCAGTTCAGGCTACTTGGATTGCAATTTTTAGAACAGTTACATCTGGCACCATCAACTTTTGTTTAGGAAGTTTAATTTGTGAAGAAACATCTTTATTTTCCTGGAATTCAACTCTGATTATTACACTTTAAGCTTCCAACTGCAGCTACTGTAAACTTGCTTTGATTTGTGAAGGGTAAAAATTAATTTATGTACTTTCCTCTCCTCCATTCTGTCACACATGTATGGTGTGCTTCCCAATTTCATACGAATTTTATAAGAGAATTACAGTCTTGAACTTGGGGGTTAAATAAGCTCAAGGATAGCTGTCTCATAACTGGTGTCTGTGTTTAAACCACTAAATCGTTTGAAAGTTAAGTAAAATTAAAATATCAAATATTATTCCTACATCAGTAGTAATATTCACCACCTACCCGTATTTCCATATTTGGTATACAGAGTACCCCAATAAGAGACTGAATCCCAGAATTTCCAGGTTTGCACAGGCTGATAATACCTAGAAAACATTAAATGTATAATAATATTCCCTCATCAATGAAAGAAAGGACAATAGACATACTGTTAAATTAGATTACCAGTTTGAAAACTGGAAGCACACATGAAAAAAATTACTAATCATAAACATTTTCATGTTTCTAGTATTATCTCCTTCCCAATCAACAGTATTTAATAAAACTTCCTAATCACAAAACTTTATATCCACATTAAAAAAAATTGCTACTTTTGTGCTTCCTACTGTGAACAGTACTTAAAAGTTATGTGTGAAAACAACATACACATGGAAGAAAAGACAAAAAGACAAAACTGTCTATAACAAGTAACTCTTAAGCCTGAAAGGTTTTCATCATCTTAGCAGAACTGTGAGGAACTTCAACCAAAAGCTGTACTTTAACCTAACAAACTATTCATTTCCTTTTAGTCTCAGGTGAATTCTAGCAGCTGTTAGATCTCAGTACCTGAGTGTAGGAAGATGCAGTAACACACCTACCAGAAACTATTTTCTGCAAGTTTCAAAGTTGTCACATGCTTCCTCTCCAAGCATGTGAGAACACACAAGAAACTTAAAGGATACCTGGATATTAAAATTACATTAGCGAACTTAAAAAATAACACAAATAGTGTCATAAAACAGCCTAAGCACAGCCCAACTGTCAAGAGCAAAGTCCCACTCAAAATTTAGGTAAATGTTTGTATTAACTGATGTAAATTTGCCAGGCAGTGTCTTGACTAAAAGAAAAAGCAGTCCCCGAGGCAGAACCTTCATTTTGCATATTGCAATACTGCAGAGAAAGGATTTAGTAAAATGAAACAAACTACGTTTTTTATTTAGAAATGTCTTCTACATGAAAAATTGCAAACTATGTCCACTTGCAATTTCTCTTAAGCTATGGCAGCTGGTAAAAGCAAGAGCTAATGAAATTATTTGTCAGTATCTCTTAACACAGACAAAAAGACTTCATTTACAGTGGCAGAACCACCGCAAAGGCAAATTCGTATGATATGTTATTTTAAACATCCTTTCACCCAGGAGATTCCAAGAATGACCATCAAGATGTAGTTTATAGGGCATTTTACACAGGGATGGGAAAAGCTGTGCCTTGTCAGGAGTCTAAGAAAACTCAGGAGTCTAAGAAAACTAAGTATGCATCCTCCAATTTTACAGTATCAAAACATGTATTAAGTAGCATTGTAGGAAGGTATTGATAGAAATTAGACACGTCAAATGAGACAGATCCTGTGTCATTTATACTAGAAAGTAAAATCACACTTACAATTACCCAGTTTCAAACAAATAAATCTTACCTGCCCATGATCGAAATGCTGCCACTATTCCCATTTTACTAGCTAGGAATCGTGCTTCTCTGTCCTCTCTGCCATTAAAACAACACATGTCACAATGCAGGTAATAATTATCAAACAAGAACTATTACTACCACAGTAGTTGTAAAAGGTAGTTAACTGAGATTTTAGATGGGAGACAAAATCCAGAGTAAGAGAAATATTTTATGTATGCAGACGTATTTACACAATGTATATACACACAGAAAAAGTTCAGAATTTTTAAGTATTGTTACTTTTCCTCTTCCAGGGGAGTTTCCACAGGAGGAGGATAACAAGAAGTAAACACCTTTAGGGGTCAGATGAATCACTCTGCACCTCCACTAACACTAAGTCTACTGCATAGAAGCAAAGATTTGGACCTTATTCAGTTACCCATACCTAAGCATCTAATCCCGTTCAATAACTAAAAAATCCTGAATAATTCCAAGTTGGGAGCTACATCAGGAAATCTCTCTCTAGTCCAAATTACTGCACAAAAAGTTGCCAGTTATCAGACTAGGAAAGATTATAGAATCACAGAATGGTCTGGGTTGGAAGGCACCTAGAGGTTGTCTAGTTCATCCCCTCTGCAAGAACTAGTTTAAACGCTGTCTAGTTCAATGCATAGTGTAGTACACACGCCTTTTACAGTATGCAGAGCTTTGGGAGGTATACAAGCTTCTGTAATTCAGCTTGGAATACCTGCAAAACACTCAAGGCTTTTTCCAGTTGGGTGTAAAAAACTCCCAAGAACGAAGGCCGCAGGACCTCTCTGGACAACCTATTCTAACTCTTGACCAGCCTCACACAAAATCATCCCCCCCTGCCCGTTATAGCAAGTTGAAATCTTTCTTGCTTCAGTTTGTCTCTGTTGCTTCTTGTCCTCCCACCTTACACCACTATGAAGGGCCCTGGCTATACCAGCTTGAAAGCATTGTCATAGGTAGTAAAAAGGCTGCTATTCAGCAGAGGGTACCTCCCAACCCTCTCCTCTCTAGGCTAAACAAGCCTTTTAAAATCTTGTTATTTAAGTATTTTATCTGGCCTACTATATTCAAGAAGTTTAGTATTTGGAAGGAAATACAGCTTAATTCCAATGTGATGAACATAACTGATAGCACAAGTAGCTGCACTAACACTTACTTGAGTTGTCCTTCTGCTGTGTCTGGATTATGCCTGTAGTGAAAATCTGTGTAAGGGGCTAAAATTCGCTAAACAAAAAGAAAGACATGCATTATTTTCACATGAAAATACAGTTAAATCATTACTGCCCTTTCCTCAGTCCCACTCCCAACTGTCATTATTCCTGCTTTATAAATCTTGGGCTCTTAGCCTAAAACATTATCTTTTAGACACTGTGAACTAACACAGAGGAAATCTGACACAAAAATGAAACATTTTAATGAGTAATACAATGTTTAATTTCTGTCATTAAAGAAGTAAAACTGCACTCACCTCTAATTCTACATCTGCTCGCACATACTGTCGGGTCTTTGGATGATTAATGAGGTGCAAAACTGTAGTTATCAGAGCCTCATTTATTCGGCTTAGCTGACAATCAATCACATTTTTCAATATGGTACTTAAACCACCCCGAAGAGCCACCACCTCAGGATTCTGAAGTGCTAGATAAAGGAAAACACCTCATTTTGGCCAGTGATCAAAGCTAAAACATTCCATGGCACATGAAAAACTTGTCATCTCTTTACTATGCATATCTTACTCATCCTGAATATTGCTGAGGCACATGTAAAGCTTCAAATGGAACTGGCTGACACTAGCAATGAATTGAGATTTTGGATTCATTTATCACACACAAAAATTCTGATCACTCAGTCTCCAGCATATGGCCATTTCCCAA
>VZRQ01004161.1:41527-75113 GCA_013397975.1 Machaerirhynchus nigripectus | reverse complement strand
TCAGCAGCCAAATGAAAGTTTCGGGAGTTAGTACAAACCACTGTCCTGATAACTACAGTACCCACTCCAAAAATTTTTTTGTAGTTCTCTGGACTCTTCTGAATTTGTCAGCATCTTGTGTATAGAATTGTCCCTAGTTCAAATCCATTAATTTAAGAAACACCAACTGCAGCAAAAAATGGTTTCAAGGCAAATCAGAAACTGTCAAGTCTTAAAGGAAAGACAAAAATCTGAGATCTTCACGTATGATACATAAACAGATTTTAATCTAAATCAAATAGATTTTGGTTTATATCATGCTAATAACTAAAATCCATGAAACTGACAATAAGCACACTTAACATCTAATCCATTATTAAACAAATACTGTTAATGACAACCACATCAAAACTGAAGACTAATTAAGAAAAACTATCTTACCTAGTTCACAGATAATGGCTATACATGCTCGAACCATTCTGTCTCTTTCTTGAAGACCATCATTTCCAACTGCTATCAAAGAATTAGTAATAGAACTGGGGAACAATGAAGCATTCACAGTGATCATCTGCCAAAAAGGAAAGAAAAAAGCCCTCTAGTTTCTTCATATTTCTCTAAATACACTTACATATTCACCAGCATTCTGTTCCATACAGTTAGACAGAACAGTGAATCTGTTACTTGGTTGTACCTGGTGAATCTTCACAACTATTTCTTTTGCTCTTGAATTTTTTTCAAATTCAATTTGTCAATTTACTTTACCATTCTCTTCCTGCTTCAGTTTTTTAATTTTTATATTTTATCGTTCTAAGAAAGAATTTAAAAGATAACTGTTGCAGTGAGAATTAAGACTACCTTCATAATAGGTTTTTTTCCAAGAATATCTTTATTGACAAAGAACATTATCCAATGACACAGAGTAGATTTACAAACTCATCTACTACTAAGGACGTTCTGCACCATGGAAAGCCTCAGCTGGGAGGACACTCAGTTTGGGGGAATTTTGACTCCGGGACACTCAGAATTCCCCCTAGATTAAGGAGCAAGGCCCTGTAAAGAAAGCCACTCCTGAACAACCAATACCACCAACTCATTACCATCCCCCAAGGGAGGGTTTGCTTGCAAAGGCTGAGGAGCTGCTTGTTCACGTTTTTTCAATTTGTGAAAATTAAATACACATATCCTTCCGGAACAAGAGTATTACTAAACAGATGCATTACTAAGGAGAAAGCAGGTTTTTGTCTGACTGCCTAAAAAGGGAACAGTGCAATGTTTTATAGACCACTCAGCTGTGCCACTTTTTTTTCTCCACTAATGAATAAAAATGAGACATTAAAAAATACTCAGTATCCATCAAACACCTAGAAATTTAAGGCTGGTTTCCCATGGTTCTGTTGATCATCTTTTTTGCTTCCAACAAAATCAGGCTTATCTTCCTAATTTTTACAAAAACATTTTGTCCTATACCAATTTTACATCTCCCTTTGATATGTTACAGATATTTGTGCAAAGACGATTAGATTTTACCTTTTTTTGCAGAGATGTTAAAATGTGAGGGAATCAACCATTATGACCAAAATTTTGGAAGAGTTTTAACAAATCTATCTTCAAATACAAGTTTTTGAGAAGCTTCTTGTGACACGTAATGCTAATGCCAACAAACAGGAAGCTTTAAGATAGGACTTTAAAGAAAAAACAAATTCTCTCCCACCCACACAGTCTTTCACTTTTACACTGCAAGAAGAAACAAGAACAAGCAATAGAATAGTTGCACCAATCCAATCCACAAAACTGCAACCTGTTTTTTATTGATATTGACATGTGCTTCCTGTGAGGGAACAAGCAGCCTGTGAGGACATAAGCTGTTCTGCTTCATTGTCTTCTTTGTTATTAAGACAAGAGAAGGAAAGGTTTATTGTAATACTCAATTCTAAATACACCAGTAGAATAAACAAATTTTTGTATTTACTTTGTATATGCTCTAGGTATTAAATGCAGTTCTAAAGACCAAGGACAGGTAATGGAAAACTACTTACAAGTAGCTGAGATGAAATAAGTAATAAAGATGATGAAATTGGTCTTTTAAGACTCCTTTACAAAAGAGGAAGAGAGCTTGGTTCCATACGGCATCTAACCCTGACTTTTGCTTTAAAAAGAAAATGGCCAGAGTAATAAATTATAAAAACATTGTCTTACTGACTTCTATTAGATAGAAAAATGCTTCCCAAAGCAACTTCATGCCATTCTTTTCATGGCTGAAGATACTACCAAATTGCAAAGCTTTTACTACGAAATGTAGAGGTGATTACAGTCAAAACAGGCAGTGAGCACTCAGCTTTCAAAAACTATTGGATATCAAGTTTAAAAAATAAGATTTTTAAAAATCTTTCTACACCATTTTAACCTAGTATTTTTAAAACAAAGTTTATGACTGCCTTTTCTACATTGATAAAGCAGTATTAATATTTTATATTTTCTTGTTCTTCTCCACGAGAAAAAAAGAAAACGGTTTTATTTTAATCTGTGTAATTCTCACATGCATTTTTGCTACCGAAGATGAGGTTATAGAGCCAAATCTTGAAACTGAAAACAATAGTTCTGCGATACTGGAAAAACCCAGTTCAGTTTCACAGTAAACTTGAGAACAAGTTTGTTAGTTTTTTTCGGTTTATTTGCCATTCATTCTCTCCTTCTAGACCTTTATATAATCTTTTAGGAATGCTGGCATCAAATCACTTAAGTTTGAGACACTGAGGGAGATGAGGAGAGGTAGAAAAAGGGCAAGAGCAGGGTAACAAAAAGACAGTGTAAAAATACAGAATGTGCTATTCAGGAAGCAAAGTATTCCTTGTGAGAGAATTTCTCAAGTACTGACTGCTGTATGCCAATGCATGCTTAACTGCTGTGGCCTAGACAGCACATGAGAAAGCTGTTAAATTTTACTGGTAGCCAGGCTGGGTGGCTTTTTATTGGTCTGACACTGTCTTTTAAGAAAACAGAATGTTATAGGTAAGTAGCAAAAGATGCTAGAAAAAGGCTTTTCATCAACACAGTTCTCAGCATCAAGGAGCTACAAGCACGGCTGCGCAGCCCTTGCACTCGATGCACACACCTGGTGCACACCAGCACCCCTGCACCACGATGGAGAAAAACCACTAAGGGTCAGCTGTATGATTTCTTTAATGTTTCTCTTTGACTGCCATTTTTTCAGATCAAACTAACGGATTTGTTTCTCTTGCTGCCTCTTCTTTCGCACGACAGAAGTTTTTGCTTAAGTAGGAAATGCTCAAAAAAGGACAGAAATAATGAGTACAAATTTCTGACCCAAATAAAACCATTTATGAATGTGTTTCTATTCCATCTTCTGATTTACATTATTCTGAGTCTACAGTGAAGCTCTCATTTCAAAGAAGATTAGTAAAGAACTTTTATAAAGTGCAACTTCCTCAAGGACGTGTTCCTTTATAGTGGGGCTTTTTTGTTTTGTTTTTTGCTTGTTTGGGTTTGGAAGAGGTAGCCGTGTTTAGTATTTAAAACTCAACTTTTCTGGCACAATTGTTAATCAAGTACACTGTATTTTCTGTAGGACAGAAAACATATATACAGATGTTTAAAATACAAGAAGAGATTTAACAGACAGTGCTCCTGGGGAACCAGTCTTCAACTACCTCAAACTTTACTCCAGTCTTTGGTAGTTTTTATAAGAATGTAAGAACAATAAAGAACAGCGAAGTCCAGCAGAAAGGCAGAATACTACATTTCCTGAATACATTTAGTACCTCTATATGCCAACTTCTCTAGGATGAACTTGAAAATGCAGCTACCACATTTTCAAATCTCACACCCATGGGTACACAGTACAGAAACCATCACAGACTAACCATGTCTTCTTGAGTATCTGAGACAAAATCCTACGGGTAGCATCAACTGCCACAAACAAAGCAGTGAGTCTATAAGCATTCCTTGAACGATTACTTCAGTAACAATTTGTCTCGTTTCTCACATGGCAAAAAATCTCCCAAACTCTGACTCACAGATGCCTAAACAAACTATACGGTGAAGTTGTCATAACTTCAATATTGGAACTTAATATCGTTTTTACACCCTTGCATTCACTCTTTCGTAAGTGTTTCCCAAACCTTGTCCAGTATCACCTCTATCAAGAGAAAATTAACATGATTCTTCTAGCCCACTTGAGATTCTAAATGGTAAAACTGTAAAATCAAAACAAGTCTCTTCACTACTTTTTTTTCTGTCTTTTCAATTATCAACTACATTACATGATAAAGGTAAAGTAAGGTATTAGAGACTGTGAAAAAGCACTGTTGATGGAGACAACCAGGAGTCAGCACAACTGAGTGGCACAGCAGATACAACCATACATAGGAGATTTTACCTTTCTGACTAATCGAAGTGCTTGTGTTCTTTCTACTTCATTGCTCTGCTGTATGTCAATGCACCTAAAGTTAAAAAACACATTTTGTTTATAACAACAGTAAGTTTCACCTTAACTGTTAACAACTCATGTTAATATTTATGCATATGAATACAGAAGAAAAAGAATTGACTTGTTTAAAAACTATGCTTTTCAGCAAGCATACTCATTATGATAGGTCAATTAGCTTCAGTTTATATTTTCCCAGCTATTTTCCTTATAATTGAGTCAGCAGAATGTTCTCAAATATAAAATGGCAAAGCATAATGCTTCAACAATTATTTTCCAAGCTATCTGCATTTGGTATTTGCAAATGAGACCAAACCAAGTATTTGTAATGTTTCACATCAGCACATTCTGCGTGTTCTCAGATCAGAAAAGTCCTTTTGCTCCAAAAAATCTAAACAGCCCGCTAAAACCACATGTGTATATTTATAAACAGAAATTCACACACATCTGTATCAGCACATTAAATAAAAAATTTCATTACAGGAAGCACTGGAAATGCTATTACCTACACCTATTCATCACGCTGATTGTATAATCTCACTGTTGGTTTGCCCTTTGGGATTTTTCTGTTGTGTCATCAGTTATACTTAGACTACAAATTCTTGGACATGAACTACTTTTTAGCTCTGACTTTGTACTGGAGGCTCCGCAGCACCGTGGTAATACAAAGAATCAAAAACTCCCATACAACAACTTAAGACATGAAAATTATTAATATTTCAAACTTATTAGTTTATAGTTAATGGCATTTTTGATTAAAAGAAGAAATCCTTTGGATTACTTGCAATATATATCAGGACAGCATTCTATTTGGATTAGCTAGTGTGATGAAGTATCATTCTGCTGAAGAAAAACGTCTTTTACAAAACTACTTACTAAGAACGTAAGAGAATATGAAAACACTTCTCACCTGTCTCAACCACGAAAGTGCAAGTGATTCACAATGCTACAATTTACAAGAAGAAAAAAAGTACCTGGCTATCAAATAATCCACTTTCAACTTTAGCACCTTCTGAAGAATACTGGAGTCTCGAATAAGATAACGGAGGGCTCGCAATCCTGCTGCTCGCACCTCTTTTGCTTCATTTAGTAAAGCTAACCTCAGACTACAACGAAGAAAACAAGAGGGACAAACAAGTATTAGGCAGCAGGAAGACTTCATCATCTGACATGCAGCTACTACTCACTCATTTAAGACAAAAAAGTATGATTTTTAAAAATAGATGTTCTGAACTTATTTTCTGACTTGCAGGTCTTCTCACATGCAACCTAGAAAGCAAGCCTTCATCCTTATCAGCAGATGTAGACAATACATTAATCTGAAAAAGCCACAAACCAATTTTCCCCCCAAATAACGTTGTACATCCATGAAATGACACATAACCAAAACCTGTAAACAATTTGTTATTTGACAAAACAGCTGACCACAATGGTAGTCCAAGAAAATTAACAGGTAGAATAATGTAGGTAAGAAAAAGCAAAATATGGAAGAACTCTAGAAATGGAGTTAAAAAGCATGAAGTAGCACACTGTCCTTTTGAATGCCCTCAAGAGATTCGTCCCTCTTCCTCAACCACATGCAGGGTGGGGTGGGAATCCTCAATTTCCCAATGACATTTTCTAGTAGGATTTTTTACCAGACATCTAAGAATGTAAATACTTCAGCCACTGAGACTAAATTTCTACATCTACAAAGGACTTATTTTTTTTTTCTTTTCCTAGGGTTGTCATGCATGGTAATCAGCTACTCCAAGGCAAAAAAATTGTCAAAATCTTTTGGTGATTAATTGGCATGCGTAAGTCACTGTAACAGAAGCCTACTCCCAGACAAACTAGAAAAGCTGCCATGTCATTTGCAAATAAAGATGAACGGATTATTACTTTCAGCACCACGAAGGGAATTGTTTCAAGACCATCTTTCCTGTAATATGAATACGCTGCCCATGCTGCTTTGGATGCAGCCCAGGACACAACTGGACCTCTGGACTTCAAGACTGCACATGGGACTGCTGACTCATGGCCAGCAGCACCCCTGAGTCCTTCTCAGCAGGGCTGCTCTTGATCAGTTCAATCCCCAGCCAGGTGGGGCTTGATATCAGGAGTATTCTTGATACCAAGGATCTTCAAGTCCAGCTCCTGGCCCTGCACAGAACAATCCCATGCGTCACACCCTGTGCCTGAGAACATTGTCCAAACACTTCTTGAGCTCTGTCAGGCTTGGTGCTGTGATCACTGCCCTGCTGCAGTGCCCAACCACTCTCTGGATGAAGAACCTTTTCCTGATATCCAATCTAAACCTCCCCTGACACAACTTCAGGCCATTCCCTTGGGTCCTGTCACTGGCCAACAGAGAGAAGAGATCAGTGTCTGCCCCTCCTCTTCCCCTCACAAGGAAGCTGTAGACCAGTTAAAGAACTGGCACAGTGAAACCACTACAAAAACCAACACTATCATGAGATTCAACATTCAAAAGCAAAAGCTACCAAAAAGATATGCATCAGTATCTTCAAGTAGTGAAAATGCAATGAAAACATACAGCTAGTCAAAAAGATAAAAACAACAGTTCTAGTTAAGAAAATGACTCACAATATTTCCATAACCAATTACACATGGTTTCCCAACATTTTGCTCGAAGAGCAATTAGCTTTCCTAAGTTTTTTTCGTAAGTGAGATCTAAATTGAAAGAACACAGAAATGCATTAAATACGAGATCTTATTTGCTTTTGTCACCAGTGCTGGTCCTAAAGACAAATTTACCAATTCTTTGTGGAAATAAGCATGTAGTTACATTTGACAGTCAGAAATGGCCACAAAATAGATAGGAATTCCACTTAAAACTATATACACAAGGCATTTCAGTAGCAGGGAAAGCAGAGCTACATGGACATATACATACCAATACAACATAAAATACTGATCTTTAAATCCTGATTCTATCTCAAGAGTATGCTCTATATTTTGTAGATGTACGGTTTTATTAGAAGTGCTTTCTACAAGCACTGAAATATTCAGGGGTACTTCTACATTTGTGAGGAATATACTGAAGAAATCTGCACTTCTAACTTGGAGGGGTTTTCTCTGTTTGCCCAAAAGTGAAAAATGTATTTCTGACTTTACTCATCAAAATCTTTGCAGGCTATCTGCTTGCATTATGAGATTTCTATCACATTATAAACACAAAACACTAGTTCAAAAGTAAAAAAGAAGTTTATTTAATTGCACCAAAACAACTGACATTCTCTAGGATTGCTCTAGTGCTGTTTACTACTTACCATATTATGATGCTGTCATAGGTAAAACCTAGCTTTTCTTCAGCATGGCCAGTATTACAAAGAAGCTGAAAATAAAAGAAAATATCCATTATTTGTAGCTCTCCAAAAATGACCGTGAATAACCGGGGATTTTGGGAAATGCTTTCAAAAACAACCAAAGGAATTTAACTTGTAGCAAGGAAGAGAGTACCATCTTCAGACTGGCCTGGGAATTTCTGCTGTCCATATTCTGTTCCTATACACATCAGATGCGGAGACTCATCTGTGGATTCTCATACCAAAAAAAGGTTTGCACAGCTGTGTAAGCTGTGTACTGCTCAGTCCACTTTTCAGCACCAGATTGCTAGCTGGGCAACTGGTAGTTTGAGGAGAGAGCAAAAATTACTGAAATCAAAGCCTATCTGCAGGGGCTCACGTAAGAGTTTTGAAACAAAGACTGACACTGATGGTCCACTGCTATGTTTTGTCACAGTAGCATAGAAGTATAAAAAATCCGAAGGCATTGCTGAGTGTCCTGTATCCGACACTTGCTCTTGGCCTGCCATCCATTGTATAGAACTTGTACCTCTGAAAAATCAGAGCAAAGGCTGAATTTTTGCACACAAAAAACAGCTATAAACTGTCACAAACTGGACATTTCAATCTAGTCATTGTGAACAGAGAACATTTACAAGCACAGTTTTTAAGTCCAAAACCATGCTCAAAAAGAGCAACCTAGGCTGCCAATGTTTTAGCCTCTTGAGGAAAGGAAAACAATCTCTTCTGTAAGACGAGCTGATGCTGTTCTTCTTTGCAAGAGCAGCAAAGAAATTCCTAGTAATCTTACTTACTATCCCTGGCTAAAATTATAACATGTTAACATGTCCAAATCCCAAAGCACTTTTCCAAGCACTTCCAAAAGCTCAAGTGACTAATACTGATTGCAATAGCTTTGCACTTTGTCCTCCGTTTTCAAAACAGGCATGTGTTCAGTTCAAGTCAGCGCAGTTTTAAGTTTCTCCTCCGTGAGGAATTCAGTAAGTATTTGTGTTAACTAGTCATTACCTCTGCTCTGAAAATACTGTAATATATCAAACCCTGTGACACATTCTTTATGTGTATTTACTGCTAACAATAAGAAATTTATAATAAACAAAATGAACAGCTGAATCAAGGCTAATGTGAGTTAAAATATTTAGTGTGTTCCATGCTTCAATTCTACCGTTGACCTCCATTTGGAAAAACAGCATATTGCAGAGAAATTCTGCTTTTAAGTAAATCCATTTTATTAGCAAGATCATAAAAATTTAAACAGTACTTAGGTTTATGCTCAACAAGTACAAATTCATTTGAAGATCACATTACATCTTACAAAACTTTTTCAAGAAAAATACCTAGTGATAATGCTGAAATTTAAGGCTGTTAATGAGAGATTATTAAATTGGCCTGGATCAGCTCCATGTTTGGGCTCAAATAATTTAAGTTAATTGAAGTATTTTGGATTTTGCATCTTTCTTAACCAAAGACAATTATAAAACATAAGGAAAGTTTTTACATAACCACCTTTTAATCACCTTTCAAATTTAAGTGATAATAAAACTTGACAATTGATGCATTAACTTGTTATGACAGTATGTCACTTCCTAACATCAATCTATTTTTGTGCCATGTTGTTGGACTGCCTAAGGCCACCACTGCTGCTTTAGCATTTCTATTGACATCTTATGAACTGTAAAAATTAGCTGGCAGAGTGTAAGCAAAACAGTGCGAGAAGATAGTGAGTAAAAACATTGTTCACTTTCAGACAGTTACATCAATAGCTGTTTAGGCTAACCATTTATAAATCTAAACCTCTCCCCAGCATTCTACCGTAGACACAAATGAAAAATCCTACCTTAACATAACAGAATGTCCTCAACAGTCTATTTTTCCTACTTTAAAGAAACCCATAGAATTGTAATTCTGATGTAGGAAAAACCCATGTTACAGAAAGCCATTATTGTGTGCACTAGTACATTAGTGAAGCTCGTCTCCTATCATCATACTTACCATTGGTTTGCATCTTGAGCAGTCCTGAGATTAAACTGCAGCATTTGACGTGTTCTGGGAACCCACCTAATTTGCTGCACTGCTACAAAACATTCAGTTCACTGGACCAGTTCCAGTCTGGTTGTCATTCTCACCAAATACATACAGTGATTATTAGCTCCTCAATACCAGCTGTTTGCATCTATATATGTGCTCCCACTGCACACACCTTCACCAACGCTGAAAAGAACTTGATCTTATCTTGAAATTCAAACAGTCATGTAACCTGATGAGTTAAAACTTTCATCAATTTTAACTGCTGTTTGGATATAAATTTCTGAATTTGGCAGTAATAATTATAGAAGTGTTTGATGGTGTCTGTGCATACACGTGAAATATTTCTCCCACAGAAAATAGCTACTAGTTTATTCTCCCTGTAATGGGCCACCAGTATTTATACATTAGCATTTTTCGTAATTTATATATGTTCCAGATAGAAAAGGGTCTAGATCAGAATTCAAAAATGTTTCAGTGACTTGAAAGGAGTGCCCAAACTCAATAAAAGGATTTAACTAGATAATAGGAACAGCACATCATATCCTTCAGGGTACCACACATTAATAGACACCTAAGAAATGAAACTAGGCCAGCAGAGAAACAGAAACTGTCCAGAAATTAACATTCAGAATGTTAATTTAAAACAAAAAACAAAACAAACTTTATCTCTGGAAATACTAATAGGACTGAATTATGTTTGAGATCAAAAGACTTTTTTTATTTCACAGGCTGCTCTCAAAACGGCAAGAACAAAATTTTGTGTGCCACATTTTAAGAGCAAAGTGGAAAAAGTGTAGCAGAAAAATGTACAAGGCAGGTACAAAATCCACCCATGAAGGCTGAGCCATTTGGTTTATTTAATCTAGGGGCAAAAAAAAATCTGGCTGGTAAGGCTGGAATTCTGTAAATTTGAAAGGGGGAAAAATAGTCATGGAAGCTGCTATAAAGAAGATACTGTTCAGCTGGTCCCAATTCCTTGGGTATTTGCTAAGTTATAAATGTCTGGCCTTAAATATATTATTCGAAAAAACTTTATCGTGTTCTTCTCATTTCACCTTCAAACAACATGAATCAGATCAACGATTCTGGCCCAAATGCAGTGGTATTTGTAGATGGCTGAATTCCTGACAAAGCCAAGTAACTGTCATATGTTTGACTGTACGATTTAACAATTAACATACATTATAGCATAACTGTAGGCAAGCAGTACCAGAATACTAAAATCTAGCTTTGGCTATACATTGACATAGTTCATTAAAATGGCAATGGATTATCATATAATTCCTGGAATTATGGAATTATTTATATTTTTATACTATTTTTATTTTCCAGATATACATCTTACCTATAGAAAGTATACATTTTTAAATACACACCAGAAATTTTATACATAGATACAAACAAAACCAAACAGAGTATACTTTGTGACTTAAAACTGCAAATGAGTCCACTTTAAACTTAAAATTTTGAAAATACACAGTGACTGGGCATAGCAAAGACTCTTTGAGGATAAGATTAAATATTAGGATAAAATGGTACATACACTAAGCCAGAGAGTGACTAACTTACAGTGAAGGTTTTTTTCGTGTTTACTGTCAGCTATGAGATCTTCATAATACTCAGATGAGTCACAGCAATATGAGTAACATATCAACATGTCTTGGAAACAGTAGCTCAGAACAACAGAACCATAGGAGGTCAACAGCATACACAAGTGGAGTGAAGATTTGAGACCATTCAAATTTATATTTAGCAGAGTAGACACATCAATTACTAGGTAAAAATATTATATTATTCTACACATCCAGAATGTAACTACTGCATTATAACTTTGGAAATACAGTTTGAGCCACCACCGGTAATATTTTAAAGAAGACTACTTTGTAGATCTTAGTCTTAAGAAAAGTCACTACTGAAACTGTGGACTCTGCATTTAAACACATTTGTTACACAGCTGAATGTCTCTAAGTAACAGGTTCTGTTCCTATCTGCTACATCATCGTGAAGTTTCAGGTTTTGCCACAGTGGTTTATCTACTTCGATGAATGCTATAGTCAGACAGTACATTCATTCTAATATACCTAGGTTTTGCAAAAGACACCTGAGAGTCTAAAATGACAGACTGTGAATCAAAGGCACAATCTGTGAAAGCCTCTTTGGCCATATCCACATCCAAGCCACTCAATCCATATAATCCTAGTCAATGTCAGCAGCATGGTCAAAAGCTAACAGATATACAGAGCAAAAGAGCAGAGCTTCTTTAAGTAATGACAACTAGTTTTGAACAGATTGAGAACATAATTTTCCATATCATTGTATCTCTGATGTTGTTCCATTGCCAAGTTTATATCTAAAATGAATTGCTTGATTTTGTCCTTTAAGAAGTACCTTTCTTTTTGGGAGAAAAAAACCCCAAAAACCACCAGAAATTCCTACATCATCTGTGGGTTTTTTTTCAGCTTGCTAATAAAATACCTTTTTGGTTTTACAAATGTATGAAGGCTCTCTCAGAAGCTCCCAGTGGGATACACCTTCTATAATAGAGGACTATAAATATATACTTCAAATCACATTTTCCACTAGGTAAATGCAATTGAACAGTTTCTTCTGGTTTTCAGTGATTTATCACCTATTACTTCTCATGGAGGTGGGGAAAACCCCAAAGAAGTAACCATGATGTTTTGATACTAATCAGCAGAAGCTGGGAAACTTCAAGGTGCTTGTCTTACGTAGGTGGCCATATAAATTAAAGATGGGTAATCTTACTCAGCTTGCTGGAGCTGAAGGCATATACCAAACTTGTGAACTGCTGTGACAATTGAAAGTGTCACTAATCATTTAGTGGAGGTCAAATCCTCAAACAGTTTTCAAGTCAGAATATAAATTACCTTAGATATGGTGGCTTGAAAGGAATATAGATTGAGGCAGTACTTCGTAAAAGTTTCTGCCCACAAAAATGCAGCTTCACTTACTAGATGAGAAGAAGCAGAGGAGGGGTGTGCTCTCATTCAAAGCAGACAAAATTTCCAAGTCTGCTGCTGCTGCCATTCAGAACTAAACACACCTTTCCGTAGCCTGTGCATCATCAGACTGGGAACGCTAATTTCCTGGAACAGAAAACTTATACCACCTGAGTTGGGTGGTCTTGTTGGGCAAGAACAACCCACGTTCTGCAAAAAAAGAGCAAAGAACTTGGAACACTAATCACTTAGCTAGTAAGCAGTACTAGCAAAAACTTGAAAAATGAAATGCAAGTTTCTATAAAATACCGTGTATAAAGCATACTTTGCACAGTAACAACGGGTGCTGTGGAGACCTGAACACAACTAGTTAACACTTCTCTTAAAAGGAAGTAGCAATGAAAAAGGAGTTACAGCACCTAGGCACACAAGCTTCATAAAAAGTATCTGCTTTACTGTATTATTCTATCAAATGAACTAGTAATTCCTGTTAACTTCTGATAATCATTATTTAAAAAAAAATTATTTAACTTCTACATAAAATCCTGGAGTCTAGTTCAGTACTAGTTCAGTAATTTTTATAGGATGATTACATTCCTTCTCCTTAAAAAAAGGGAGGTGAGGGGAACAGATCTCACCTTAAAAATCTAGTCCAGTTTCAAGTAAAGAAACCTGGACGTAACACACCTTAGATACCCTGAAAATAATACAAAACTTGGTTTCTATCATGATTGTTGTCAGGAAACTCCACATTTGAAGTAAATTACATTATTTGTTTCCACCTGATAAAAACATTTTGCTTTCTCTGACCAAAGAACTAGAACAGTGAGATTTGCAGTCTTTGAAGGAAAAATGTGGGGTAGTTGGGACCAACTGCTTAGACTAGGTTCAGATATTTTCTTTTAAGTGTAATAATACTCCTAGCAAGAGAATAATAGATTTTCCATATTATTTTATCTGAAATAAGCTATTAAAAATTTTCAAAGGTCCTTTCCTTGTCCATAGCACCAGTATCCCAGACAAGAAGTAGCTTTTCAAAAATGGACCACAAAATGCAACAATTTATAAACAAATCAAGTTCATATTCACTGTAATTCCAAGATAGGATACAAACATCCTCAGCCCTTAGCACATCAATCTTACTCACACTCCTGTCTCACAAAGGAGGAACTGAGACTATACCAACTCATGGTAGAAGAACAGAGTGCAAAAAGGAAATAGAACCTTCTCGCCAAGCTCCAGGCTTTCACTTTTAACCACTGGAATGAAAAACACAGAATTGTTCCAACCACAAGGCAGACAATACAGCACAATTTGCAACTTTTATTCTATTCTCATAACTGCATTTTCAGTTCAAACAAAAATAGGAAAAGTTTTTAAAACCAAATACACTAAGGTATACACCTATGAAGCACATATTCCAGGGAGATGAATGTAAGCACAAATGTTCAATATTATATCCAGTAGTATGATTCCCTTATGCAGTGTGATTCTCATTTAGAATCAAAATCAGGTTATGAACCACCGTCTCCCTCTTCAAACATCATATTTAATTTTCTTAAGCTGCTTTTCACAAACTCCTAATTTCCTGCCAGTCTTAAGTACAATTTATGGAAACTGTTCTTCCATTTCTCTAAGTGTTCTCCATTTTCAATACTGGGTTTAACAAAACTCCCAAATATTATTCAAGTACTCAATAACGGAATTATGCAATTTCTCAAAACTATTTTTAAAAAAAAATATTTGGTTCATCTTTTAATTACAATATGCATGTTTATTAATTTACCATAGTTATGGGTGCTTAACATCTGATTTTCAGTAACAAAATTGACACTGTTTTAAGATCCATAGTTTCAAACATGGACTTTTCACTACAAATTGTGTATCTACAAACCTAATCCAGCTCTTTAATTTTAAGACAACTAGAGAATTTGGAAGCATTCACATTTCAGAATTTCCAGATTTTCACAAAAAGGAAACATAGCTATGCATCATTTTTTTAGCAGAATGAAGGGCTTTTTTTGCAACACATTTTGGAATCCCAGTGAAAACAGCAGCATTCTATCAGGGGTTGATGTCTGATAGACACAAGGCAATGACCCAAAGAAGAGATTTCAGTGTGAAGTTCAGTTCCTTAGTGAATATTATGTACCTACACGTGTTCTGAACCATTCCAGAAAATGCAGCACTTACAGATTTGCTGTTGGTGCATTAGAAGATAAATTTATTTGTTACTGTGATTTTGTTCTCAGTACTCACCCGCCTGTTAAGTGAATCTTACACATTACCACTGAAGTGGTCAATCTCACAAGGACTGCCTTTAACAGCCAAGATGCCTACTTCAAAGGTTATCATGCCTGTTTGTCCTTCTTGTATCAACTGGTTCCCCACACCTTCCCTTGAATATTCACTCTTTCCCCCAAAAGTGGCTCAAAAATGTCAACTGGACTCCTGGCAATCTTACTCAACCCTTTGTAACAAACTTATCTGCAACCATAATTTAAACCTTATTTTATCCCCGAAATTCTCCTCTACTACGTTATTTCTTGGCTGCTGCTGGTTGCAGGATCCATCCTTAGCCATAGGAACTCAGTTTTCGTTTTCAAGTGTGCTGCCCTACCTCTATCAGAAAGGTGTACAACATACCAGATCCTTCTATCAGTCCATGAATTTGGGTAAGGCTCACACTGAAACTCCAATGTCTCCCGCCTCCCTGACTGCAACGCATGTTTCCCTTGCACTCACAAATGGAACACTGGCCCATCCACGACCACTCACCATCCTACAATGAACACCTTCTCCCTAACTCACTGACCACCTCCCATGAGTCCTTTCAGCTTCTTTCCACACGTTTCTGTTCTACCCAAAAAATGCTACTTGCTCTCTTTCTGAACATCTTTCATCAACATCTTTTCTTTCTTCAGCTTACACCCTGATCCTCCAGTAAGTTTTTAATTCTTGCAATGTCAGCTCACAAGGACAGCTTCCAATATATCTGTTGTATTTTCAGCGCATACCTGTCACGTCCATGATTTGGAACAAGCGCATCAAAAATCATCAACATGGACATATTCCAGATATGGACCCTTTAAATTTTTTTCATTATGAAAACTGCAGTGAAACTTGACAATTCCTTTTCTGTTAGTGTCCAAAACATTGCATGTAATGTGCATTGATACAGTCCTCCACCCTCACCACACACAATCAGTTTATACCCAGAAGTCTGGCAGGTTATATCTTTTATTTCAATTCTGCAGAGCAGGAACAAAATCTTTAGCTCTGATGATGCAACTTAACCCATTGGGAGATATTTCCACCTTCTAAGCAGTAAAATACTACAAAAAATCAGCCAGCAGGACAGGTATGCAAGCTTCAGCATAACCCCACATTCAGATATTTGCTTGTCCGTATTTGATACCTTCCTTTCCCATAGTATGTAGAATTCAAGTACTGTTCTCTTATATTAAGCAATTTCATAAATGTCCCAGCCAATGTCCAACAGAGTAAACAAGAAACATTTTACCAGTACAATCACTTGTTCTATGACAGTATTTGAGCTCTTACCTTAGTAAAATTATTCAAGTGACCTAGTTTTCTCATATTTGACACGCCTTGTAATTTGGCCACATTTTGGAGAATCTCTCTCATATTATCACAAGGGTCTGCAAAAGAAAACAGGGTATTAGGAGATACAGTAAAAAAAAAAAAAGAAAAAAATATCTAAACATGCATTCAACATGCAGTTTTATAAATGTAATAGGTACTCTCCTGGTCTCAGTTAGGGATGCAGAGCACTTTTGCTCCAAGAAGCATCAATCTGATTGCTAGGGCCCAAAACCGGGCATACCTGAGTTGTCTCAAATAAATGCTAAAGGCCATGGAAGAGAGACACTCTAAAGCACATTTCAATCAGTATCTTAGATTTGCAGTTGACAAAGAAATCCATTTAGTGTCTGAAACACCAATCTCTACATCTTGTAAGTGAACAACTTTACCCTTAATCCCCTTGTAATTTAAAGACAAAGTAAACTGAAAGACATAAGTAAAAATACAGCATGGTACTGGCACACAGACTATTCCTTTTTTTCCTCCAGATAAAGGGTTGGTAGGATTTTGGAAAGATGAGACCGCTTTTGTTCTCTCCACATTAATTGCTTTCCAAAAAACTTTAAATAGCCTTTCCAATGACATGGGAAGTGAATTACAAGGTAAACAAAAGGCTTAAGAATCTCTTCTCCTTTCTTCCTAAGGGTCTACCATCCCGACAAAAACAGACAAACAAAAAAACCCCACCCCTAACAACAAAACCCCACAAACCAGTATTCACACACCACTTGATGACCCTGCATTCTGCTGGAAAACAGAAAACAAGTACCATGATGAGAAGAGACACTCTTGTCCCACTTTTGTGATTAAGGTTGGGAGTTGAGGCAGAGTGGAACAAGCAGCACAGAGTGGGGCTGGGCCCAGGGAGCTACTACAACAGACACTGCAGTAAGCTCTGTATCCAGTGGTACTGTGACAGGGCAGTTTTTAAAGGGACGTACTTGACGCAGAATTCTCATAGAGTCTTAGATTAGACACCAAGGATAGGTATTACAAAGTACTATCCACAGTTTTAGATAAATAAAAAAACAAGGCTATCCTGAAGATGTAAACTACGGAAAGTAATATACTACCAAAAAGAAGAAATAACTGCATTACATAAAATCAAGTCTTTAGAACATGCCTGAACAGCAAACATCTAAAAAGCAAAGAGAGAGCTTTCGTGTGTGGTGTCCCACACCAACTTCAGTAAGAAAAACTTGCCTCCTACTGCAGAATGCAACAGCTACAGCTGAGTTTGCGGCACATACATAGTGTTTTACCTTCCTGTTCCTCCTCGAAGTGTGTGTATTTTTCATTATGGAAAGGAAATCAAGCATTGGAGATGTAAAGAAAGCATCATCTTCACTACCTCTGTATAAACCATGCTTTTACATCACTTCCTTAAACATAAGTTTAAAAACTTAAACCAACAAATTTAGAAAGCAAATGTAAGTACCAATCTTACCAGTATATATGCAGAAGGTGTTTGGAAAGATGAGACCTCTACTTGCACCATAATCAGGAATCAAGACATTATTTAAAATTATGACACCTACAGGTAGGCACCCCAATTATCGTGTACAAACCTGTTAACCCATTGTAGACAATGAAGATTTTGTCTATCAGCCAATGAAATCAAATGCCATTACCGTGATTAGCTGCTAGATGCCTACTCAAGAGTAAGGTAATCAATTGCATTGACTATGGTGCTTCTTTAGCACATGTAGAGACATGCTACTGTCACACCATATAATTGTGATAATTTTCAAACAAAGTATCAGTCAGATTATGAGCAGACATGGTAAGTTCTTAAATTTCTATTAGCATCAATTTCTATTAACACCAGCTTGATGCAAAAGATCCTTTTCCATGAACCGAATCACAGCATATGCAAAGTCAACCATCAGATACACAAGTATAGACACAGCTATCTTGCGCTGCTGAGCAGTGTGCATAGTAAAACCAGATATCTAGTAACTTTGAATTTAAATTGGAATATGTGCGTGGACCTCTTTGAATCCCTAGGAAAAAAGAAAATAAATATTTGATATGATCACAGAAATTAGAGACAGTGAGAATCTTACTGGATCTATCGCAGGTTTAGTACTCCTCTGCACAATTTGCTTTTCCAGGGCTTAACTCAGTTTAAGGGGTTTGCAAAGGCTCAAGCCATAAAATCATGGAATGGTTTGGATTGGAAAGGACCTTAAAGATCACCTAGTTCCAACCCCCTTGCCATGGGCATGGAATCTTTCACTAGACCAGGTAGCTCAGGGTCCCATCTAACCTGGCCTTGAGAACTTCAAGGGATGGGGCACACTGAAAACAAGTAGCTGGGATTAGTTACGGCACTACAAACAATTATATCATACAGCCCCTTAATTTCAAGAGAACATAACAGGAGAGGATAATAACTTCCTCATAATCTGGTTTCTTTGAAAATACAGTTTGACTCACATCTACACTTTGGCCTGCCTTGAGTCACGTGTGGGAATTTCCCTGGCTCACATCACTTTTGGATCTGTAGAATTCCCCGTTATGCCACAAGAAAGATCCCAGGTGAGCAGTCTTAGAGCAACATAACTTTCCAAAATGACTGAAAGTATGTTTTAATTTTAAAAGCGCAGATGGCTACATATGCACGGTAAAACCCTACGGAAACTAAGCTCACTGTACGGGCAGGAAAGACCACAGGACTAGTCCAGAAAACCTCTTGAGCAATGGCAGTGGACATTCCTATTCGGCTATCTGATACAGCTGGCATTAACTCAGAAGTGTGCGAGTTGCCCTGTGGAAAAAGCCAGTCAATTTGGATGTGAAGAAATAAGGACACAATGATACTACAATTTCCCATATCTGTAGCAATGACAGATCTGTATAATAAGGATGCCTAAATAAAATGCATATGCTAAAAATATTTTCCTCTATTTTTGCATGAAAAACTGCTGTTACAGCAACTTTTCCCTGATCTTGTCCTCTTTCTGTTGAGGAAAAATTTATTTTTAGAGACTGAGAAGTTTGAGGAAAGACATGTTTGTGGCACTTAGCAGGGCACTCAGGTATTTCCCGGAAGTTTCATTAGCAGATAAGTAATTTGAAGCAAACTGGCAACTCTGGAACAAAAGCTACAAAACTGTGAGAAAACTGAGAACATGACAGACATTTCCACAACTGAATTGATAATATAAAGAGAGCAAGTTAGCTGTCTCACTCTTCAATCCTATCAAAACTACTACTGCTGCAGAGAAACAAGACAGTAAAGAAATAAAGACCCTCTCATAGCATATTACCTCAGAAGGAACTACAATAACAGAAGCCTTTTTGGTCGAATATTGTAAGGTGAACTTTTGTTTTAAACTTCAGAAGAACCTTCTCACAAAAAGTATCCTATTAAAAATTTAACAAAATAACTGTGACATACTAATTTCAAGGAAGAACTGGCTATCTTGTTTTTCCTTCTTCTGAAAATGCATCATACATTACAAAGAAGTAGAAAACTTGTATTACCTACTCAAGTGTGACTCACTTTTAGTTGAAGTAAAGCCACTAAGGAAGGTAGGCAGGCCTAAGGTAACTTCACATCTCAGATGCAAAGAATTTAAACCAACCAATGTGACTTCACAAATGGCGATTCAGTCTTTTGCTAGGCTGTCCCTCATATTGAAATGGGCTTGGAAATAAACTAAATACATTCTGGATTCTAAAAACTAAGCCATGTGGCTTTCCTGTAATCACAGATCAGATCCAGCACTGTCTATTTTCCTGTCACAAAATCTTACAAAGTCACTATAAAATACCGAGTAATGCAGAAAAGAAAAAAAGCATAGCACAAAATCAGAGACTGATCTTCCAAAGAAACATCACAGCCTTAACATTTCATTGTCAAGCTTAACAGTTCATCTTGGTGTTGACATAGACTTTTTTGGTTGTTGTTTGGTTTTCTGTTTGTTTGGGTTTGTTGGGGGTAGCTTTTTTGTTGGTTTTTTTTGTTTTGTTTTGGGGGGCTGTGGAGGGAGAAGAAGGGGC
Source organism: Machaerirhynchus nigripectus (assembly GCA_013397975.1). Lineage (NCBI taxonomy): Eukaryota > Metazoa > Chordata > Aves > Passeriformes > Dicruridae > Machaerirhynchus > Machaerirhynchus nigripectus. The sequence continues at coordinate 54,780 of VZRQ01004161.1, read as the reverse complement.
TGTTGTCAGTGTTTCACAGATTCACAGAATATTCTGACTTGGAAGGGACCCACGAGAATCGCTGACTCTAACTCTTCAGTAAATGGCTCATACAGGGATTGAACTCACAACCTTGGTGTTACTAGCACCATGCTCTAACCAACTGAGCTAACTGGTGTTGTGCACATTGTTTTAAGGACCCCAGCTCATTATCACTGCTGCAGAGATTTCTTAGCTCTTACTCTCTAGCTCCTCAGAAGTTCCTGTTTTGTATCTGAAACAAAAAGCAAGAAGCGAAGCTACTTGTTACCATTTTAAGACCCCTCAAAAGTCTATGCTTTCCTGACTTCATTTATTACTGAGTTGCTGACTTGTATTGGGAAAAATTTCTGCACCAAAAGGGTTGTCAAGCATTGGAACAGGCTGCCCAGAGAAGTAGCTGAGTCACCATCCCTGGAGGTAATTGGAAGATTCCTACACGTGGCACTTAGGGACACAATTTAGTGGTGAACTTGGCAATGTCACGTTTATGGACCCAATGACCAAGGGTCTATTCCAACCAAAATGATTCTGTGATCTCCAGCTGACCCACAGCAACAATGGAATATCTTCACATTCTTTCCCATGGTGCTTCTGAGAATGGAGCTGTGCAAAATGACTAAACTGATCTTCCAGCTTTCTTCTGCCAAAAGATGATTGATTCCCTTCCCTTACTTTCCTCCCCTCTCCTGTCCCACTGTGTATTTCCTTCCCTCCTGTCCCTTATCCTTTACACTACTTCAGCACCCATCTTCAAATTCGCAATAAAATTATCCTGCCAAGTATCTCAGTAGAATCCTTTTTTGTTCTTCTGGCTATGTGAGTTCTCTACTGAGTTACTGACTCGAATATTAAATTTGTACAAAATCCACTCAAACGTAGCTGTGCCACTAAGCCATTCACAGGCAGAGTAGTGGAAGCAAGACATACCTGTTCCACATGATGCTCAGTAGAAAAAAGTAAATTTTTTTTTTACCTGGACTTCACAACTGGCAAGTTGTCCCAATTATTGTACACAAAGCCACTTCGCTCAAATGTCATCTACAAACTTCCTGATATATATAAAAATTCCAAGTCAGCCCACTTGTGTCCTGCAGTAACAGCTTAGCTTGATAATCATTACTCTAATTTTCTGTCTGCTTTTTGTTGGACCGCAAAAACTCTTGAGGTAGCCGTAGTTGTTCTGTTTACTTCTGTTACACTAAACACAGTTTCTCACCCACAATTCTTTGCACTAACACCGTGTACTTACAGTTATAATCTTTAGCACAGAGCAAAGCTGGTGTTTTTAAAAGTCTAGCCTCAAGAACTCCATGATTCTCTATGCCTAAATGTAATTCACAGATGCATGCATATTAAAAATCTTCAATGTTGTGTTGTTTGTTTTTAAACTCTCATGACCTCTTAAGGCTTAACTCATTCTTTCACCCCTTCAGGACGGTGACATTGTTTTTCCCCAGTGAGAACCATGATGCATTCTGACAGATCCCATTCTCCAGAGAGAAAGAACACCACAGAAGTCCAGCTACACAAAACAGCTAGCGCTTCATCTAATGCAGGGATGAAACAGGACCAGCAACAGCTATATTACCACAAGTGACGACTCCTTTCGCCTGACAGATTTAGCAGCATTGTTTGACCGCATTCAGTATGCTAGCAGCATGCCAATTTGCTGTTCTGTCATGCACATGTGAATGAAAAAAAAAAAAAAAAAAGGTAGGCTTCAGCACACAAATAATTCAGTAACTCTGAAGTCAGGCATGAGTTAAACTGAGGAGTGTGTATTATATGCATCACTCCATAGGTGTTAAAACAGTACACAGTACTGTACACAGTAGACAACGTATATACAGTAACTCTTCAGTGAGGGACTGCACTTGCAGCTGATGTCACACCTACTAGAATCAGAAGGCCCAAAAAGTCAAATAAAAGATTAAATACTCCCAAATACTTCCTTTAAATAAGGAAGTTGTACTTCACTACAGTCAAGCATCTCACCATTGACTAAGAACATGAGAAGTATCTTCCTCTTCCTGAAAGAATCACAGTAATGACTGGATAATGGATAATCCTGGTGAACTTCTTATACACTTCTACATTTATTAGATATTTTTAGAGTGTAAAAGCCACTGTTCTTAGTGGCTTGGTGAAGTACATTCTGCCAAAACGAAGGAAGAAACACTAATGCACTGTTCTCCACTTCCACTGAAACAGCAATGAGTTATCAGTTACTAAAAGCAGTGAAACACTAGAAATCAGTTACTTAGAGATGCCTACGTAAGACTATATGATAAGTAAACAGCCTCCCAAAACACGTTTTCATCAAGACCTTTAATAATGAAATGAGATATCAATGGTAAGTCATATATTACCATTACCAACTTGTTGCAGAAAAAAAAAAATCAGGACAATTATGTAATCTTCATGATATTAAAGTATTCTTTATTTACATCTAATTCAAAAGGTGAAAACTGCACAGAAAAGTTGAGAATATGAAAGGTGAGAAAGCTACATAAAAAGAGCAAACTCTGTGACAGATCACTCCTGTATTATTTATATTAACACATCAACTCTACTTAGCCAGATTCCAAAAAATTAGTGCATGAACACTTTACATTCAAACTCTGATTTTCAAAAACACAGTAATACATGTTTTGAGTGAAGGTATGTCTCAATTTATAGTGTAAAAACATAAAAACCTCTCTGTTTGTAGTATCAAGTTAATGTAGTTATGTTGAAAAATGTACTGAATACTAGTCAGATAGATATCCTCTATGATCACAGTTAAAATTCCGCTGCCACACTTGATGCCCTAAGGTGGGAAATACTTCTCACTGGTATAATGTGATGTAAAAAAGTACCTGTGACTAAAAGAGTGATTTCTGCAGAATGCACCTAGAGATTTATTTAGTTTGATTCCCACAGCTTTCATGGGGGAACCATACAAACAGCAATTTATTTTGAATATAGGTAAGTTCCAGTAACTCACGTTCGTAAAAACAGAAAGCAAACAAAAACTAAGAACTCAGACGGTTTTCACCCTTGTTGCTTAAGAAAGCTATGAATACATGAAACTGGCTCACTAGCATGGAAAAAAGCAGACATCCTCTCTTTCGTGGCAGTCAGCAAAGTAACAAAACTACTCCTCTTCCTACATCACTGAGGTAGAAATTAACAATCACATATACAAAAATGCCTGTGAACTAGAAAGCAGTGGAAAACACAGCATATTCAAGGTAGGATCCAGGTATCACTAGAACTTCAGATAAATAGGAAATCATGTATCAGGATTACTTAGGCATCTAATCCTTCATATTTGATTCTCTACATCTAGACTTGCACACGTGCTTCTGAAAACAAGTAAGTAAGACTTAAATGCCTACTGTGATTGTACAGATTTCTCTTCTGCAGCTGTGCATAAAATGTTGTAAATTAAAGGATTTTAATTTAATTAAAGTTTAATTAAAGGATTTTTGTAAATTTTTTTTTGTTTCAATATTCTTAAGTACAGATAAAGGTAGCAGGAAATCAACAGTCTGGTGTTGCAGTCAGCTTGAAAAGCAGTTCCAAAATGGACCACTTTCCAAAATGCTTTCTTATAATATTATTTCCAACCAGGACACTGAGATTGTATGTATAGAAAAGCCATTCTTACAGCCTCACCTTGGAATTATGTTCAATCTGCGATCTTGTATGTCAGCTTTGTAAACAGCACTGTTTTACTGCTAAAACTTCTAAAAAATGTGTTTCATAGTTGAAATGTTAACAGCTTTCCCAGGACAGAAAGAGAAAACTGAAGGACCATTCCAAAGGATAACTACAATGCTGATTTGAAAGTTAATTACATATAGTTTTTGATAAACAAACTATTCTTTAAATGCTTTATAGCAATCTAGTGTCCTGCACAGCTTCCTCAAAGACTAATTATGAAAATAGTATTAAATAATATTAGTCAGGACTACATAAAGTACCAAGGCATACTTAAAAAACTGTTATCTAAAAAAAACCCTTGTCTATTCATAGAGAGAAAATGTCTAATTTAGTCCTCCATTTAAATTTACAGTTACATCCTCAACTCCCAGGCAGACATGATGTTGATGCCAAGAATCACAGCACTAAGTCTTGATATATAGAGTCTTTGTGAATTACAAACTTATTCCCAGTTCTCCCACCTCTCCCCCCAGAAAAAAACCCACCAGAATGTCATTTTTCTGCTCTACAAGATATACAACTGTAAATATTGCATATTATCATGACTAAAATCAAACTGGAGTCCTAGTCTCTTAAAATTTCTATAATGATCACTTAATAATACACAAATAATATAAAAATATAAATTATTCCAGAATACAGTTAAATTCAGGAAGAACTTCCTCTAAACTTTCAAAAGCTCAGATGTTTAAAAGGAAAAAGAGAAAGAAAAAAAAAAAGAAGACAAAAAACACAGAGGGTCAATATGCTGGAGTCTGGGGAACATTCCGTAACTGTGTGACTATGCATTTGTTTGCCCTGTTGTTCTGCTCTCTTCTCTGCAACAATTATCAACTACTGCCAAGGTTGGAGTGACCCAGTACAACTGTTCTTATGCTCAAGAGCCAGTAAAAGCCTTTCCCAGATTTACAAAATTGTTTATGTTGGTACACAAATCAAATTAATACTTCCCGGAACATCAATGATGAATTTGAATGGTGAATGTAAGTTTATTGTAATGGTTTAGAAAATTATCTTCAGTTCTTCCAACCCATTTTCTTCTTTTCTGCCACCACTTCTAGAAATAGAAATATCAGGATGATCATAATTTTCAGTTGTTTTAACAAAACACTGTGCCTTTCTGACATCTTGCTACTAATGTTTGGAGAGTAGACCAGGCAAATCTGCTTTCAAAACCACTCAAGAGAATTTTGATCACGTATTTCTCTCAATATTATCCAACTGAAATATCATCCTATTCTAGGACTATTTTCTCAATTAGCATTCTGATTCTTCTCTGCATCATTTTAATTTGTTCAAGAACCTGAAAGCATAAATGCTACATGGCTTACTAATAAGCTCTAAGCTGTCAGGAAAAAGCCACCGTCCCCAGAAATATCCCATTACATAGGCTATCATGTAAGTCCACCAACATTAGCAGATGTAACATCACCCAGTTTGCCAATCAAGACATGAAGGGCAATTTGGCATGACATGGAAACACTGAAAAAATAACATACTCAAATTCAAATATTAATACAGGGACACAACTAGAAACTACAACTAATTCCCAAGCAGCACTGACTGCAGCAGGAAACATTAAAACTGTGGTGAATGTGATGTGCTATTTTCCCCATCCTAAAATGCTATAACCAGAAGATTTCAAAATAGTGCAGATTGATGATACTGCAGACTTCATTCCCTTGTACTAAGGAACAGGACAGGTCCTTGTGTGACACAGGTAATATAGCCACATTGCTGTGATCATTCAAGACTTCTATTCTTTCTGCTGAAAAAGGACAGGAAGTATCATATTTATAGATTTCACGTGATCTAAATACAATTCTCTGAAGACAGAAGACACCTTATCTATTGGTCAATCTCAACTTCGAAAAACCTATCCCACTGAAGTAACACGATAAGCTAAAAACTGAGCTGCTAATACCACATTTACGGAAACAGCAATATTTTTTCTATTTCATTTTTTGTACTTCATGGAAAAAAACCCAGAAGTCTACCCACAACACACACATATGGTTTGCATAAAGAAGGAGATGAACACATTCTAAATTCTCTAGATATGAGGTTGCTCAAACTAAATTCTGACTTCACTGATGCTCAGGAGGTAACAAAGGAATAAGATTACTTACAGATTTAATAATTTGTTTTTAAAGAAGTAATTTCTAGGCAACAGCTGTTCTTGAAAGTCATCTATTTTTATGAAGTAATTACTTTTAAATATATGTATTTATTTATAGTCTATGTACACTTCAAGCAGGAAACCAATCTTCTATGCCGCTAAAAAAACCCAAACAAAATCCGTGTTGTTCACCATACATCTTTACATGAAGAGATTCATGAAATTATTCTTTGTTACTCTTACAATTATTGTGTATTTTTCCATAAATCAAGGCCATACTGTTTTGCTTTAAATACCTTAACTCTATGCCTAAGTATCTCCTACCAATCATTCTGTAGTCTTAAATCAACAGAGGTAGTTAATTTCACAATGAACACTTATGCAAATAGGGCACAGGGATGTACTTACTTCATTTCAGCCAAACAACTGCTAACTCACAAGAGCCATTTCAAAGATGGGCAAGTAACGGTCATCTTTACCATTTTGCCATCCTATTTGTCTTGGACTTAAATGCTTACTGAAAGTATAATTTATAAACAGCATGAAATTATGTTCTCTAACCATTTTTCCAACTGAAATAGAATTAAAAATTTTCATTTGGCATCTCAGACAATTAAGCACATTTCTGGGAAACAAGCAAATAAATAAATAAGTAAACTTAAACCTGTATTTCTGAAATGTTGCAGGAGAAACCATCTGAGTGAATGTTCATATGCACCCAAAACGAGAGCAGTAAATAGCAGTTTAACTAAAATGAGCTTAGGGAAGTCTAGTAAAGAACAAAACCAGTAAATTTAGAAGAAAAAGTCTCCCTTTTAAGGAAAACGTTCATAAACACTATCACTCAGATTAATTTATTAATAAACAACTTTGTTTCAAAAAACTATTGCTGTACAGGTGAAGAGATTGATTTAGGTGAAGAGATTTCCTCATTATAGTCATTTACCGAAACCTATGCAGGCCACCATTGACACCTAGAAAGCTTTCAAGTATGTGTTAACAGTAAAATTCAGTCAAATAACTAAATAATATGACTGTAAGTAATTTTTGTTTTGTTCTCTGGGATTACGTTTTGTGTTTGGGTTTGGGTTTTTTTACTACATTTTCTCATTTAGGCATCTTTACCAGTGTTCCTCCTTTACATTAGATGCAAAGATTTGATGAATATGTTTTTCACTAATCATGTTCTGAAGTTTTGCTTCCGAAATTTTCAATGACCAAACCAGATGATAGGCAAATGAAAAAAAACCATTTCTGCAGTATATACAAACATACCAACATTACAGACTCTTAAACTAGAATAGATACATTTTATTGTGACAGTTACAAGTGCTCCAATTAAAAATTTGACAAATAGCCAGCACTTGTGTAGCAGTGTTACCTCACGTACCCCTCTCTACCAGAACTATTCACAAGAGCACTGCTCAGTGTGTGAATTCACCTGCACTATTGTACAAGCATCTGCCTACCTGCATAGAGGTAAAACACTTCCAAAGAAAAGCAAACTTCTTACTTTATCTGATCTTTTGTGTAGTTACCCAAGCCTCAAGATGCATGCCCTTGTCTTAGTTGAAAGAAGGTAGTTGGTATTAAAAGTAGATGACTTGTGCCATTTACTATTTTAAAAAAGAAATCTCAGGAGGAGTTTCTACCAGTATTAAAGTCAAGAAAAACTTATCTGATTTTTCAGTACATTTCCCCAAGTCAGTCATCATTTCAAAATCAGTTCTCAAGCTGTCCTGTAAAGCTCTTGAACACTGCTCTTTTCTGCAGTGTCTGAGTTTGTATGGATATTAAGAGTAGGAAAACAGCAATTTTAACAACAACTATTTCACTTCTTCCCACTTTAAAGAAAAATAACAGTACCTGATGTTAAACATCTCTTCTATGTTATTAGGGTAAAACTCCTGAGATTGCTGGGTAACTAGTAAAGTATACATGACGGTCATCAGCTTGGGCAAGCAATGCATTTCTTTCTGGACAGGAGATGGTTGACATAGCTTCCTTGTTTACTTCATTTATGATGTGGGGTGTGTTACTTTACGCAGCCTCTACACGGGATAGGCTCTAACAGAAAAAAATGCTGAAACTAAGCATTGCTCTAAACTCTAAGTGGGATGCTGGGAAGCAACAGAAAAAAAATGAGTAACATTTATGACAAAGACTCAAACATATCAAGAAGGCAGCATGAGATTTTGATACTTCAGCACTTGGGGAGGAAGGAGGCATGTTGAAGAATGTCATGAAAATGGAGCACTGCTTAAACACCTAGGAAGGTGTTTGGATCGGTATATTGATACCAATCCAAATCACAGAATAATCTCTCTTGTATTAGAAAGTACAAGATATTAGAACAGTCGTTTTATTCTCTGACCACAGCAGCAAGAACAAAGAATCCATGTACAAAAACAAATTTAGAGGTGCTGTACACAGAAACTTTAAAGACAGATATGAGTGCAGATCTTCAAAGACATGGTAGTACCCAATTCCTAGAGAAACATTAACAATAGATAAGCAAGTCATAAGGTTTTAAAGTGCTCTTCTGCTAAAATTTTTCCTTCATTAAAAATGTTGTTCCTGTTTTCAAGAAATGGAAAGTGAAAATATTTTAAGCACACACTATCTTAGTAGTTCTGAGAAGTCTTAAGATTATAAAAGCAGGACTTAGGAAGAAAAGCCAAAGGTACAAAAGTGTTATTAATCTAACCAGGACAATGCACTATACAATTCCAAAACAACAGTCAATGAAAGCACAAGTGCAGACAGGAAAGTTAAGTGTGTGACTTAATTCTGAAGTGCATGTATTCGGCACTCTAACTCTCTTACTTTTAAAACGAATCAAAAGCTTACACATTGCCCAAAAAGTTAGCAGGCCACCATCATTGATTACTTTCCCTTTGTTCTCCCTATATAACAAAAAACGTCAACATACAAAAATAACACAGTAGAACATTCCTCAGTCAGCAAAGTTAAGAGGTCTCTTCAACAGTTCTTGCCCCTTTGTTGCATACTTTGTCTCTCAGGAGACTGAATAATCACCTTCTCACAACTGTTACAGTTTCTTTTACAGATTCACAAACAAGGGAGCAAAAAACACCTGCTACTCTGAGTGATCTGCTGAAGCTCAACATCCTGCTATAGCTACCCAAGAAAATGATGGCATAGAGCAAAGTGAGGGTGAAAGGTGCCCACACATTTTGATTATTTGGCTATTTTAAAAATACTGTTTCTACAGCGTGGTGGAGCCACACTTCTCCATGTTTTCAAGCCAGGCCACATTTCCCATGAGTATGCAAAGAACCACCTAAAGGCTTTCTGTAACAAACTTAAGAGTGGAAGAACTTAGAGACATTAGAGTGGAAGAACTGCCTCTAAGCCATCAAAAAGTATGCATCAGCTTCCATCTCTGCAGTGGTTTCCTACTGCCATGCTGCAAGCACTCTAAAAGGGTTTTTTTTCCTTCCCTCACTACTTGAGCTTTCAGTATGAGATGTGAGCTCTGTTCCTCCCTGCTTCTTCCATACTGATGAAGGAAGCTGGAAACAGTATGGTCATCAAATCTCAAGCTGATTTTGGAAACAAAATTCATCCAGCCTTCTTTATCCCACAAATAACCCTTAAAAATGCCCGACATTTCTGTGGGCTGTAAACTGCAAATAGCATCCCAAGATGTTTGCCCTGCACGCAATGCATTACGATCTGGCATGTGGGAACATGGAATCAAATACTACATGGTTTAAAATTATTCAAGCACAGTAAGAAAAGTAACACCATTTAGACCTCGTGAAGTTAAACTGAACTCCTTTATATTTTCTCATTACCTACATGACAGGAGGAAAAGGCTAAAAAGGAAAAGGGTATTTTCTCAGATAACACTAGTCAATTTTGTGATATCGGTCTCAGGGAGAAAAAAACTCAACCAGTTTTCTCAGCTGCTTTGTTCATGTATGTCCTGTGTTACAGTCAGAAGACTCAACATTTACAAAATAGAGAGAATCGGAAGCACAAGTTGATAAACCAAAGCAGTATCTTGTAACGCATGTTTTTGAATAATAAATTAAAGTACTAATCCTTGAGGTAGGTACATTTTCACTTGATTAAAGAGTACAGTATAAGAAAGTGAAGACTGTTACCCTCAAAAACGAAGAAATGAACACATACATGAACAGCACTCTACTCAACTTCAGTATTCAGCTGGCAGCCCTACACCGGTAAGCAAACAAGCTCTGAGAAGTTCCTAATAGCCAAGGTAACCTTTGAGCTACAGGATTACAAGAAAACAGGGATCCCTTGAAGGAAGATGAGCCTGACTACAGGTAATGCACCACGAGACTGCTCTCAAGTAGTCAAGTTCCAAACTACTTAGGCCTTCAAAGCCCAAGGACAACAGCCAAAATTCCAACAAAGGAAGAGATGTTGGTCACCCAGCAGGATAAGGTGATTCAGTACAGAGATGAGGAAAGAATCACAGAATAGTTTGGGTTGAGAGGGACCTTTCAAGGTCACCTAGTCCAACCTCCCTACGAAAACTTAGGAGCAAATGAAGTGTGGATTACACATGCCTTTAACAGTGCCCAGAGCTCTGGGAGGTATATATGCTTCTGTGACTCAGCTTTGAATGCCGGTAAAACAGTCAGAAACAAAGAAAAGGCATACAATATTTGCATTATGGTTATATATACAACCATGGCCAGAGTCAGTGGAAAAATTCCTACCAAATGCACTAATCTGGTCGATACCTCCAATTGTCCTTTCTGGCCCTAGGAAGTCACGAGCTTGATTTCAGTAGTCTAATTAAACCAATCTCTATCATCCCATTGCTAATTCCTTCCAGATGACTGCAATGCGAGTTGTGGCGAGTCTGTCCTCCTTTTCCTTCTCTGTTCTATTCCGAGCAGGTAATTTAACACAAGGCCAAAACATGAGCGCTCTAAATCCCAGTTATTAATTGCAATTTTGTAATCAATGGAATACATGGCATATGATCTTAAGTAGTCAAAAGCAATGAGTCTACCCTGTATCTGCACCACTTTTTCTTACTATACCAACATTATACACAAAAATGCTTATCCTGGGGAATATTTTTTCAGAGTTGATCAGCCTTTCAGCAAAGCGGTTTTCTTAAAAAATTATTTATCTGAATCCCCCTAGAAGATGGGCAGGGCTGAGTGGCTCAGAAACAAAATACATAGAAAAAACCCCAAAACCAAAAAAACAAAACACCAAAGAACCAACCAAAAAAAAAGAAAGTAAAAAAACCCAAACCACATACTTACTTACATTAACATCTTTAACCAGGCTAATAGTGTACACAGAAAGCTCACACATACCTACACGAACACACAAAATGCATCATCAACCATCATACAAAATGCCTTTCATAAACATTATGTACGATTTTTAAAAAGGCAGAGCACCAAGAAGCTCCAAAGAGTAAACCCAGTATATCAGCTACAGTGAAAATTTGTAAAAAGCTTGGTATCCTCTGTGAAAACATGAGCAACCCTATTAACTACAGGATGAGAGAAAAGAGAAAACCAAACACATACAGAGAAATGTAGATCACTCTGCAAGCAGAAAGGCACTCCTTGAGCCTTACTACTCAAAAAGTCAGGAAGAAGCAGAAATCAAAGCAGCACAGCCAGGAGTGCTCTCACCACATCTATTATTTGTTTTGAAATTCTTAATAACAGCACTGGCCTCTTGCATGGGAAGTGTAGTCAGTATACAGTCCACAGGTATGGACGAGTAAAGGTCTAACCTGTATGCTAAGTCATGCCATTACTAATAGGAACCTATTCAAAATAAGGCAGTGCCAATATAATTTCTTGTGTTTGTAACAAAGAGGCCCCTGTAACTAGAAGCATATGGCTGAGGCTCTGTTTATGGTGATTCTCTACTTTGCCCAAATCAGATATTTCACATTAATCAACACAAAGTTCAGTTGTACCGCGAAACAAAAAACATTAGAACGTTCTTTTAAGTTAATGCCAACGTGAGCCCTGTGGAAGACTATGTGATCTGCACAACACTGTGAATCAAAACACTGTGCTATTAGTACCAAATTAGGGTAACAAAGTATTTAAAATAATTGCTTATATAACTATTGTAACAGCTGGAAAAACACATATTCGTTGTGTTCACAGTGGAAATCAAGTTATCATCTAGCTTAGTTAATGTCTTGCTGAGATTTTTAAGGTTCTTAGTTTTGTTTCCCCTTTAAAATACAGTTAATACCTACTGTGGATATACAGTGCTACATGTTTTCTGATCAGTCAGCTGTAGTTTTTCAACAAAAACCCAAAACCCTTGGTTTTTGACACCTAAATTTAAAGCAGCTTCTTATTTGACTTCCCCAAATTTTTTTTTTAATAGGAGCTATACAGCCACAGTGCAAAATACCTTTTTGCATTGTATTAAAAATGTGTTTTCCATCTTATTTAAGAGCCTCTTTTACAACTCGATACACATGTAGTAGTTGTACTGCTACTATTACAGGTCTCTTGGAATCAGCAGGCAGCTGAAAACACCTCATGGCAAAAATTAGTATCACAATGATAGTCGCTTATCAAATTCTGATTAGAAGGTTTCAAACAGTCCACATCTCAAAATTACCACTCCAGCATTTAAATTTTGTGTAATGTTCTTTCATCTCAAAACACTTCAGTATATTAAAGAACATTAAGAAGTTATTAAACCCATTCATTAAAATCCTAATCCTGCAGATTTCATAAACAGGTAACACTGCTTACAGTAATAATTTTGTCATGTGCTTAAACTGTTAAGGCCTTCGTTCTACTGATTTTGCTGATCAAAGCTTCACTTGTTTTGATTTGTAGAGACAGCATTTCTCTAAAGCAATCATGTCCATTGGGAGATGGAGTGAGAAGAGACATAAGAGACTGTTTCTTTAAACTGAGGAAACCCCAGGAAGTTCTCTCAGTTATTAAAACATACTTGCAAATATTACATGTATGCACAGTCCATGATAAAACTGCTTAATAAAATAATTCTAAACACAGCTTACTTTGGGGGAAAAGAGAATTAGAGAAAGTATGATGCAGTACCAGAGATTTCAAGTTGAAAACACGACTTCTACTGCTGATATTTTTACTTCCTTTCCATTTCACAGGCCACTTTTATCTCATTGATTCTGTCATTTCCCTGCCTACTTCCTCATAAAATGGATCTATTCAGCGTAATAGCCATCCCGGATCTCCTGAAGCAGAACAGTTATATACCAGCATCAACTTTATTCCCTCCCCCAGACTAGGATCCTCTGTCTCGTGAAATATCACTGCGTCTAGAGCAATGACATTCCAGTTTGCTTTTTGAATTTTACCTATCTCTTTCGAGTCTAACCATTACCTTACTACTCAGCAAGGCAATATCACATTTGCCTATA
>VZRQ01004161.1:23999-40765 GCA_013397975.1 Machaerirhynchus nigripectus | reverse complement strand
TCCCCCCTCACCGCGGGCGCGGGGGCGGCTGAGGCGGCACGGGGCGGGGTTGGGGCGCCAGAGCGGCCTGGCAGTCGAAATTACTCCCCGTCCCCTTTTCTTTTGTTTTTGTTGTATTTTTGTTTGTTTGTTTGTTTTTTCGGGGTTTGCCCGCCCGGTTTCTCGGCCTTGTGATGAGGTGGTAATTCACGTGGGTGCGGCGTGACCGTGGGCTTTGTACGCCGGATGTTTTCTGCTTTTTAATGCGTGAAGTAATTAAAAACAGGAAAAAGAAATAGCTTTTCATCGCTTGTTTGATTTGTGCGCAGTGGGTCTCTCTCTACGCTCAAGTGCTGCTCTACTTCTTACTGCTTTTGTATTTGTTAAACTTAATAAAATAAATGCATATATTGAAAAAAATATAAAAAGTATTGTGGTAAAGAAGTCCCACTGCAAGAAACCATGCAACTGACATACTGGCTCCTTTTTAGGGAGAAGTTTAAATTTGCTGATAGCACCCCACATCATGCCCTGATGCTACAGACAGCCATAGACAAGGCAAATCCTGGCACTCAGATATCCCAAATTCTCTAGACTAAATCCAGCAAATATTATCAAGTTGAAGTGTAGACGTAGCCAGCCATAGAAAAAATACCTTCACAAGCTTAGATAACTGTTTTCCTGTTTTCTAGTAATTTTCCACTCTGAATTTTCCATCTTCTCTTGAGGTCTTTCAATTCAGATCCAGCATTACTCATAAAAATCTGTGTATTTTAAGTATTCATGAACATTAAGTTTCATCTCAAAATTTTTATACTTACTGGTACACTTCTGAAACATTAATACTTATTTAGGACAGCGAAATAATTATTTGGTAAGCCAGAGTGGAAAAACTTTTTGGGATCTCAGTTAATGTCAGACACAGAAGAATCCTATTTTAATATAATACAGCTATACCAAGTATACTTAATTTAAAATATGATTTTCAAAAGCTTCTGCATCATGGTGTTTGCTTGTTAAATATGAAGCTAAAGTTTTGGCAGAACCGAAGATTCTCAAAATTGAAAGCTCTAAACAATAGCATCTCATCTGTCCCCAACACAGGAACAGAATGGGTCGAACTTCCTTGAGCAGTTTCATCAATATGCCTCAGGGCTGACCTTTATTATTTAATGTCCAGGGAACCCTTGGCCTCCTGAAAATGCCAAATTAACTGCTGCTGGTGGTAGTAATGCGGCATCCTATTTACTACAAATTCCGCTCTTGTCTAATTACTTTCACATAACTTTGACTCACCACTAAGCACTGGTCCAGCCTGGATTGGATTCGAATTTGTAATCTCTATGTAAAGTGCTTTGGACACTCATGCTAAATGCTACTGTTCAGCACTTGCTTCTTCCCTAACAGAAACAAAGTCTGGGAGACAGGAGGTATTTCAAGAGAACCCAAATATCGTATTTCAACAAGAGAGAATAAGAAAGGAGTAATGTTTAAATCCCGGGTACTCTTTTGCAACTTTTTTTCCTGCAGACACCCTTTAATAATCAAAATATTCAATTTATCTTGGGGGGCTTCAGTTTCATGTGTCTTTTTCACCCTGATTATATTTGGATTCTGCAGGCAAAATTGAGGGTGTTTCTGATAAAGACACTTAAAAAAATGTCATAATGTCATTTATTAGTGCTAATCCACAAGGCTGGGTTAAAAGTAGTTTGAGGTATAATTAATATTTGCCACAACTGGAAAAAGAAAGGAAATGGAACACTAGATTTTTAATTTTTCATTATGGTGAAATGGAAAGTAGTGAGAATGCATTAACCTTAACTACCACTTAGATCCCCACAAAACAAACAAACAAACAAACAAACAAACAAACATACAGCCCTGTACATAAGGCTGCAAAGAGAGTCAGGGCCTTACAATGTTGTGGTCATCACTGGCATGAGGAGTCCTTACCCTAGGAGAGTAGAGGACATTTTTGGATCTGTTTTTGGAGCTTTTCCTATGTTCTAGTCTTCCTTCAAATGTGGGGAAGGAATCACAGAAGTTTATTAAAAAAAATATAAAATTTCCTTACCTGTCAAATTTTCTGCACGCTTTCATCAACCACTAGTGCTCCTGAGTATGCAGAAGGGAGAAATATGGAGGGGGAAAATACTCTTTCACCCATTTGGAGGGGAAAATTAATACCAAAGAGAAAATTAACTTCTGCACTTAGCTTGTGTGTCACAGATTACAGCTGACCGAGCATATGGCAGCCTCTTCTATTTATTTTTTTGTCATTCAGTGTCTAAAACACAATACATCGAATCACTATAAATCCAATCAAATAAAAGATATATTAGTGGCCAAATGGGGAATCAGAATACTTCAATTTTAGTTCTTTCTTTATAATTTTATGTGAAAGTAGCTTCTCTGTGTAGATTAGTAAATCTCCAAAAGCCAGAGACACACTGTGAAAGCAGAATTTCCTGTGAGCTGCTGGTGTATTTCCTTTCCCAATTGCAAAGCAAGACATATGAGACCATAACAATCCTCTAGTGTCACCTGGAGGTTTGCAGAGGCAGGTTAAGCTTGAAACCATGGCAAAATGTTTCTACTTGTTCAAGGAGTGGAAAGGGGCTTCTAAAATATGAGCCACATTTCTGTGCATGCATGCAAAGGACTCAAAAAGAAACTGCTTTGTTCCTTCCTCCTTCAATCACAAAATTGTTGCTTTTGCCCCCTCATGTGTGGGGCAGCCATTTTATATAATGAACAGGAATGTGCCATATGCTGTAGAGGATACTACTATGTGAATTATATATCTTCAAGATTTAAAATCCAAAATAAAGATCAAAAAGAAAAGCTTTTCACTTGTTTGGGGTCAGATGAAGAAAGCTAGTGGCAGAGCCTTGACTGTCTTGAATAATTTAAGCCCCATGGAAATGAATACAATGTACACCAGCTGCAGCCTGCCTGTCATGTAAATGTAGAAGAAAAAACATAAACTTGGATCAAGCTATGCAGTCAAGAAGTTATCTTACTGAATTCAGCTGAGCTGCTGTGATTTGTAGCTAAAGAGCATTTTATATTCTCCAAGTGTATTGGTAATACTCTTCCTGAATTTGAAATATCTTAATATTGGCTATAAATAAATTATGAATACTGAATAACAATTGGACAAACAGGAAGAGGAGAAAATCTAGTGAATGGGATCAAAAGGTTAAAAAAAACCATCCCTTCTTTGCTATTTCTATACTGTTAGTAAGAATTTTTGTAATCGCTCTGTTTGGTCTTGTTCTTGACACGAAGCCCATCAAACTGCGTAGAACATGATAAAGTGTAAGTTCTGTTCTCTGCAGCTAAGAAATACCATCAGTGCGGGTATAAAAATGAAAGGTTGAAAGAAACTATCACTGAATGAATGAAGTATCTCAGAAGTTTATCAGATACTGGTTTGTCCATTTAATATTACAAAAATCACTTGACCTGATTTTTCTTAGGTAAAAAAACCTCAGACTGTAAAAACGACTGTCTGAGGAGCCTGTCTGTCAGTCAGAATCAGGTCAAGAAAGACACTGAGGTACTTGAGTGACTCCAGAGAAGGGCAGTGGAGCTAGGGAAGGGTCTGGTGTCCTATGAGGAGCAGCTGAGGGAGCTGTGAGTGTTTATCCTGGAGAGAAGGAGGCTCAGGAGAGACATTATCACTCTCTACAGCTGCCTGAAAAGGGTTGTATCTAGCAAGGTGGGAATTGGTTTCTTCTCCCAAGCAATAGGACAAGAGGAAATGGCCTCAAGTTTCACCAGGGGAGGTTTAGACTGGGTAGTAGGAAAGATTTCTTCACTGAAAAGTTGGTCAAGCATTGGAACAGGCTGCACAGGGAAGTGGTGGAATCACCATTCCTGGAGGTATTTAGGAGCTGTATAGACATGGTGTTTAGGGCCATGCTGTAGTGGTGGACTTGGCAGTGCTGGGTTAACAGTTGGACTCAATGTTCTTAGATGTCTTTTCCAACCTAAACAATTCTGTGAGTCTAAGAATTGGTCCTGGTAGATTTTTGGTTTAGAGGTTCCGCTGTTGCAGTCAAATCAAATCCAGCTCATCAGCACATTTTTAGCAGCTGGACAAACGCGTAGTATCAAATTAAATTATTGGTAGCTCTGAACCACCAGTGGTCATTCTGAAGCAACACACAGGTCCTAGAGCAGACCTGCACAATGCCTGCCCTGAAATTCTCAGACCTCCCTGTGCTTCACAATTGGCATAAAGTGGTACAAGCCTGAGTGCCACATCTCCATCCAGATACAGATGGATCTACATCTTCTTCTCATCTACATCTACATCATCATCATCTTCTACACAGAGAAGTGTGTGGGAGGATGCAGCTGCAGCTCTGGGCTTGTGTGCCTGTTGTGCAACAGAAGGACCTACTAGGGAGAGGGTTGTCTGCAAGATTTAAAAGATATCCTCTTCAGAGGATATAGGGAAGGAAACAAAGGGAAAAAGGTGACCCTATTAGCTGCAGCTTCATCTACATAAATCAAAGTCTTTTAATGTGCCATTCTTGAGATTTTTGTTCTATGTCCCCATAACACAGCAACAACCAGAAATAGGAAGGGTCCTTCCTCCTGCGTATCAAATCATCTGACTCCTGGGAACAGAGTCTTTTTACTATGGATGCTAGCAGAGGATCTGAGAAAAATTCAGAGTGGCCAGAGTGGGGTTGAAAACCTAGCAGAATCTGGGATATTGGGAAGGACAGAGGTCTTGAAAGAGAATTGCAATGTGAAAGCAGGGATATTGCATTTTACACACATCTGCTCCCTTGGGAATCCGTCTGGCTCATGGGGTCACCTGGGGAGGGCAGCGGTGACATGGATATCCTGTAAATATGTGCTGGGAATGATTTGGACAGCCTTGCACTGGTCTTTAGACAAAACTGTCTGATTTAGGCAATGTGACAGCAAAGCCCATCAAGGTCCAGTGCCCAGGGATGTTCCCTGGCCGTTTTAAATGAGTAGTATGGGTGCAGCTATGGGCTGCATCTGGTTATAGGCAAGGTGTGGGTTGCCAAACTGCCCAGACTTGCACAATGCAGAGAGTAAGTCAAGCGAGGAGAAACTTAGTGGGTAAGTACTGGGTTTAAGTGGATGCTAAATATTTTTTTGCTGAACTTTTGATCCATATGTTAGATTTTTTGATTTAATCATTTTGGTCGCATGTTCACCAAATAGCTTGAAGAAAAAGAAATGGGCGATTTGCAGTTGCTACTACTGGGCTTGCTTTTTGGGTTGTGAATGCTCTCCTGGCCTATATGCTATATTCCTAATATATTTATGTGCTAACCTTTTCAAATACAATTAAGTAGGTGTATTTCTACATATATTGTTATGGAAAACTAGTCCTATAGGCAGTACTTTAAGTATCAGTAATATGGTTAGCAAAAGTAATGTAATCTGATAAAAACAACTCCCCCAATACCTAACACATTTTTTAGCTCAGTAATTTTTTTTTCCTGAAATTGCTCTGATTTTGGGAAACATCCTAATCTAAGTTAATACACAAAGATAGCACCCTTAAATAAAGAAATAAATAAAAAGTATTAATAAAAATCAGAATTCATTGCAGGTGTTTGTGGTGTTAATATTTCTTCAGTTAATATTTCTCCCCATAAGGGAAGAAATTTAAAAAATGAACATACACTGCATAGCAGAAAATTAAGCAAGAGCAGCAATTAGTATCATACTAAAGCAATAACAATCAGCAGCAAAATAACAGAATGTCAAGTGCTGCAACAAGTCTTCCTGATTAATTGGGCAGGTTGCTAACTAGATTGTTAATTAGTACAGCCTTATACTTAGGCACCCATTCATATGAGATTTTTCCCAGCATTCCACACTGTATAATCCTATTGAAGCTGTGAAAAGCAACAGGTGTTTAGTTTGTGTATAGTTGGCATAATAATTACACCTGAAGAAAAAGGTTTAACAAAACACAGCTGCTGTTTCTGTCCAAATAAACTCCAATAACAGTGCTGAAGCTCTATGTAAGGGTAATTTATCATCAACTGATACAAAATCTATATGGCAGCAGAAACTATTTTTTGTAATTACTGTCTTTTCTTAAAAACTGAAGAAGCCCATTAGTATCTTCTTTAGGCACTGGCTGACAAACTGGCTAACATTTTAACAGCAACACTGTTACACATCATGGTATCCATACTGAAATATTTGGATATTGGAGAGTCTCAGCAGCTAGTGACGGTCATTAGAACTTGCTTGAGTCTCTTATATGGCCAGTAGCAAGTAGCTTACTATGAATATAGAAGCAGAAAAAAGGGATGGGATAGAAAAAAAAAATTTTTTTTTTCAGTTTTAACTGGCAGTTGTAAGATTTAGTTATATATAGCATCCCAGCTTAAGTACTGAAAAAACTCCCCCAAGTACTCAGGGCAGAGAGAAGGTATGTTTGACCTGATTTTAAATGCTGTGGGATAAACAGCCTAGAACTCAAAACAGAAGAATTATAAGTCTCCTCAGTGCTTGTTGAGTCGTTAAACCTCTGCTGGTGTCACCCACAGAGTTAGGAATCTTGCACAAAAAAAAAGGGCATTTAAACAGAGCAGCTTTTAAAAATGGAATAAAAATGAAAGTGCCAGAGGCAGGAATGCAGAAGTAGGAAAATAGTTTAAAAGGATGAAAAGAGAAAGGAACGAGGAAGCAGAAAAGCAAAGAACAGAATGCCATGGTCAGACAGTCAAGGGAAAGAGGAATAACTATGGGGAACAGGAAGTAATTGAGTAAGAAAGAGTACAGAGAACATCTCAGGCAGTGAAAAGAGGTAATGACAACAAAAATATAAGAATTTCTTTGTATCAATACAGAAGAAGAAGCTGGGCTTACCTGTGTGAGCTGGAAGGTGTGTGACAACATTGTCCAAAGCAGGAGAACATGGAAGAAGCTGAGACGCAGGAGAGGGGAAGGGAGCTTGGCAGTGTGTCCCTTCTGTCAGCACCAAAAATGGACGAGAGCCCCGTATTGTGTGTCTGTGTTTTGTGTACATTTTCCACCTGAAGCACACCCACACGTAAATGAAGGATCAGGCAGCTTTTCCTGTTAAGAACTTGAAAATCAGGAATCAGGCCAAAAAAAAAAAAAAAAAAGGGGAGAAAAAAAAGCAGGGAAAGAAGCCAGTGCTAATTTTTCCTTTCTTTGTCTGTCTCATGATGCCTGAGCAGTAGGATTTTGTGATATTACTGAAGTAATGCAAATCGTATAATATTTCTTAAAACCCTTGGTATCCATCTAATTCGCATTTCATTCATGTTTGTGTTGACATTTTCCATACTTCTTTTCTGCCTAGTAGTGAATATTTTAAATTCAAGCAATATTTACCTGTCTGCACGTTAAGAGAAAATATAGTTTCCCATATTCTTTGCAACAAGGCCCACAGTATTAAAAGCCTCCAGCTAGAAACTCTATGCATTTATTAACATCTTAATCTTCTCTCTCAAAGTGCTTTCAAAGGAGGCAAATAGAAATTATTTACCAAATTCTACGTATGTTCAGGAGTCACATATGTAGAATGAAACACAGAGAAGGAAATACGTGAGATCATTGTATTTTGCTGCACCCAAGGGACCGGGGGCTACCGCACTGCTGCTCAGCACAAGGTTACAACATGTGTTAGGTGGTGTTCTGCAGTACCATGGACAATCAGAGTGGCACTGAAATGTTTCCCAAGTGGTGGGGGTTATGGAAACTGCTAAGGATGACCCTTCATCTGCACTACCACCTTATTTCTTAGCCAGGCTAAGCAGTCAAGGTGGAGGGCTTGTAGGGTTATGCTGCTATCCTGAGTGAATTGCTTCTGATAAGTAAGTTGGCTCTTTCAGAGCTGGTTTCGATGTCTCAGCCTTGGATCTACCCAGACCATATGCACATGAAGGTTTAATTCTGGCGAGAGCCATAGACATCACTCAAAACCATACCAATAAACTGCCTGTCAACATGGGGACTGCGAGATAGCAAATGATATAAACTGTAATTATGTGGACCACTGAATTCTACAATTAGTCCTCACTTTTTATTAAGTTTCAGAATATAGCCTAACTTATTATTTACATTAATTTTTTAATCAGTGTTCCCTATCTATTCACCTTTTTATTACTGTAAACATTATTCAAATCTGATTTCCTTTTATGACAAGGTTATAACCACCTAGTTGATCAAGGGAAGCCAGTTGATGTAATCTTTTTGGATTTCAGCAAAGCTTTTGATACTGTGTCTGACAGAGTCTTCCTGGACAAAATGTCCAGCCCCTAGCTGGATAAACACATCATGTAATGGGTGAGCAGCTGGCTCAGGGGTCAGGCACAAAGGGTTACAGTGACTGGGGTGACATCAGACTGGGGACCTGTCACCAGTGGGGTTCCACAGGGCTCCCTCCTCTGTCCTGTGCTCTTCAACATCTTCATAAGTGACTTGGAGGCAGGACTGGAAGGGACACTGAGCAAGTTCACATATTACACAAAACTGGGAGGAGCTTCTGACTTCCTCAAAGGCAGCAAGGATTCTGTACCTGGGATGGGACAACCCTGGATGTATGGACAAACTGGAGAATGAATGCTGGAAAGCAGCACCACAGAAAGGGGACGTGGTGGATGGCAAGTTGAACATGGGCCAGCAGTGCCCTGGCTGCCAGGAGGGCCAACCCTGTCCTGGGGGGCATCAGGCACAGCATCGCCAGCCGGGCAAGGGAGGGGATTGTCCCCTCTGCTCTGCACTGGGACGGCCTCACCTCGAGTGCTGGGGGGAAGTTTTGGGTACCACAATGTAAGAAAGACAGTAAGCTATTAGAGAGTGTCCAAAGGAGGGACATGAGGGTGGTCAAGCGTCTGGAAGGGAAGCTGTGTGAGAAGTTGCTGGGGTCACTTGGTCTGTTCAGCCTGGAGAAGAGGAGACTGAGGGGAGACCTCATTGCACTTAAAACTTCCTCCTGAGGGGAAGCAGAGGGGCAGGCATGGATCGCTTCTCTGGGGTGACCGGTGACAGGACCTGAGAGAATGGGCTGAAGATGAGTCAGAGGAGACTTAAATGTTAGGAAAAGGTTCCTCACCCACATTGGTTTAGCACTGGAACAGGCTGTCCAGGGAAGTGGCCAAGTCTGTGGCACCAAGTCTGCCACAGTTCAAGATGCATTCGGAGATTCTGTGACTCTGTAGTCTATTTAGAGTATAAAATCTGCATGCTAATACTTTTTAAACACAAGATGTTTTCTCTCTTTTCTTTGTATTAAACCACAAGCAGAGTAAAAAAAGAGGAAGATAAAATAGTGAGAGTCCTACTCTGGGAAAGTACAAAAAAAATTAATTTAGCTTTAGCGGTGTGGTTTTACATCCAGGATTAATGGATATGTGCCACAAATTGTTCTCTGTTCGTGCCTTCCTTTCATACATTAAAATGGGGATAAAATGTTTTCCTCTCTCACAAGATAAATCCATTCCTATTCAAGGGAATGTGAGATATCATTGTGATGAATGCCATGAGAAACTAATAATTCTGGGTGCAGCATAAGCTCGGGAAGATTTGCACTAAATGAAGGAGTGGCCAGAAACTGAACGAGCAGGGCTGAACAACTGCTCTTTCTGTTAGTTCTCATTCAGCCCATGCACTAAATGAGGCGGGAATCCTGTGGAAAAAAATACTGAGCCATCATGTAATTATAGACTGTGCACGCAGTTAACGATGAATCCACACAAGGAGTCAGAACAGAGGCTGTGCAAATACAAGCACATCTATTGACTCTCCTAGCGTTTGAGTTCTCCGCACTACATGCAAAAGCTTTTCCATGTAGGGTGGTCTTGGGCTGCTGTACAGGAGTTATAAAGGTTCCCTTTTATGGGTCCATTAGTCTTCTCAGAAGTTGCCTTAATACATACATAAAGTATACTCACACACAGATGCACACATGCCTATGAACACGTGGCTTACAACTGTGTCTGTTGTAGAGTAATGTAGTGGTAAGGGGTGTTCTAATTCACACAGAGAATCTACATTCCTCCCCTGAGTTTCCGTGCTCTTACTAAAGTACTGATCTTTACAGTTAAGATGGATTATGCAAAGGGATCACACATAGAAGAAATTTTGTTACAACTGTGGGAGGGGCAGCCAGGAGGTCTGCAATTATGTGGATCGAGAACATAAACCTCTTACACAGGAATGTGCAGGAGATCAGCTGCATTCCTTCAGTCCAGAGCCTGCAGTAACAGCAGAGAAATGTTATAAAGGTACTGAATTAGAGGGTCTTTTTTGCCCTCCCAGTTTTGGTTTTGCTTAGCTTGTTTACTGAGATAGCATAGAGGTACAGCACAGATGGAAACCAGCTCTGTTTACCCTAACTAGGATGTTCATTCTGAAACCTAATTTTTAAGTCAATATTTTGATGTTTTCACTGCTGACTGTTTTAGCAGGCACAGCCAAGTACTGCAGGATTATAGAATGAATTCAGAGGTGGAAAAATATCAAGTGAACAACCTTCCTTTTCTTTCTTTATGTCTTTTAAAAGATACTAGAATAAATTACAGGTGAGAAACTCTTAGAATATAGACTGTCTAAGTATAGATTTTCCTGTCTGGAAGATTTTCTGCTTACATTTCACTTTCTGGGTAGCAATTACTAACAAATGCCACGTTGCATTTGTGCAGCCTTTGCAACAATAATAAAGTTGATTTTCACTCTGTTAGCTGCTCAGTGATAATTTTCAGAAGTTACTGTTCAGCTACTGTTCTGCTTTGACAGAAGACAGTGTACCCACATTTCTTGTTAGAAAAAAAAATTTATTCAGAAGAAATATTTCTATTCAGAAGGAAAAAAAAAGCATCCAGCAAATGGCCTTGGTAAAAAGTAAAAGGATAAAATGCCAGTAATTTTTCAATGAGTAATACCTTACAAATTTATTTTAACACCCTGCAGCAATCACATTATACTTGATTTGAACAAGCAATGCACAGTTTTAGCCATAAGTATATTTTATTTCTTTTCATGATTTAATGTATCATATGACCAATTTAGTCAATATTAATGCAGAATTGCAGTGCCTGTACACATTCACACTAAGAACATAGAAAAACTATATCGTTTTGTAGTTGTCTGCATGCTCACTCAGTTCTGTGGCATATCACTGATTTAATGTAGACAGCCTCTTGAATGCCACTGAAAAATAAATAATCCATTAGCAGTGACACAGTCAAATAGTCAGACACACTCATTGGACTTAATATGCATGGTCATGTTTTATATTTGGGTGCTGCTGCTGATGTTTACACATAAAATTGGTATTTGTATGCCTGGATGCTGGTTGAATAGCAAACAGATATGAGAAATAGCAAATGGAAAGAGAAAGTCAGGTTTGCATTTAGCTTTTCAGTATACTATCAGTGATTTTACATACAGTACAAAATAGCTTATAGGATACTATCTCTTAATTTTTTGTTTGATATCCCCACTGCATTATGCCTCCTTTGAGATTTACTATATTTTGAAGCAGCAATAAAAGAGACTTTGATAAGATGGAATCTCAGCTCTCTCCGAAGGTAAGACCAAAAGTCACTGACTTAACAAAGCCAACAATTTTATGTTTTTAAACTAAACTTGCTGTGCTGCACAGTGCACCTGACTTCCCTCCAGGATTATAGGAGACTATCATCAAAAGGAGCTGCTTACACTGATCCAGCCATACTGGTTGTTACAGGTTTTTGATTGTACTACAGCAAAAGCAACAGATGTTTCATTTTTTGCACACGCTCATCCTCTTTATTGGGAGCTTACTGTAAATGTCTTTTTATTTCCAGTGACTTTTGATATATAAGGGTAAAGTGATATTTATTATTATGAGTCACCTGTTGACTTTGCTTTTATTTGCAACTTAGTCATTCAGACAACAGCATCAAAAATGAACTTTGGGAACAAATGTTGTTTCTATACTGGATAAGCATTTAAATGTTTGATTTCTGTACTCTTTCTTAGCCAAATCTAGTATTAAACTACCATACGTGAAAAAAGAGGCATTATCAAAATAGAGTGATAAATGTACCTGTATATTTAGTCTAGAAGTAATTTCCAACCAGTTTATCATCAGTTTATAGCTTATAAAACCTATATTACTATAGTGACAACTTATCTTCAAACGAAACAGAAATTAAATCTTTACCTAAACGTTCTATTTTGAGCAACACTATAGTATAGAGTAGAACACTATTCTCTAAAGTAGACTTCAAATACATTTTAGAGAATGATATTATATCATTAGTACAACACAGAAAAAGAGACTTTTGCAAAAATGGAACATGGCTGTGTATGTCAGTGTAGCTAACACTACTGCAGTTGGAATAGCAGGTCAGTGATGTATTGTCTTCTCTGATGCCCACTTTTGATTTCTTGTTTTCACAACAGGATGTTATCACCATTTTTTTTAGAATACTCTCCTACCCAGAGTGCCAGTCTTTGGTGTTTAATAGGTGAAAGGGAGAGTAAAACCTGTTGCCAGGGATTGTTGTCCTTAGTACCCTTCACAGATATGAACTGGCCTCTTTGGGAATAGATAATTAAGGAAGTGTTTCTACATGGACTGTCAGAAATGTGGAAAGGAAGTGAAAAATTATAATCCTTACTTTAGCTTGTATTCCCTGAATTTTAAATGCTCAGATAAATGGCAATACAAATTTGTACAAAGCACTGGAGGACAAAAGACTAAAATCCTAAAAAAAGGTTAATTGTAATTTAAAAGAGTAACCAATTAACTTGCAATCAGCGTTTGTGACTCTTCTTGCTTTCATAAGTGGGATTCCAAACTAGAATTTGATCAAGTTGTTACTTCGAGAATTCAGCATCAGAGTCATTATCATAGATGCAATCTGAAATGGAAATAAAATGACAAAATTTTAATATTGTGTAGTATTTCAACACAAATATAAACTTATTTATTGTAATTGAATATAAGTATTTTTTGAAATGTTCAACATACCGTCACCAATATCATCATAAATGTCTCCATCACTGTAAGTAAAGACAAATAATATATTTAAAAATTGAGACATCAGATATATATTAATATTTGCATACAAATACAAAGTACACTAGCAGTATGGTGCAGGCAATCTATCAAATAATCAAATTGCTAATTAGGAAAATACAACCTTTGTGGTAACAGAACAATGTTGAGCAAGATGGTCAGGTCAAAGTATTTTCAGGGAAGGGTAGACCTGGATACATTTCTTTCTATCATGAAAGGGTTGCTTTATTAAAAGTCTGCTTTATTTATCACATTTTTATGTATATACTCTCATAGAGTTATTTCCATAAATACCTAATTTTTTTTTAAAGATCACCAGAAAAATTGAATTAAAAAACCCAATCAGTATGCCCTTGAAACTCCTTTTGTTTCTGTACTCAGCAATTACATAATAGTTTTGGAGGTGCAGATTTTTAGATAATGAATTTAGGTAACATCTATAAAAGATATGTGGTCCATGAATAGGAGTTTTCAAATATGTCACTTAGACACATGGACAGGCCCATGGAAGATAATAAGACTGTGTTTATATATAATAGAAATATTTGTGTAAGTGTTAAATTCCTCTAAATTCTGAATGTGACAATTCTAAAACTGACATCTGATTTGATATTAAGGGTCTAATATAAAAAGCCTCTTGAAGGAAATGGAGAGGCTTTGTCTGACAAAAGTTTTGGATTAGAACCAAAATTCTGACTTCCATGCAATTATTTGGAGCAACATGGAGCCAAATCTCTATCCCGCTAAGACTGAAATACAAATAAACCTAAAGAAAATTCGGTCCATTTTAGTTAAACATTTGAAAAAGGCATCAATACACCTAATCACATTAACTGGCTGTTCAGTAACGGAGTCTAGTACCAATAATGCTTAATTTATGTAATTTTTCATAGTTTAACCAGAGTTTATGGTTAAGCAATGAGGAATGAGGCTCTGGCAAATTTCCTGCATGGATGTATGTGATTAATTTTTGACAAATTGTGACTCCATAAAAATAACTCAATTTGGAATTTTAGAATGACAGACTAAAATAATTGTATTTCACTTTTTTTCTCCAGACCATTTAGAACAAAATTAAGCACTACAACAAATTTTTCAAAAAGATCACTTTATACTTACTTCTGAACTAAATTGCTTCTCAGAACATAGCCATCTGTAAAAGTGAAATATATATGTATTTAAGTTAAATTGAAATACTCTTTATTACCTCTGTTGCTAACACTAATGAAATGCAGTTTTTCTCTTTTATATATATCAGACAGAAAGACATAATAGATAGAAAAGAATGTAAAATGGACACATAGTTGATGAAGATTTTGTTATGTGCAATGTTTTGGTTATTCTTATTTGCCTACTTAAATAGTAATAGAGGTTATGCAAGATAGGTTTTCATCTTATATTTCAGTTTCCTGGTTGTATGAGAGGGGTGTGAAACAACAGTTTCAGAAACTATATGTCAATTCACAAACTATAGCACAAAAATGCAGTATAATAATAACATAATATTTGCAGTAGTAATAAGTAACAGAAATATTTAAAGTTTCCTACAGGGACAAAAATGTATTTCAAGATGTGTACACCAATTAAATATCACTAACTGTAACTGTTTAAAAATTTTAACTGTAACATTAATAAGACCAATAATGGAAATAATAATAGAAATACCTTAGAAAAGCTACTGATTAGTGTATTATTCTATTACTGTGCTGCATTACTACTGAAATCAGATAAAACTACACTTTTTTTTTTTTTAATATACATAATTTCTTTAAAAATTACTTCCTGTCTTTGGTGACAGATATTTACTGAAATACTTGTCAGTTGGTATAATGAATACAAAAAAGGAGAGAGCCATAACAGTAATTACATGCATGTAGGTAAACATTAGTAAGCTGGTACAAAATTAGGACAGTTCTAAAGAATAAATGTGATCTTGTCTTGTATTTGAAATTACTATGTGAATTTCCTTCCTTTAATCATTAGGAGTGTCTATTCAGGACACTCAGTTTAGCTCAGTTGTCTTTCCTCAGTTTTTATTTTCTGGAATAAAGACATGGAAATAGATTTTTTTTTTTTTTAAGATATTGTCTTTTCAGAATTCTCTTCAGGGCAGTCCAGTAATTTCCAAGACTCCTGAAGTCTCCAGGGAATAATTTAAACTCATTTGGCTAATCTAAGGTACTCTGTTTGTTCATATAATTATCTCACGTGAAATACATGAAAGCAAAGTTTCTTTGCTCATAGTCATGGCATACAAACAGTGTTCTTGCAAGACATGTGCATGTGACAGTGCTTCTACCATTGCAAAGCATTATCTAAGTTCTTCTGGTGGTTCCTAGCCCTTAAATATGTGGGAGATACAGCCCCTGCTGGTCTCACACTCTTTCAGAATTACTAATCCAAAATTAAATGTCCAAAGTTTCAGTTTATAACTAATTTATTAGTTTTTATACAGAAGAAGCCAGCAGGTCAGCACACTCCATATTGCTTACCTAACCACTGAAAGCTATAACCCATTGTGCCAGCTGCTCATTGACAGTGTAAAGGAAGTTGAGAGATGTCAAAACTTAAACTTTGGGCCACTGAAGTCCATTTATGTCCTTCTGATTAAGCAAAATCTATGAAACCGAATTGAAAGCTTTTATGGATTTCAAAATGTGTGTGTTCATAAGAAGAAATTTGAGATGGTAGATGAAAATCAGTTCCTTGTTTCACTTTTGACATTTCAAATAGTTTCATAACATTTAAAATAAACAATAGCAGAATATGTTCCTAAGATCATCAGCCCTTGCTTAAAAGGTGAGAACACATTGAAATATAACTTGTAGTTTAACTGTTGGTAAAGGCTTGGAACTATGGAAGTGCTTCATAAGTTAATGATTAAATCAAAGACTTCATGTGCAAGAAAATAACAAAATCATCTCTAATTGTGGATTTTCAGTCTACCTGGCCTTCAGAAGGTAAAATCATAGCTTTAAGATCTGAGGAACTAGAATGACTACAGCAAATAAACAAAACTGTCATGCCCTTTAAACTAAAGTAGGATTCAAACTTTGCTAACTAATGTGAAAATTGACTGAGATCTATTCAGAGGTTTTCAGTGAGAATATTTCTCTTTGTTTTGCTCTTTTATGCATAGCAAAGCAGTAGCTCCTGTCATTATTTGAAAGGTTTTGAAGACTATGAGAGGAAAACAGCCAACATGAACTACTTTCTACCTTGTTATTAGCTTGATTCAAAAAATGCAGCTTTGAAAGCTGTTTTTTTTTGGGAAGTGGCTCTACTAGTGCAATCCATATTTTGAAAAACATATGTGTTGTTATGCAAGAAATTCTTCCTCACCCTGCAGGCTTGCCAGGAAGAAGGCTGTACTCCAGACTGTAACAGTTGAGTACAGGAGGGAAAAAATAAAAGGAAGCTGGCTGAATCCCCCTCAGAGATTTATATCATTGGACTGCCTTCTACATAGGTCAGAGGTAAAAAGTAAAGGTGAGCAGGAGGATGCTGCTACTTTGAAAGTAGGCTGTTCCAGCACGAAGTGAATTTTTGCTAGGAGATTTGAAAAGTACTGTAACAGAAGCTCATTAAGAAATTGAAACCATCAGGAGATGGTTTTGGACTTCTCCAAAAATTCAAAAATTTCTGCCAGTGCAAACCCTGGCCAAGGATTTCATAGAAACACTGAAAGACCTTGTGCAGCTCCCAGAACAAGCAGACAAGCCAGCAAGGACAT
>VZRQ01004161.1:0-23994 GCA_013397975.1 Machaerirhynchus nigripectus | reverse complement strand
AAGACTCCTAAGCAATGTTCCCCCCAGCCTGCTGAAAAGATTAAACTGCATCTCTTCAATCCAGAGTAAGACTATTGTTATTGATTTTCTCTTGGCTGCAATCAATGGGCTAGTGCTATCCAGAGGTGCAGCAAGGATTTTACTTTTACTAGACTCAGTGGGCTATCATAGCTACACTCCTTTGGGCAAAGCCAGGGAGACGGAAGCAACAAAAACATTTGCTGATCCTAGCTGCAAAGAAAAAATTTACAAAAAAAAAATTGTCCTTTTTTCTCATATTTAGTATATCTTGTCCACTGGAAGTGCTTTGGATTTTTTTAAGGCAAGCCAGTCTTAATACATGGTAATGACATAACAACAGTCTGCCTCTTGTCAAACACCAGGCAAGATAAATCCTGGGTAAACCAGGGAAGAGAGGTTTTACATATCCTACTCAACCATTCACTGACAATTCGATATGTACTACAGTTTTTTAATAAAACTTACATTTTCCTTCTTCATTCCTGCAAAGGACCTTAGTATCATCTGTACTTTCAATAATGTCAAGAGGTTCCCCTGGTTTAATTTGTAAGTCTTTATATCCCCATCTTTTCTGAGACAAATCCTGGACTGTGGTTGTAGAGTAAAGAACTTTTATTTCACCCTCAAACTGAAAAGGAGAGAGGAAAACAAAAAAGAAACCATGGTTAAAACCCATTAATGTTTTTCCATTAATATATAGTCCCATTTATTACTAAATTTTTGAAAATTAACAAATATTCTACAGTATGTGTATGTGCCCATGCTTGCCATTTGGACTTAAAGATGCTCAGATCACTATTTTTACAAGTAGTAATACTTTACCTTTCAAAAGCAAGTTACGGGGGACAAATCAGATGGCACCATACAGATATTATGTTTTTAAATTTTATGTGAACAAAATACTTTGAACAAAACTTACTTTGAACTTTTTTCTAAACTCTTTCTCTTCTTTTTCCATCTTCTTGAGCTTTTGTACATCTTTTGCTTCTGACTTAGGTTTTCCAAAGCTTCCTGATTTTGATGAACTAAACCAAGAGGTTACAGATAAAACAAAATTAGCTACATGTTTAAGGCATTGGCATGCTTTCTGGTAATATTGGTGAAAATGCATGCACCTTCATGTGTCTTTATCATGTTTTTGTTGCTCTGAAAACCTAATATTGAGAATACAATATAGATTTGCTTCAAAATAAATAAAAAGTTGGGGTTGTCTTTCCTACTTTTCTTAGCTATTAATATATCTATCACATAAGTGAATGTTGAAAATAAATTTCAAATATCTATCTGCTATGACACTTTAGAATCTCTCAGTAAGGAGCAGTTTTTGTTAAGACTGTATCTTTGGGCAATAAGCTGAATAACACGTCACACTGTG
Organism: Machaerirhynchus nigripectus; assembly: GCA_013397975.1. Taxonomy (NCBI): domain Eukaryota; kingdom Metazoa; phylum Chordata; class Aves; order Passeriformes; family Dicruridae; genus Machaerirhynchus; species Machaerirhynchus nigripectus. The sequence continues at coordinate 22,598 of VZRQ01004161.1, read as the reverse complement.
CAGGCAGCTGGAACATCTTAGCTGTGCGTGTGCTAGTCCTGTGTGCCTGTAGACCTTGCTACTCCAGGGAATCTGCATTACATGATCTATTTCAAGTTCTGTTGTTTTCTGCGCATCCCGGATAGCGCTGACTTTTGCCAAAGAACAAGGAAGGGTTTCATGCCCTAACTGCCCTTTCTGATGATGCACCTGGGAGTGTAAAATCTGACTCTACTTTCTCATCCTAGCTGATCTCGGCAAGATGACAGTTTCATTAAAGATGGATGTGTTTGTATGACCTACCCTAGATTTAGGTTAGAAGGACCAAGTAATCTCCTTTAGATACACAGTCCCAAGAGGTCTCTCTGGTTTTATGTCTCCAGACTACATTATTGTAGTGCACTGTCACTCCACCTGAGCAGAGTAAGTGACAACAAGATGTGACATGTCGCAGTCATCTTCATGTATGCAACTATGCTCATAACACTGTGCTCCAGAGGTGACCATAATTTTCTGGTTCAGGATGAAAGTTTTTCAAGCTGAATCTTGCACCTCCAACAAGTAACCTAAACAAAGGCACTGCCTCCTTTTCTCTTAAAATACTGCAGCACCTGAGATACAGTATCTATCCTAAGAGTCCCCAAATTTTCATAGAAAAAGAACTACAGTCTACAATTGAGCTCTTCTAGGCTACGCATAATTTTCTATCTCTTGTCCATCAGGGACTGAATTTGTTGGCATGCAAAACATGCTTAATTATTCTATAGTCTAATTATTATTTCAATCTCTAACAGAGGAAAGAGCATTCAAAGGCCATTATCAGCAGTAGGTTTATGAGAGCTACAAAACCTGAAAACACCAAATAAAGCAGATATGAGTAGCAATTTGCCTCTATTATATACTTTAAAAATGTCTCTCAGTGTATTAGATTTCCAATCAGGGAAGTAATATTTTCACTTGCCTGGGATCAGATGGTGGAGGAGGGAAGTCTGAAGATTCTACGTCATCATAAACATTGTCTCCATAATCTGAAACAATGGTGTTTAAAGAATGAAACATTATTATGTGCAAATTGAGAAGTGAATACATTGTTTTACAGTGTATGGTATTTTAGCTAAGTTGACAAGAAATTATGGCAAGTACTGTAGCCATTTACTGTCTATAGGAACTGTGGGTTCTGTGTTTTGCACAACCTGTGCAACGCCACCCAATCTTTTCAGATTAAGATTCTTTGTTAATAATAACAACAGGTATTCACTGAAATTCTCATCTGAAGCTGGAGCAAATTTTAACAGATTAGATAGCCTTTAATTTTAATTTTAATAATCCAATTCCTATTGTATTGCACCAAAGTATATTTTATGAGTTTGATTTTAATGTACTTTGATTTTAATAAATACTGTAGCACCCTGGCCAATGGAATATTGCTTAGAAGTGGATATAAATCATATGTATGTTAGTTTTAGGCCATCTTGTAATGCCAAAGCAGTGAAGAGAATTCTTAGCCCAAGAATATTCTTTGAATCACATTCAGCATATTTGTAGAGGGGAAAAATTGTTCAACTCATCAAACCAATGGCTAGAAAAATCAGCAGGATATAAAAGGTTTAGATCACAGTTCTGGAAGCAGACTCAGAAATTCTAAGAAATTGCTTTTTATTCCACGGCTGAGATGATGCTTATATATTCTTTTACAGAGACACTGCAAGTAAAGAATATAACAAAAAGTTTTCTCTTTACTTTTGAGGTCTGTCACTAAGTGCTTCTTTCCAGGTGTATCTGTTCATATTTAATGTTAAATAAAATGGACTAGTGTAAATCTCAGGTTGCAAAATCACATTATATACATTAAATTGTTTACCAGGGAGCTTGCAATGTATATATATCTCCTTGTCTGCAGCCAGATCAGTCACAATATTTGAAATTTGTTTACTTGAACTGGGTAAGCAATAGGAAATCCTGTTTCCTTCCTTGGATGTATTTTTGTGACTAGCACGATACAGAGCAATATATACAGAAAAAGAACCAGGAATCCATATGGAGGCTGAACAATAGGCTATTAAATTACCTTTTCCAGACTGCCTTGTTGAAGAAGACATGCTGGGGGAAGAAAAAAAGCTCATTAAGTATTTATATCACATTAATAGGCTTTTTTGTAACCTAAATAATTTTAAAAAGTTGCAACACAAGGGCACCAAGTAATCTCCAAACATTTTGAAGTGCCACTGACACCCGCAATACTTAGGGACTAAATATATTTCTGTCACTGAATTAAAGCAAACTGGTTCAGAACCAAATGACTGAAGAAGGTGGTAAAAATACCACCTGATGATTTAATCTCTAAGTAAGATGCGTAGATGACAGTCTTTGCATTTTTCTGTTTGGCATTTTATTCCTAAAACTTTGATTAATGGGTGTAGATTTACCATTTTATCTAAGCAACATTGAACTGGTAAGAAAAGTAAATTTTAACTGAGTATGCAGCAAATTTACATGACCAGAGTGGCACAAAGATGATAGATTATTCTGGTGCTTTTCACCAAAAAAAGAATTTGGCATATTTTAATTACCAGACTTTTGCAACAAATACAGCTTGTTAGGAGAATAATTATGCAGGTGAAAAGAAAGCTCAGTGTTTTTGCAGAAAAGTATCATCCTGAGCTGCAATTTGAGGCATGATTCATTAGGCTGCTGTGAGGACGTGTTAGTAGCATGTGATCAATGCTTTATTAGAATTAGTTAATGTGCATTTTGATTTCCTGGCAGACTCTTACAACAAATTTTCATTTTCTTCTGCCTCATTGACTTTGGCTGCTTTTTCTCGTACACTTTTCTTTTTGTCATCTTTGACCTTTAGCCTCTTCAAGATTCCCCAGGACCAGATACCATTCTTATCTTCATCCTGCGGTACAGACCTTTGGAGTATGCATGTGAGTATCACAATGTAAAATGTAATGTTCTTCTTAAAAGGCCCAGTTAAAATTCTCCATTGATGCACATAATTATCATTAATGCCCGAAGTGAGGGTCGCTTACTCAAATGTTAAAATGCTAAACTAGAAATACGTATTTTAGGCCACTTGTAGATACTGAGATGTATTTGTAGTATAGATATTAATCTGGTGGCTTACTGTTTTCACGTTGTTACTCAGCAACTTAGCATTTTATTTTATTATTTTCATTTTAGACCTATTCTGTGTAGATGGAGATTTGGGGATTTTCGTGATTGCAAACTGCTTTTGCTGACATACCAAAATTACAAAACAAAAATTCTTCAAAAGACTGAAGAACCCTTTTCTCTAGCTTCACATATCCATTTTGATGTATAACCACTTGCTGATCATCCTAATACCTGCTAATTGTAATGCTTGATTCAAAAATGCTGAAAACTGAAAACATTCTGTCAAAGAAGAAAATTATTTAAAATATATAAAAACATACCTAGCTATGGCATCTTCATCATCAATTCCATCATAAATGTCTTGATCAGAAGGAGGAGGTGGGAACATGTCTTTAACAGATCAAACAGTGAATTAATACAATTGTATTTAATGCTGCTGAGTAAGGTATTCATTATAGGCCTCTTTACTATATCAGATGCGTGTACAGTTTATGCAATATCCTTGGAAACTGAATCTTTCTGTAAACCAGCCCAGACTTTTTACTAAACAGAAATTTAGACTTATTGGAGTTTAGAATGCCATCCACAGCATTTAAATGTGGCACTACCAATCACAAGAGCATGGATACTGAAAACAAATGCTTCGATGCTGTAGTCAATGAAATTCTAAATGGCTGATTTCGGCCCAGACATTATGATGCCTTTCAAGTTTTCATGTGTGACTCAAGTGATAATTGAACATGTTATTAACACTTTCAGCAGGTGACATCTTGTTTTCATCCAAAGAGTTCAGAGACAAGAGCAATTAAACTCCCCATTTTGGTCTGAATTTTGACCTTTGTGCCCCACATTCTTCAGTGCAGGGTTAGCTCAGTTTGCATGTCCAGTTCTAGGCACTGGTCAGAGTAGTCACTGAAATCTCTACGCAGATGGCAGAAGCTCCATTCAGTACTGCCAGGGGATGCTTCTGCCATGACCAGTATCTAAACTTGAAGCTGAGAAGATGATCTGTGCTTTTGTGATTAACAGAGAATGCTACATAAATATATATGTTAACAAAGGGGAAACTGGGTTTGAGTTTGTCAGCTTGACAGCATGAAGCTACTGCAGTTGGGACTCCAGTGTGCTGCTGTAACTGAAGTTCATCTTAACTCTGTCAGCAAAGTGAAGCTTTAATTGATATTGGCTATTTCAGAACTAGATTTCTCCTCTTGTTCATGTTGATATTTCTGCAGTTACATCTGTGCTGTTTTGTGGGATGATTTGCCTTCACACACAAGTAAAAAGTTAAAGTTTCGCCATCTGGCATGCTGGTGATTCACAGTATCTAAACACAAAGATTCTGTCTCACCCAAGTTCCCATAGGTGGTGGGGAAGTTAAGTTGGCCGCTACCCTTCCTTGTTTGTTGCCTGTTAGCTAACATTTAACTTGCTTATGGATAATTACTGCATTATGTGGAAGCTGCAGAAGTCAAATCATGAAGGTAAGAAATACATAGAAACAACTCCCCCCTAAACACACAAGTAGAACTTACTTCCACCTCCACTTTGGTCACCACTTTGACTGGAAAAGCAAACAAAAGACATTTTAGAGAAAGGCAGTCATCCTTCGGAAAAAGAAAACACCATCATCACCCACCGCTTCTGCAATTATTAATTCTAAAGCTTTTGGCTTTGGCAAAACATATTTAGAATATATTTTATGTTCCTGTTGATATCTTTAAATTAAAGTACAAAATATGCCTTTCAGTCACAGGATAATTTGTGTTGGGAGGCATCTCAGGAGATCGTGTAGTCAGACTTGGTGGGAATAAAAATGTAATATGCTGAGCACTAGAGAGTAGATCCAGACCCTTTAGATTCATTGCTTATAAGGGGTTCTTCTTGAAATGAAATGGTAAACAAATTAATTTCTTGCTCAACTAGCTTTCACTGGGTATAGGTGTATGTTTCTAACATTTGAAGGATTCCATATTAGCCCAATGTTGTAAGAGTAGCTGAAAAAAGCCTGAGAGATTCATAGTAGCTGAGATTATTTCCAGGTCAAAGCTTTACTTAAAATTATACATCAAAACAAGATATTTGTTAAACTCTTATGCCAAAATATACTGAAATACACCACCCCTAGTCATTTATTAATTTTGGAATATTAGCAGTACTGCTGATAATGAGATAATACTATTTGGTCAAGAGTTCTTTTTAGAATGGCATTCCTACAGTGGTTTCAAAACATGTTGATTTATGTCAGACCTTCCAACAATTCATGCTCATGAACTGAACAGAATGCTATTAATCACTAGAGAAGATAAAAATGTCAAAATACAGCTTAAAGGATTTAATGAATCTGAGCCAATCAGTCATCCTTTGTAGTTCCTTGGAATACACTGTTATTTTAGTATGCAACAGTGTAAGTGGAACTGCTTGCTTTTGAATTCAATACATGTTCTAAATTCTTTGCATTGAGGTGACTAATTGTAACGCTCGCCCTAGTGAAAAAGACTGGCCAAAGATACCTCTGCAGTGAAGCAACTAATGCTGACATTACCTGAAACCTAGAACAACTAACACTACTCTTATGGCTAGGTCACAATACTATGAGACCAGTGTGCAGGGAGGAAAACTGGTATTGAGCAACCTGAAAAAATATCAGACACAAAACGATATTGGTTGTATAAAGAATGCCAGCCTGAAGGCAGATCTTTCCAAGTGCTGCTGCTGGAGCTCATGGGGATGTTTTAGCAGCCAGACAGCTGCAGTCCTTTTATTCCAGACAGGCCTCTAAGCTAAGTATCCTCATAGGAAGCAGTAAAAGCAGGTGTTAAGGCCGAGTGCTTCAAGATGGTTATCCTACATATTGAAATCCTTTACACCCATATGCAGATCTCTTATCTGAATCCCAGGCTCTGTGTTTCTGCGCATCAGGACACTTAATGGAGAATGAGCACTGGTTTGTTTAATCACATGTAAGACGCAAACATTCCTGTGAGGTCTGGTAACGTAAGTACCACTGTCATGCTAGGTTAGGTGATAGCCTTGACTCTTGTGACAAGAGACCACTTGAGTATTTCCCTGCCAGCAAGTCTGATCTTGAGCAACAAGTGTGATCAGGAGTTCCCTGGTGCAGTGAGCATTTCCATTGCTTTTAGTCTTTTATTCTTGCATGTTAGAAAAGGGAGCATGGGACTCCCAAATACAGAGCAAGTAAAGAGTGAGAGAGAGGGAAGAGAATTGGACTTCCTGCAGATGATTTGTAATCCTGCATGGTTTCCATTTTTTTTTCTTGTTTGGATTTCAGTGAGGTAGGTCCTCTTCCAATAGTATGGGTTCCTCCTAAGTATGAGTGCTTACAGATGCTGGATTCCAGAATTCATTTAAACTCCTCTGACTACGTCTGTCCCAAGAGCTACATATAATAGTAACACATTTCTTATATAAATAGCTGGTTTGGGACAAGAGTTGTGTTTGTTGTAAAAATTCCCCTGTCTAGGCTCACCCGGGTGAACCACTTGTTTCTTTTCATGCATTCCTTATACATACCTGCTAGTAGTGTCCTGCTCTCCAACATCATCATAAGTTTCTTGGTCACTCTCTGTATGTTTCACAGCAGCTCTGGTAGATGGTTTTTGCTTTCTTTTTAAAGAATCGTAATCAATCTCCACCACGGTTGTTTTAATGTATCCATCTAAATAAATGAAACCATGCAGTTTAAGGGGTAATGGCAAAGGGATGATTTTAACAAGAGGTTCAGAACCAGTGACTGGATTGTTTTGTATGATTTTTGAAAACTTTCAAAGAAATGTCTCATTCCAAGCAGCCCCACCTATCTACACAAATATCAGATCTGTCTCAGATTCCCCCCCCTTAAGCCCTCCTCCTCTCATGTTAAGTTCACCTTTATCTGCTTCTCAGCTACAGCAGAAAGATTTTCTGTGCAGACTCCAGCAATCATGGGGGAAACTCCCTTTCTCAGCTGTCTTAGGGACCACTGGAGTCTTGTGGCTTATTTTAGGGCAGTCCATTACATGGACATAAAAAAGTCCATGACAGTTCCTGATAGGTCATTAGGAGGGTCATTTGCATTGATTTTTCTTCATGTTGGCAGACACGGTCTAGCTTTATTGATCAGAGCAGCTGAGGTGAGATGCTGAAACCTGAGATGAGAAACTCGGTCTCACTTAAAACAGGCCCCTAAATTCTCTAATTCTATTTGAAGAACACCGATGTTATGTTTAATACAAAGGCATGAAAAAATGTGATACTTGTTACTTGCAGGAAGCTGAGTTCTGAGTTCTATTTGAAGGCTGCTGAAAGGGAATTAAACCTCAGTATGTCAGTGAAGGTCCCAGCATATTGTACCCAACTTATTCTAGTGCCTATAGATGTTACACTATGTTGTGCAATAACTCCCTGCTGCGAACTAGACCTTCTACGCCAGCTGAAGACAGGAGGGTAAGTTGTGGTAATAATTTACTTTGGTGGCCAGTGACTCAGCCTTGGTAGGGCTGGTCCTTGGTGTAATGCTCACATGTTTGCTGTCATGCAGGGAAAGCATTCAGGAGCACAGTGAAGAAACAGAACTCACAGCATCCTTTTATCCTGCCCAGCCACTTTCCTTCTGGGTTGTCTGTGAGGCGAATGATTTCAATCTTATCCCCTTGTTTGACAGTCAGTTCATTCTTCCCTCCCTTGTGATCAACGCAAGCTCGTGCCTGATGAAGGACTTCGATGGGTCCCACTAACTGAAGAAGAAACAGAAGATATCACAGATGTGGAAAAATGGAGTTCTTTCCCAGACATTCAGAAAAAAAAGTAAAAATAATGATAATGATGGTTATTTGTTTCATTGACATTTAAAATAGTGTGGGCAAATAAACAAAAAGGCTTCCTCCTGCCCCAACTACAGTTTAAATTAAAAATCAGAGATTAAAAGAGAGGGGAATCACATGGCAATAGAGCAATTGAAGAACTGACTGTCAATATCACAGAAATACAAAGATTAAAATCAACAAACTAACCTATGACACCTTTCATGAGTTCACAGAACAGATGTATTTAATTCCAGTGGGTGTCTCCTTTTATTTCCAGCAGAACTACTCATAGTATCTTTTACGTTGGAAAAGATCTCTAAGATCACTGACCTCAACCATTAACCTAGCATTGCCAAATTCACCACTAAACCATATCCCTAAGCATCACATCTACAAGTTTAAAATACCTCCAATGGTAGTGACTCCACCACTTCACTGGATACCCCTTCCCATCCTTTACAAACCTTTCCATGAATAAATTTTTCCTAATATCCAAACTAAACATCCCTGTAACAACTTGAGGCCATTTCCTCTTGTCCTATCCCTTGTTACCTGGGAGAAGAGACTGAACCTTACCTGGCTACAACTCCCTTTCAGGCAGTTGTAGAGCGTGATAAGGTCCTGCTTGAACCATCTTTTCTCCAGGCTAAACACCCCCAGATCCCTCAGCTGCTCCTCACAGGGTTTGTGCTCCAGACCCTTTCCCAGCTTCATTGCCCTTTCTCTGGACACACTCCAGCCCCTCAATGTCTTTCTTGGAGGGAGATGCCCAAAACCGGACATGGGATTTGAGGTGTGGCCTTACCAGTGCCAAGTACAGGGGGACAATCAGACAATTTCTGGTCCTGCTGTCCACACTATTCCTGACACCAGTCATAGGAGTAAATACTCATTAACATTAATGTTAATGGGTCTGCCACATAATGCTTTGTGTTTACAATTCTGCTCTATAAACGATCTTGCAAGTACTCACAAGAGATGATCACACTCTTTACTGACGTTCAGGATTCACTCTGGGAGATGTTTACATTATGTTATGAAGAAGCCATTTTGGGTTTATTATTTTTGACTTTAAGATATGTATTTCAGAGACATATTGCTCTTGCCTATTATAGACTAGCTCAGGGATATCTATCCAGTATAGGCAGCCAATAAATGGGAAACAAAATGTGCACTAAAACATATTTCCTTAAGATGAATAAAATACCTTAATGGCTGCAGGAGAACAGTGTGTAAGCTAGAAGTTTTCTGTGCACAAATGCCTACACTTCTCGGGAATGGTCTAAAAAATAGACTTAGGGCCTAATAAACACCAGCTAACTCACTGTTATTAACTATGTGTATGTTTAATATTTGCTTCTTAACTCATGTCAGTCTCTCCACAGCAGACCAAGGCCATGATGTGAATCACTATGGCTTTATATGTACAGAGCATAATAATAAGAAAAACAAAGCTGCCCACTGTGTACAGTGACACTGAAAGCAGCAGAATGGAGAATTATGAACAGGCAATAGTTAAGAGAAACTGACTGGCAGACTTGTAAACTGTGGGAGCATGTGGGCCACCAGCTATATAAAAATGATTTAAAACAGAAAGAGCTGTCTCATCATTTAGCCCCAGACAATGACTGTGGCTCTCCTATACATGTCTTATTTTCCTCCTCCTCATTTAGGTTGGAATTGCCTATAAGTCCCTTTCTACCAAGGCAAGGACAATGTGTTGTAATACAATTTTGAAATCTTTAAAGGGCTAAATACATTTGTATCTGACTACAGTGAAGCACGTAACACTATGTGTATGGGATTCATTTCCCACTTTTATTAAGGACTTCTGATGCTATTCTAATGACATAAATTATTAGAAACAGAGAAGTGAAAGCAGATAATTGTAAGTCTTTCTTATATAGAAAAAAGGTAAGAAGGTAATTTAATGAAAACTGTGTAAGCACACAATCTTTGCCATCAGTGCAGAGCTTTTATTCAAGCATAGGACAAACAGAAAAAGGTAACTTAAACCCCTATTCAGAATTTTTCCAGGTGTTTGAACTACCTACCATAACAAATAGTTTCACAGCCAGATGAAAAGTTTATTTTGAACTTGACAATGCTAAATAATGCTTCTTGCATACCTTTGTCCACATTACAAAATAAAAAGCTTACTTTGAATTTTTTCCTTAATTCCTGCTCTTTCTTTTCTTTTTCCTTTTGTTCTTTCTTCTCTTGGTCCATTCTTCTCTTATCTTCTTTGTCCCATTTCTTCTCTTTTCTCCTTGGTGATCTGAAAGTGCATTGCCAGGACAGAATGCGTGAAATAAATCTTCCTTAGAACTACTTTACCCTAGGCTGACAAAAAACCGCAGGTGATGAAAAAAGACTTCTCCAGTGAAATCAAAGCTACAGATTCTAAACCATAATGCAGCTGCAACAGATAGAGTAAGCAGCCCTTTTTTTTATACATAAGTTAAAGTGTATGTCCTCATGAGGACAGCACACCAGAAAAGGTTATCTGGCTCCACATTATGTCCAAATATCTCTGAGATAGTTTTGTTGAGCACGCTCGGGAACTGGCAGCAGTCTAGGTGTTGTACTGGATGCAGCAGTTAAATATTTACCCAGGCCACCCAGTGATTGATGCAGGTTGAACTGGAACCTGAGCTGCCACCGGACTGCATTTATAAACCTGATTGCAGCCTATTCCAGCAGTCTACACAAATGAGTCAGTGTTCTGTGCTCATTTCTTCACACCAGGGTATACTGCCTGCTGTGCCTCACGTACTGGAAGGTACTGAGGTCTGGGCACTTGGGATGGAATTAGGACTACATCTCCAGCTCTGCCATTTGCTGCCAGATGCTTGCCTGGAAGACCTCTGTTTTAGAAAACCTATGGAACTGATTAAGTGAGGCTCCCTTCCTTTTTTTTTTTTTTTTTTTTACTCCTTTTTTTNCTCCTTTCCTTTTTTTTTTTTTTTTTTGTACTTTGTCTAAACAGATAGGCTCAAATTGCTAAAAAAATGTATGAATGAGGATTGCTTGTTTGGGTTCTAAATCATGTACTAAAATAATCTATTTGCAAAGGGAATTCAACAATAAATTTTTTGCTGAGAATTGTTCTACATCTGAAATATTCTACATCTATTACTTATTTAGAGGGAATTAGAGTTTTTCTTTGGCTATTGTAATAGAGTAAATCCCATAGATTTAGACATTACCAGGGCAGGAGAGTCATCAAAGTAAAGGTCTAAATGGAAGAAGAATAAGCAGAGCTTGTATTCTGTCTCTGTAGCTATACTAGTTGACTCAGATAATGAAAATCATCAATCCAGCCTCTCATAGGAGTTCTAAGAACATATATCTGAAAGGCAAGAAAAACAACCACAAAAAAGATCTATCTGGGACCATACTACCTTGGGGCTGAGCTTATTTTTCCTCCTAGGCTGCAACTCCAACCAGTGGTTCCGACATACTCCTTAGATCAGAAATCAGACTTCTGTTACCTCGATCACAGTAACTACATAATTTAATTTCAGGAGTTTTTCCAGGCCAGGGCATGGCAGATATAACTAGAAAAGAACCTGTGGACAACCAGACTTTCTCCAGGTGAAATGAATGAGGTCAGTAATCCCTGGCAGGGACTGCAGTGCAATGACACTTTTGTGTCAGATGAAATACACCTATTAGAAAAGATGGTAATAAAGTTACAATAGCTTATAGAATTTAGAATTAGTACCTGATGTCACTAATGTCTTCATATGTCTCTCCATCACTTTCTTGGCCCTATAAAAAATAATACATTTTCAATGGTCTAAGTACAACTGGAAAGACATGAAGAAACTCGGCCTGCTACATAAGCTTCATACAAACGATATAAAAAACATTTATAGCAAGATGCAAATACAAATTACTTTATTCTTCCCAAAACAAGTTACACCTTTATTCAAACCCAATATTATTTTTTTTCTGCCTTTTTTTTTTACAGTATCACAACTATGAAGCCTTGGATTTTTAGAATCACACTAGCACATTGCTTAATCCAAAGTGGATGTTTTAATTGCAAAGTTAGTCCTATAAAATCTTTGTCTGTGCTGATTATTGCACTGCTGTATTGAAGGTGTCAGGGTCAGCACTATTTAAACTGGAATACTAAGGATCTAAATGGGACTCAGATTAGGGTCCAAGAGACTGTTTTTGTCCTTCTATAGCCAGGTACTTAAATATACTGATAAAAATCTGTGATTAACTGAAATATTAACTGATACATTCTATTACTAGAATGGAACAGGGCCCTTATTTTTATTACTTCTTGAAAATTCCAGTGAAATGAGATGTCAGCGGTAATAGGTGTAGTTTTGCACTTTCTTTTTTTTAATCAATTTTTGGTGTCTGGCCAGCTTTGATAATTTATTCCAGTTTACTCTGCTTCCCTGACTTTAGTTTTAGCCTTCACAACAAATAATTGCTTCTACAACTTACTGTCAATACACTGGATTAAATCTGCAATTAACTGTCTAATGTGTCAAAGAGGTTTTACTAAATTGGAAAGTTGTTGCTAAGAAAGGATAGGTTTATGTCGGTGGATAGCACTTACCTTCTGTGTATTTCCATGACCTATAGGAACAAAAATAAAACCAGGATATTTATTTTTTTCTTGTACAGAAAACAACTCATTCTAGCATTAACTATTTAAAACTGCTAATAACATCAGTGATATTAACTAGAAATATGTGCGGGCTCCTGTTTTTTGATGAAAGTATGAATGCAAAAATCAGAGTTTTTCTAGATTGCTTTTGTAGAGTGCTGTAAACTAAAAATATCTACAAATGGTATATTTCACCATGTATTTTAAAAGTGGAAAAGTTGTTTTAAAAAATCTTTAATGACATTGGTGAATTTACCTATGCTATTTTTTTACAAAAATGGCTATTTATATGGAAAGGTAATTGTCAAAAACCTAATAAATCCAAACAGACGTCAAAGAACTTTTTTGCACCAGTCCCACAGCTGAATAAGTAGCCCAAAGACTGTTTTCCTAAGCCAGCCTCTGCCCTGGGCAGCAGGAGAAAATACTCTGTTACTCTCCTGCTTCATCCTTAGTCTGCAGGCAGGTAGGTAAGAAAAGCTTGGTTTCAGTTCCACAGCCTGCAGTGTTTTAAGTCGTGGATGGCTAGCACACTAAATGATGCACAGTGTGCCTGGCACAGACCAAATGCCACCAAGGAGGGACCAGAAGGCAGATTGAAATTCTTTGTGCCACAATCTGCTTCTCTGCTGCTCCTGGTACAACTCACTGACTCTCACTGAGTCAGACCACAAAGCGACAGCAAAAGCACAGTCAACAGATCTTTTTTTTTTTTTAATCAAGTGTAAAACAGTGCCTCCTTCACCAGACCACACAGTGTCAACTCTGAAAGAGCAGCATTCATTTTGGTTCAGGTTGGAAAATCTGGTGATTTATGGTCCCAGCANAAAAAAAAAAAGAGGAAAAAGAGGGCAGGGAGGGGGAAGAAAGAAATTTAAAGCAGTTTCTGAGAGTCTGCCATATTAATCACAGAACAGTAGATCTGTTAGTGTTATGAGACAACCATCTTCACCCATAAAGCTGCAGAACCAGTATCATTAGTTACACAAATCACTCTTGAATACAATATACTTTTGTTTATCTTATAAATACAATATACTTACAGCTTCTCATAGTAGCCATTAATTAAAATGTATAAAATATATGCATCTTACCCTGTGAAACAAATTCAACGTCATCATAATTTTCTTCATTCTCTGGGCCTCTGTAAGTATGAAAAAGTGGACACATGAAACCTATGAAGATGGTTTTATGATCACATTTTCATTCACCATTTTTCTGGTGCTTTTTCTTTTCTATTTTATACAAAGGCTGAACAGTCTATTGAGCCCTGTATCCTACTTAAGTACATACAAGATTTTCTAAATTGTCCTCCCTGACTGTGACTCAGTGTTTCAGATGGGGCCACCTTGATCCTGAGTAAAAAACATCAAGTGAGCCAAAGGCACTCAGATACCATGAAGATGAGCGTGGGATGAAAAATATAATAGGCACATGGGCTGACTGAATGGAGAGAATCTGTTGGATTTTTTAACCATTTTTGCAGGTGCAGGCTTCTTATGTAATACAAAAGGAAAATGCCAGACTTTTAGACTCTTAGATTTAAAATGTTGTCCAAATGAGAGAAACAAGATACTGAATTGAGAATATAACTAATAATATCAGGGACTTTTAATTTTTTAATGCCTTGTAGCAGCTGAAAGAAAACAAGGGCTGACAGTCATCATCAAAGAAGTATAATCAAACAAAGGACTTGAAAGCAGAATGGGACATTCTAAAATTGGCATGATGGGGAAAGCATGGAGACAGGTGGAAGCAAAGCACCCAGACACACATTTTCAGCAGAGGAAAGACTTCACAGGGCACACAGGGATGGGAGAGCAGACAAGGCATCTGAAGGTACATTTCACAGGTCTCTGAAGACAAACTTGGCTCCCATGCCTTGGTAAAGAGGATGATATCCACGATGGCTGCTGCAGGTGCTGTGGCTGTGAGGCAAGACTAATGCTGTCACACAGTACTGAGCTGGCCTCGCCTCTCTACTCTCCCTGCCTGCTGCTTGATCTCTTTGCAGTACCTGCTGGCCAGAGAGCAGCTAATTATTCAGGCTCAGCTTGATTCTGGTCAGTTTCGATGCTGGACTCAAGTACTTATAACTCTGTCAGCCGAGGTTCTGCTTTTATAAGCAGCTCTTCAAAGAAGGATATAGAAAAGAGGCCCATATCAACAGAGGCTTCTCAGGGTTATCACACGAGCCCACGACACCGCCTTGGTGCAGTTTCATAACCAGTGCTGAACTCAGTTCCTCCAGCTTGCAAAGCTACTTCCTGGGGTATTGACTCATAGACCTGACCGTCCTCACCCTCTTAGCCCAGAAAAATTCAGGGAAAACCTTCAGCTATTGATGAAACTGATTTTCTATCGGTGTTTTAAAGTCTTTGGATTGTTTTGGAGTAAAAAACCAGTCTGTTCCCTTCCTGCTCCCCTCACCAACAAGGCAAAAAAAGTGCTGTTTTATAGATAAGACAATTCAGGGAAACAACTGAACAGATGGAGGGCTCAAAATAATAACAGCTAATTCTGAACAGGCCAGATATATGGCAGGATAATGCAAGTAGTGTGAGACACCCCTCTCTCAGAAACCTGGAACTCCTGCAGCCTTCACCTGCTGCTGCAGGAGGAAAGTGATAGGCAGAGAAAGGTGAGAAAATAAAGACCTTGTAGCTTATGTTCACTCACATTGTTTCAGAGCTGGGCTTGATGTTTCTGGGAGGCAGACTGGGAGCTGCTGGCACCTGCAGGGATGGGTGAGAGGCTGGTGGAGGAGGTGGCAACTGCAGAGCAGAGTGTGATGGAGGTACCGGTGGGGCAAGTGATGCTGAGGAAGGTGTTTTCTGTTTCAAACCTTCATTTTCAGGATCTGAAATAAAGCAGAACAGACTGAATTTATGAAGCAAACAGCTGAGGAAGGAACCTTGCCATGTTTGATGAAGTTTTGGGTAAAATATCAGTACTGCACACACCCCAGAGAAAGTATATTTTGTTGAACCTGCTCTTAGGTATTTTTGTTACGTTATCTTACCAGAGTAGGGGGGAAGAGACTCTGCATTCAAGAATGTTTTGCCCGTCCAAGGCTTCGAAAATGTCTTTGCCAAGACATGAACAAGACACAAAAACATCACAGTTCATCCAGTATATTAACACCTATGTTTTAAAACTAAATAATAATTTAATTCCACAGTTTGCTTGAGAAGACCAGCCTCAGAGTTTCATGTGAGCACTGATGCAGCCTTACTGAGTTTTTCTTCCTCAGAGAAAGAGTTTTAAGGGAAGGGATGAGACACAAAAACATATTTTGGCATTTATTAAGAGAGGTACAGGTCTCTGAATATCTTCAAATACACTTTTAAGGTAAGTTGTAAAAGTCTGGACTTAATTTTCTAGCAAGCTTTGACTAGAAAAGTGGCAGTTTGAGAAGCTGCACAGAAGCTACACCCTCAACAGACATGTGTAGCCTTAAAAAAACAATGGTGCTGTGCACCAGGCACAGAAGCCACAATTACACAAGTGAGCTGGTGTGCATGTGTACTGCACTGAGTCCATGCTCCCTGCACAAGCCACAACCAAACCATTGCAATCATCGCTATGAGGGTTCATTTTGAGAGAAGTTATTCTACACAAGAAAATTAAGTCACTGTTTGGATGCCATGATGTTTTTGAAGTATTGGTTTTTTTTGAAGTATCATTAGTGGATTAAAAGCTACCCAAAAATAATTGTCCCCAGCTGCATGGACACAAGTCCAAGAAAATCCAAGGAGGAGAAGAACAGAAGGAAAAAGCAATTTCAGAGTTCTGTTAAAATCAATTAGAGCTGAGAAGAAACCCCTTTTCTTCTGGAGATTTTCTTTAAGTTCACACCTGTGAGAGATTAAAATCTTGTCAAGCAAAGGAAATGTTCACCACACTGAAAAAAAGTCTCTCAAATACAGAACAATGACAAATATTTACTAAAGCTTAATATCAATACTGAAATTTGCAAGAAGCTATTGGAAGAGCTTTTTTACCTGCTTCAATGCCTGGAATTCTCTCCTTGGGATTGACAGGAAAAGGAGTATTGATAACTTTTAGATGGACCTTTCCATATCTCACATGCAAATCAAAGTGAAATTATCAAGCCTTGACAGTTTTTCTACTTACTACTGAACACCTCAAAAATGTGTGGATACATTTTTCTTCATGGATGCCTGGACCACCTTGTCAACATACATATGAACAACAGCACATTTTAAACCTGTTAAGTTCCTCTATTTGCTTAAACAGCAAAGTACCCATAGACCCAACACTGATGATTATACAGGTGAATTCTGTTGTGGTTTTTGTTAAGGAACATGCATCCTGCCAAAGAAGATCCTTGCAATTTAAAATATGCCAAGATTAAATTTGTGCCACTTATGTCTTTAATATTTTATTCAAAAATAGAGCCCAAAAATCAAGTGAAATAATCCTTCCTCTTAGTACTGAGGAGGCTACAGCAGCGTTAATGTGTGCCAGCTGAAGAGTACCCAAAGGAGAATAGCAAGAATGAGGTCTAGAAAACATGAATTCCTGAATATATTGAACAAATAGTGGTTGTTTAGGGAAACATGGTAAACAAAATGAATAAAATGAATGACCTAAGTCTCTGGCAGTGAAAAAAAGGGATAATTTATATTTTTCCCCTTTCTTTTCCATACTGAAGAGGCAATAAGCAATGTGTTTAAAGGCCAGCAACATTTGTTTGGAGGCACTTTCTAATAGTGAAAGTGGATTTTCCGTGCCTGAGTTCCATGCTGAAGAAATAGGATAAATTTATGGGATGAAGGAATTCTAGTACAGTTGTTCTTTCCCCATACATAGAGATGGATATCAACATAGTGACAAACAACTTCTTCATATCCCTTCCAGTTCAATGCTGACATCCTTTGATTGCTGTCCCATGTGTTACATCACTTTTAAAATATTTGCTGCTCTCTTGAGCTCCACAGCTAGAGATACACTAAAGTAACATTTTGGCTAAAATGTGTCTTTCAGTTTTTTGAGGGGTGTTGACAAGAGAAAGAATACTACAGTGTTTTTGTAGTGGTACTTGTTTGTTTAAGTTTACTCACTATTAAAATCTACATCTTACTGTGTTTTCTAGGTTCCTCAGGCTTCAGGTTCTATTACTTTTATTTTTACCTTTGCACACAGCATCAAAAGCCTTTTTATCATGACTGTTTTATACCTGTAAGGCATTGACACCATCGAAATTAATATATTACTCAGATTTCTTTTCAGTGACTCTAAAGACTCTTAATTTAAGGTCTTTTTTTTTTTTTTTTTCCCCATGTAGCAATTCATTTGTAGCTATTTCTGTTATCTCTCCAACCTTTCCAATACTTAAATCTGGAACTGGAATTCTACATAGCATGCACTTGTCTGCCACATGTAGTGATGAAAATTGCAAGTCATTCTTCATCTGGCCATAACTCTACTGATTGCATCCAGGGGGTTTCAGGATTT
The DNA here is from genome assembly GCA_013397975.1 of Machaerirhynchus nigripectus. Lineage (NCBI taxonomy): Eukaryota > Metazoa > Chordata > Aves > Passeriformes > Dicruridae > Machaerirhynchus > Machaerirhynchus nigripectus. The sequence goes on along the minus strand of VZRQ01004161.1, from coordinate 4,574 downwards.
TTTCCAATTGTCATCCTTCTTCTGTTTTGGAAGTGCTGACTCCTGACTAATGCCCATGAGTGAAAAGTTTTTATTCAAAAAACTTTGTAACTATATGAAAATTCCTTAAGGGTAAAACTCCAAGAAGTAAGAGTTACAAGCTGATAACCCTTATGCATTATACTCTTGTGTCTCATCATAGTCCTTACCCAGTTGTAGAGTTGCTTATAACTAGATTTTTTTCCCCAAAGCATTACACTATCTTGTTTTGTAGGTATGGTTTACATTTCTTCAATATACATGTACAATTGCATTTGAATAAAAGCAAACTTTGCTTAAATACCCCAAGGTTACACATGACTGTGCTCTTGTTGTATCTGACTATCTGTGGACTATGTGATAGCTTTTAATTCTTCATAGCCTTTATTCATCCACAGACTTTACCAGCTACAATTTCTCATTGTTTTAAAACCCCTTATAAAGATAAATACTACTGACAACATGTATCTGCAGCTGAGTTCTATAATCTAATCAAAGAAAGCAACCAGAAAGGAGTCTATTTTTTTGGTTGGTTAGTTTTGTTTTGTTGTTGTTTTCTTTTGTTTTCATGAAAGCCATGTTAATTGGTATTAATAATACTCTCAAATTTATTTTTGTGTTTTAATGGGGGATCCTGTATCAGTTTTCCTGTGGTTATATCTATGTTGCTGCAATAGAGTGTGGTGTATATGCACAACATGCATATGAACCTTATGTCATCATATTGTATTGCTTCTTGTGATAAGTTTATAGGACTAAGGTAAAAATTCTTTCCAAGTCTCTGTGCATAATACTTCTTTCATCTGATGTCTCTTGAGAGCCAAATCCAGGCAATAGGAAACTGAGCCAGGAAAGGACACCACATGCATTTTAGATTAAGTGCTTATTTTTAAGTATAAGGACTGAACAACCTGTCCTTTTTAATTTTTGTAGTTTGCTATAATCTAACAGTAACTAAATGATCATCATATTAATGGAAATACTGATTTTTTATTTTCTATCAGAACTGACTCCTTTCTGCCTTTAGAGCTGTAATTAGCTTAATTAGCTACACTTATGACCAAGACTAATATAGGTGTAAAATATGCTAATTCTAATACTGGAAATAGTGCAATGAGTTGGGTAGGAAAATGACATGCTGAAAAGCTGTTTGGGAAAAAAAGGTGTTATAATCAGGTCTGCTGAGCCAAAGCTATCATGACATTTCAATAGTGTGTTTTTTTCTATTTTAATGGAGCGTTTAATTTTGACTACAGTTACCTTTCTTTAGTTTTATCATCTGGGACACTTGGTACTATGAAAACATGGAAAAGCTCTGTGGAGGTAGTGAAACAGCAGTCAGCTACAGACACTCAGATCAAGAAATCAAACTGAATCTACATCCTGGCTTCAGATGCACCTGAAGCACTCTTCATCACAGTAAACAGTGTTAAGGGTGGTCGCTGTGTGGCAGCTTTGACAGCTAACACCTCGGTTTCTGAATAGCCTCTCCTCTCTTAGGATTCTCAGTTTTTTTCACATGTTGTGCTGCACTGAATAAACAGAGGCAGAAGCTGAAGCTCTTCAAAAAGAAACAAAAGAACAGATGGAAAGGAACTGCAGCTGTATAGAGAAACCTGCCATAAAAAATGCCCACAGAATGTCCCAAACATCCCATTACACTGCTGCTTGTGGCATTAAACTTCTTTAATCATGCCCAGATCCTCAGCACTAACAGGACAACTATGCACAGAACACTGCAAAAATGTTTCTTGTGTTCTTGGAGAACCTTCTCAAACAACTTCCATATGGACAGTGACCAAAGGTCACTCACATTCTTGGGAATGTTTGTTTATCAGGAAGTGAAGGACACTAAAGTTGTCTTGTGACTTTGACCCTTGCCATTCTTGGCTTGTGAAAGGGAAACACTTATACATCTTTGGTAGCCAGTATGACATCTAGAGAAAGATCCCATCTTCCCTTGAGGTCCAGATATTCTGTATTCAACAGCAGAGGAAATCATCCTGCATATAAGGGTACTCTATAATTTCTATGCATCTCCCATGTGAACTCAAGGACAAATTAGAAGTCCAGGTTTTTTGGAACCTGTGGATTCTAAGTGGGCAAAAGCATTCGGAGCAGAATGAGAAAAAGCCATTCTCACCCTACTAAAACCTTCAGTGGTGTCCTGAGATACTTTTTTTACTCTAATGAGATGCTAATACCTTTAAGTATGTGGCAAAATGAAGGGAAGTCCTAGCACTGCTGGGAGTCCATAGTAGAGCACACCTGGAACAAGCACTGCTTGGTGGGATGGGAATCTTATGGGAACCAGTCCTTTGGTCACAGATAGTTCTCTTGTTTTTTCAAAATTTTAAAATGAATTGGACTCATGTACAAGGGTGATTTTGGCTCAAGTACTAATAAAGCTTAAATGACATGTCTCTATTTATCACCTCCCTAAATACCAAGATATCTCAGTGTTTGGGTGAGAGATTGGGACACAGAAGAAGGTGAATATCCAATCATAAACCTGAGCAGAACAGAAGCTGCCAAAGGGGAAAAAAACCCCATATTTTTTAGTACTCATACCCACAGTTCTACATCCATCAGCTGAAGATACAAACCTGGCTGTTCAATCCAATCAGTATTGCAATAGAATGTGTTTATCTTTTATTTTAGAATGTGTTTATTTGGCACACAGCTTTTAACTGGCAACAATGACAAATATTAATTTCGATAATCTCCCTTGATGCAGGTAAATATCCCGTTCTAGCAGAGGGTGGTCTGGCTTCAGCTATTCATATTTTTCTCATCCTTGGCTGGACTGCAGCAGCAATGTATACCTGCTCTCAACGCCAGCAGTACCTTAGAAATCCCAGTTAGCTCAGAACAGCTGTGTTGATCTTATTGGCAACACAGTCTCGCAAATGCATTAGCCTGGCCTCCAGTCTCCAAACAGTCCCAACTTAACTACAAAGACTGAACTCTTAATGAAGTTTAATCATCATCATGATGTAGCATCCAGCCTATCCATGATGCCATGATTTTTTGCTTTTTCATATACCCCTCTTATACCCTTTTCATATACCCTTTCATACAGCTTTCATGTATCCTTAGTGCTTTTAGCCCACATACTTGTAATTCCCCAAGTCTGATAACAGCTTAGACCCAAAGTTCTGTTAAGCCAAGAGACCAAACATCCTGGAGGCCTCGCAGTTGGGTCAGAAAGCCCCAGACACCAAGGTCCTCTCCAGAACACATTCTGTAAACCAAGATGGGCCCATCCAGGGGGAAGGTTCCTCAGGATGGGGACTTCTCTTGAGTCTCTCATTGGGGAATCTTTGATAGATATGCTAATTTGCAAGGTCTATAATTGTATACGCGAATCATCGTGGGGGGGCCTATTGTGTGTGCACCCAGGTGCACTGTTCAGGCAGTGTGCATTGTTTGTGCATTGTGCATTGTTCGGAGGGTGCACCAAAGGATCCTTAAATAAATACCAAGGTAAAACCCTTTTTCCCCTCTAACCGTGTTTCGCTTTTAATTCTAAGCCCAGGGAAAGGCAACATCCATTGCCTCAATCCAGAAATTTCTGGTCCAGTATTGCATCCTAAATAAAACTGGAACTGAACAGCAATGCATAGCACTATGCACACTCCATTTTGAGTTTGCCCTCATCATACCTGCTTCACCAATACACAGCATAAATACACGTACCTATGTAAGCGAATCTCTTCCATAACCATGCAGTCTCTTGCACGTGCAAGGGAAAACCTGATTTTACCTTGCATTGTAAAAAGAAAAGACAACTTTCTTTCTTTGGCCTAGAGTATGGCATTTGGTGAGACCTTATTTCCTTTGACCCCTGATGTAGGGTGTCTGGTAGCTCCTGGTGTGGTGTAGACTCCTGCTTTTAGTAATGTTACGAAAACCTGACAGTGAGCAGATACTACAAGGAAACTTTGAATATTCTGAAGGAAAAATTCACGCAATTTAAAAATTCTTAGTGAATTTTTATAGTTTTCATCATAAAGTGACTTCAGGATTTTTGAAGCAGTTACACATCAGAAAGTCTTGCAGTTTGAAAGAATCCTTTTATAAAGCAAAATGCTTTTGACCTACTCTGCAAAGGCAACATGCTTTTCAATTTTACTGCAAAACACTTCACCACTTCTACATGCAAGACCTGGGAAGCTTTCTGGGTTTTACAGAGGGTTTACTAAGAACCTGCAACAACATCTGCAGCGGCTGATCAGCCACTTCCTACTTCACTTGTAATGTGCAGAGAGCTATGCTCTGCTTCCCTAACCACATTTTTGTTTAGATACAAACCATGGTTTCAGGTTTCACTATTATGCTGCTTTGGAGCTGCTCAAAGTGAGCAGGTAAACTTACAACAGAGCTGAAGCTCAGTGCTTTTGATTATGCTGTTGTTACACATTACTGCAGCAACAAAGTTCAGTTTGCGGCACTGCTCACAGCTTGGAAACAAAGAGCACAGAAAGTTCCTGGTTGTTGCTCTCCTTGAGTCCAGACTCTACTTTTAAACATGCCTAGGTACAATCTTTTATGAC
>VZRQ01004128.1:887629-984316 GCA_013397975.1 Machaerirhynchus nigripectus | reverse complement strand
GGTTCCTCTTCTCCCCTCTGCTGAGATGAACGCCTTAGGGAATGCTAGTTCCAGCAGCCTGGGGTGCTGGAAAAGGGAAGAGGGGACGTGGTGCCAGAGTTGTGTCCCATCAGGTTGGGTTTCTCTCTGAGGACAGAGGGAGTCTCTGGGCCGAGGTGAGATTGCTATTAGTGCTTGGATNCCGAGGTGAGATTGCTATTAGTGCTTGGATGAGCAATCCAGGGAACACGGGCTTGGAATTGCAGGTGTTGATGGAACCTTTGCCTTAGGTCTGCTTAGCTTGTGTCTGTGCGAAGTGGGATTTGTCCTGGGGAGGTGCGGTTGGGAACACCAAAGGATGGAGTAAATCTGCTCCGTGGATGTGCGGTGAAGGACGAGTTGCAGGGAAGGGGGTGCTTGGATGTGGCCTGGTCCTGTCACGATTGGCCATAAACAACTCCACCAAGCCCCTGAACCCTCAATGGGTGTTTGAAACACTTCCACACAAAGCCAATCATTAATGATTCTAGAGGAAAAATTATCGGTGATTGTTTATGATGAGTNGCCAATCATTAATGATTCTAGAGGAAAAATTATAGGTGATTGTTTATGATGAGTGGGGAATTTCCTTTGGAATTATCAATCAGAGAGTGTATCGAAGCAGAGCAGATCTTTTGGCTCTTTCTCTGGTCTGGAATCTCTTCTCTGGCTTAACAGAGTTTTGTGTGCTCCCGTTAAAGGCAGTAGTGTGCTTCCAGCTGGAAAGCTGGGGTGGTTTTGTTTCTTTAGGGTTTGGGGTGGTTTTGTTTCTTTAGGGTTTGGGGTGTGTTCCGAGTGAATCAGCCCTCCCATAAATACCCCGTGTTACTCTACACAGCTGCTTTGAGTCAGACAGAGAAGGGAAATTGCTTTTTATTATCTTGACATTTTTCCAAAAAGAAGTGGGGGGTCTTGCCCCTCCCCAAAGCACTGCAGGCACATGGGAATAGCTCAGTTCTGGCCCAGTTCTCTGAGAAATAACAATGTTTGGGAGGTTTAAGTGTTAATAACAGCTCTCTTGTCTCTTGGTAGCAAAGATTCGGTCCTACAGTCCCAGATTGATAAGGGAGTAAAGGAACTTGTGCTATTCATGGAAAAGCTTCTGTCATTCCTTGTGCAGTCTTTTAATTCTGTGGTCTGGTTGACTGTCTGGTATCTTTCTAAAAAGACTTTATAGAGATTTAGATTTAGGAATTCAATTTCGGTCCGTTCACTACAAAATCTTGCGAAACCTGAAGGACTGGGGTGGTGACTGCTCTCAGCAAGGGTTCTTTATTCATCCTGTCAGATTTCCCTTAGCGCTGGGCATGAAAGGCGAGGGTTTGGATCAGGAATTTCTGCAAGCAGGGCCTGTGTCACCGTTGGCTTCCTCTGTGTGTGTGTGTCAGTGAGCCAGCGCTGGGACAAGGACTCGTGCTGGAGCCGTTGCCTTTTGGAGCCATTTTAAAGGTATGATCCTAGAACACTTTGGAGGCTGTTTTCAGAGATGCATTTGTAGCTGAATCTCACTCCAAGTGCAGCACTCCACGTGAGGGTTCCGACATCTCTAGACTTGTGCTCAGCCAGGCTGTGGCTGTTGCTGGCACAGACTGGAGCTGGGGCAGGTTTTCCAGGGAACTGGAGATCAATAAGGACTGGTGCTCTGGAAAGCGGGGACCTGCAGGGATTGTTTTGTTGCAAAGCTGAGATGAAGTTTGTAAAAGTAGCATGAAATTTAAATTCCTGTGGTTTTTGTGGAGGATGGGAGAACTAGACTAGATCAGAACTGGTGTTTGTGGTAAGAGGGTCTGAGGAGCTGCATCCCTAAACTTGGTGTGATCTGTGTGATTAAAATGAAGTCACAGCCCCAGAGGCTGATGGTTTCTGCTCATTTCTGTCCCCAGCTGTCCCCAGCACGTTGCTAATCCAGAGGGATCCGCTCTGTTTTCGGGCTGTCCGAGCCCTGGTCGCTGCAGTCCCCAAGGCCTGAGACACAGATCGCTGACCAAAGTGGCCACTGTCACTTAAATAGAAATGAAGTGTGCCAGACTTTCTGTGGACAGGAACTACTCCGTGTTTGCTTAAGCTTTAAATTTTGAGTAAATTTTGGATGCATAATCAGTTAATTCTGCCTCTAGAGAGAGCGATTTGCCTCGCCCCTATTTACACATTGTTATATACAAATGAACGAGAACAGGACATAAAGAGCAACACCCTGTGCTAAATAAGATTATTTTTTTCTTGTGGCCATTTATTTTGTGTTAAACCTGCCTTTCCCAGTAGGCTTTGGGTTTTTAGCTTTTTGGGAATCATTTCAGCTGACGTTTTGCAGTGAAAACCTGAAGGTGGGGACAAGTGATCAACACCCTGGGGAGGGCTGTGGGTGTGCCTGGGTCAGGAGCAATGGTCAGGGCTTATCTTCTCCGGGTTTGAGGCCAGGTTTGGCAACACCACAACACTCCAGCGCAGGATCGGTGCCCCAGGGAAAGGCTGCACAACCGTCCTGAGCCCCAGCCTCTGCGTCAGCAGCGGTGGCTGGGTGGAACTCACCTATTTCCAGGTTCAAATCCCTTTGTTTGTCACTCCTTCTCGTTTCTGGGCACTGAAACCTCATTTCAGCTGTTCAGAGACAGCAGTAGCTGGTCTGTGGATTTAAGGAAGCAGCCAAACTTCGGGAATGTGTGTTGCCGTTCTAGGCTTGTCCAACAAAGGGGGCACGGGGGGACAGGAGGAGGACAGGGAGTTGTCACTGGGCCTGTGCTCGTGGGCTGCAGGGGACACCTGCACTGAGGAGGAAATGGAAATGGGGCTGCCTTAGGCTGCCCAGAGAGGTTGCGACTCCCCATCCCTGGAACTGTCCAAGACCAGGTTGGACGGGACTTGTAACAACTTGGGCTTGTGAAAGGTGCCCCTGCCCATGGCAGGGGGGTGGAACAGGATGAGCTTTAATGTCTTTTCCTCAAACCCAAACCATTCCAGGGTTCTAAAGCCTTATTCCTGCGGTCCGGCCTCCAAGCCTTGGAGGCTGGCCTCTCCTGTGCTGGGTGCTACGCCTTCTCTGCCAGCGAGGAGACAAGAGCAGGGACAGTCCTCAGAGAAAAGCTTGGGAGGTCTTTTTTTGCTTGAATCCAGCCCTCGTCGTAGCCCTGTGTGAATCCCGCTCTGATCGTGTGCATGGAAAATTACTCTCCTGGCTAACTCCAGGAGCTCCAAGGTTTATCCCTTTCTTTTCCCTCCTTTTGCAGAAACGGCCTCTGGCGGTGACGCCCTGGACAAGGTGGCCTCTGCCAGGGCTTTACCTGTGACTGCCAGACCCAGCTGCGGTTCCGCGCCTCAGCCACGACAGCCGAGTCAGGGAAAGAACCCTGGCCCTGCTTCCCTCTGGAGCCCTCGGTCGGCAGGGAAATGAATGTCTCGGGCAGTTTGTACAGCTCTGTTTAATGCTTTATGGATTAGGATGGTTTTCTGGGAGCAGGCTGTCCATCCTGACCTGTTTCCTTCCCTCTCCCTGTCAGGCTGTACCTGCGACAAGGCTGAGGTGAGACTGGGATCTGTAAAACCTCTGATTCTCCATGTCTTGCTGAGGCTGAAGCCGTGTTTGCTGTCAGTGCCGATGGAGTGGGAGATGCTAAAGACTGAAAACTCCTTTTCTTCCCCGAATCCCAAGACTCTGTGTCCATAAGAGGCTCCTTTCTTGGTGTCACCTCAGGGATACTTCCCAAGGCAGCGGGTGGAGGAAGCTGTGGTGCGTCAGTGTGGAAACTGTCGGGACACACCGAGCACGGCCAGAGCTGTTGGGAAGAGATCTCCCTCTGGGTTGCAGTCACAGATTAAGTCAGTGTGCTTCCTGGGCAACATTCCCAGAGGACCATACCCTGCGTGTTTTCCTGGATCCCGCCGTAGATGCTGTGCAGTAGAATCTCGGTGGATTCTACACAGTTGGGAACTTGGTGAATGTGAAGCAAAGCTGAAGGGTTTGTCCACTAAGAGAAGTGGTGATTTATAAACCAAAGCCGAGTGGTATTCCAGACAAGGGATTTGGGACTGGTGATGGTCCCAGTCCATGATCTTTCTGTTCATTTTCTTTTGGATGCTGCAACCTGCTGGCTTTGGGGAGCTGTTCCTTTACATTTCCGTTTAATTTTCTGTATTTTGTTAATTCTCCATGGAAATCTGCTTTTAATAAAAGGCCCATGAGGCTACTGATGACGTCCCAGGTTCCCGGGATTCACAGGTGTATGTTCAGACCAAGGAATGTTTTGGCTGGCAGAAGCTGCACCGGTCTCCTGGGAATCTCAATCTGGGTTTGTCTTTTCTCCCAGTTCCCCTCAGTTTGGGGGTACAGTGCAGCCCTGACCTGTATATCTCCTAGAACAGTTTTGGGATTTAAAAAGTTTCTTTTATATTCTGCAATATTTCTCTAGAACTTGATTTAAAAGAATAAAACCATATCAATGTGGTTCTAATTGGTTCATTTGCATTGGTTAATTAAAGCAAATGATTGAGAAAAGGGGCTGAGCAGCCCTTGGTTGGAGCTGGCAGCTCTTCTTTATTGTCTCTTCATTCTTTGAATTTCTTTGAATTATTTTTTAAGCAGATACTGCAATCAAGATACGCGATGAGGAGAGCAGCATTCCTGCCCTGCTGGCCTGGGAAATCCAAGTGCAATTCCTTGGAGAGATTGAGGGGATGGGGAGCTGAGCCTCAGGCTGCGTTTTGGCAGCAGGAATTTGGTGAGGAGGGAAGACGGGAGATCCCCCAAAAGTGGATAAAGCAAATTCTGCTGGGTTTGGGTGCCCCCACCCCAAAATTTACATGTACCTGTCTCAAATAAAAAAAATTCTAAGTTAACAGCACAAAGGATATTTTCCTGTGACAGACAGCTGAATTGAGAGTGATTAGATCAGAGAACATGGAACCTTCAAAAGAGCGCAGTTAGAGGAGCATAAGATTGAAATTTTCCTGCATAACTGGGATGAGTGACACAAACAAAAAAATAAAAAATAAAAAAAAGGAAATAAACCTTTTCCACTGTCATTTACTCCCACATTTTGCCATTTCAAACTACTATTATATCTTCTCATGCTGTGGAAGGTGTTTTCACTGGGTCAAAATGGAAGCATGCCAAATATGCTTTACTGAGAATAAATCTAACTGATACAGATTTCACGGAGGATGCTACAATTGCAAATGAATGTCTTCATTCAATAAGCCATATCATCCCTATTAAGGAACAAGAATAACTCACATGCTTTTAACAGCTGTATTAATTTTTGAAGGGCGAGACATGGTTTGGACTAAGCACCCCGAATGCTGTATGTGGCAGTACCTAAAACAGAAGAGCTAGGTGACAAGAGTCCATAGTGCTAAAGGAAACCTGAGAAACTGAGGAGCTGGAAAACGTCGTATTGGTTATGAGCAGGAATGCCCGACAGCCCAGCGACGGAAGACCACAACACCCAGCATGCCCCGGGAACCAACATGGGCGACGGCACGTCCTGTCCGCTGGACCGCAGCTCCCGGCGTGCGGTCAAACGCCGCCTTCCCCCCTCTGTGCCCCGGCCGAGACGGCGACTGCACCGCGCCACGTGCCCGACGTAGCTCCGCGCGCCCCAGCGCGGCTCCGGACAGATCCTGCTACCCGCTCCCGCCCGGCGCCGTCCTCGCGCAGCCCCCGTCGCCCGCTCCCGCAGGGCACTGCCGCCTGCACGGCTCCATCCGTAGGCAGCCCCCGCTACTCGGTGCTTCTGCCGCGAACCCCGCCAGCCCAGCCGTCCCCTACAGGCACCGTCGCCCACCTCGGGGCTTTCCGTGGACCCACCACGTTCCCCGCTCACCTTCAACTAGCGGCACCAGCGTGGAGCAGTGCGCAGCCACGGAAAGCGCCACTGCGGGTTTTTTTACCTGGAGTTCTGAATTGCAGTTAGCAGCTGGCACCAGCGACGTCTCAAAAACCAACAAGGCATCGCGTATGCGCTTCGTTCTTAGCGGCAGTACCCCGCTGCTGGTGGCAGCCGCACCCCGCTGCTGGTGGCAGCCGCGAGCTGCACATGCGCGTCCCCCCCACCCCCATGCGCTAATTACGAGCCTCTGGGAACGCGCGGTTTTTTTGGCATTACCGATCCCGCATGGGGTTTTGGGCGCAATACCGAATGTAAACCGTAAACGAGCATCTGTCTCTGCTATCAAAGTTGGTTGAATTGATCACTTCCCATGCAGCAGTGTAATCGATACGCAAATTTTCAAGGCATCCTTAATTTCTCAGTGATCTTCATAAACCACTTGTAGTTCTGACAAGAAAAGATAATGGTATGGATTGCGTGGCAGGAGCAAGTGTGCACTTACTCTGTGTCACAGTACTGGAACACAATAGGGATGGCATTAAAACACTATTTCCACAGTGATTCCAATAAAAGTTTCTTCATAATCTTTGGTTTTTGCACTTCAAGAAAACATCACATTCAAGTATCTGATTGTAAATGCTGCCATTCCAAGGAAACCACTATGAAATCTATCAATACATGAAGTTCCTGTTTAAGCCTTTTACAACACAGCTGCTGCAGTTGCTCCACCTTTTGGAAAACTCTTACGTTAAAATTTAAAGCATCAAAAGAAGTCTGACAAAAAATACACAACTGCACAACAACTTTAAAGAAAAAGAAGGAAGTTGAGTGAACAAATTTAGTATCTACTTTGTTCTGTATAAACAAATAAAGAATTATGATTCTTAAATAATTAAAGCATAAAAAAAGAAGTGAACTATTATCAATAACAAAGACATCTTTGAGAATCCATCTTTTAATAGAAAGTGCTTAAATTATATTCTTAAAACAATGCTGTGAGCAGCACATTTACAGGCTGACAAGTAGCTTGCTGTCTTTTCTTTTTATGTAAAAAACTTAGGAAAAACACCTTCTTACGTTAACAGAAAAAGAGTAGACGAAAAGATAGTTAAAGGCATCAGCCAAGGATTTTCCAACTACTACGTGCTGCACGGTAGAGAAATTTTCAAACATCTACCCTGTGCCACCTCCCCAGAGCTCTCAAAAATGTCTCAGTGCTTTGGATTGAATGATGACCAGCTGAACTGATTTTGTCGTCTTGGCAACACCAAATCCAGCGTCAGGTCTCTTTGTTCTTTTTCTGAATCCACCAGCTGATAACCAAGAATGTTTATAGCACCTTTGCAAACTTCCTGTATTTTCTTAACTTTCTGAAAGGAAAGAACATTTCTCCAGGCCTGTGAAACACTAATTGCATCTCGAGATGTTATTTTGAAGGCTTCTTTTTTTTTTCCCGGTCCCTGTCCATGTGTGATGTTGTAGATCCAGCTTTTGAGCCTGGGAGTCAAACTAAGATCTGCAAATTTATACATTTCTGAGATTTCTGATAATGGATCTCTTACCAGATCTTCAAAACGAACCATTAAATAGCGATCTTTCAGGAAATTAGGTGGTTTTAGAGTAGCTGTTTCATAAATCTGAACGTGACTTCTACAAACCTCTTGCATTACTTTGTATTTGCTGTCTTCCACTTTAGTGCCATTGGTACTCAAGACAATTCCATTGTCACGGGCTAACGCTTTGACTGATTGTTCCCGTGACTTAACGACTGCTCTCGGATCACGGACCAGGTGAATAATTTTGAGATTCAGGGACGGATCAGTGAGAAGGGGGTATAAGACCTTCAAGTCAAAGAATCGAACTTCCTTGATGACAACATGGCTGTAAGTTTTACAGGCTTCCTCCACCTTGCTGAATGGATACCGTCCACAAAGAGTCTTGCATGCCATTTCACTCGTTATGTCAGTACGTTGAAAAGAGTCACAAGCAGGAGCTGAACACAGAGCCCGACTTGCTGCCCACTGGAAAAGATCGGACAAGTTTCTTTTCCAAGGCATGTAAGCATCAAACACAGACATGTCACACAGAAAGACCGACCTGACTAAGTCCCGCACTGCCATATGTAAGACTTTGGCACTGTTCTGGTACATTGTAACCCACACGTGCCATGCAGGTTCCATCAGGTAGAAGACACTGGGATGCTGGCTGAAAAGTTGACCAACAAAAGAAGATCCCGACCGCCAGGAGGAGAGAATAAGTACGTGGACTTGTGATGGTTTTTCCTCAGACTGAGGCATGAAGCTACTATACCGGGCATACATGAAGAGTAAGAATCCAGTCTGAACTGTAACAAAAATTATAACAATTGTGCTAGGAATCCGAATCCTTGCCATTCTCACCGAGGAAGGGTGATGAGAAAAGCTGAAAAAGAGAACGGAAATACTGGTGAACCATTGCTCCTGTGGCACAATAACGATAAAACTCACAATACAAACTCTAGCGTCAGTAAAACCTTTCTTCGAATGTGCATGTATGTACGTGGCACTAACTGCTTCCTTAATCAGTTGCACTGGGGGATCATCACTGCAGGTAACAGCTGTTGGAAACTGAAAAAGAGGTAATGTGTAACAATAAGATCACTGCAGGTAACAGCTGTTGGAAACTGAAAAAGAGGTAATGTGTAACAATAAGATCACTGCAGGTAACAGCTGTTGGAAACTGAAAAAGAGGTAATGTGTAACAATAAGATCACTGCAGAAATAAGCCAATAAGTAAATGTTCGATGTTGAAGAAAACCTTGGGTTGATGCAGCTCAGCCCTTGGATTTAAAAAAACCAAACTACAAAATACACAAGGCCCTCACCTTGAATACTGGTAAATATTGTCCCGAAAAAAGAAAAGAAAAAAAAAATTCTGCATCGCCCAACTGTTTTTCAGTTTCAATTTAACATTACAGTGATTTCGCTCCCCTAAAATGAGTGGATGAGAACACTGGTTAACTGTAGGTGCTGAAATAAAAATAATCTTATCTAGTGTGAGTGCTGTACCCTATACCAGCAGTAGGATGCTATACCAATTGGTGCTTGTCCACAACCCTCTATTTTCCAAACTGCAGAAGGCAGAAGATGGATGAAAACTCACAACCTGAAGCTACACCTGGCCAAAGATGATAAAATGAAAAAGCAGCTGACACGTGTCTTTGGTCTGGATTGCATACACCCTAAGACTGAATACCCTGAGTTTGCACTGACGGAATTACCAGTTTGGGAGTTAGATTTGTCTGCATATAACTCCTAGAAAATCTTAGGCATGTCAACCTCAAGTGGATTTCTGGTTTACTTTGCAGTCCAAGTTCAAGACACATGCACTCCTCACGGCTTTTTCCTAGAGGTTTTTGGCACCTACCCTTTTGTGCTCTCACTCATCTGGATTCCACTTAAAAGCAGTCACTATATGTTAGCAGGCAAGGTTTTAGGAAAGCAAGACTCCTCCTGTACACAGATCATCTCAAAAGTTCTGCATATCTAACTATCTAGCTGCATTTACAATTTGCATTTACAATTTTTTAATGTACACTGCCTATTAAAATGTGAAACTCTGCTTCAAATTCTGTGGCAGCAAAAGTCTACAAGAGTTCAAAAAATAATTACATTGAATTAAAGTAAGTAATGGAAGAAAAGCCTTCCAAGGACTCTTAAAGGCAAAAATGAGGCTACAGCACATCACTTAGCAACTCCCTAACCTGTGGATCGCCTGTGGTATACGCCTGTATTGTGGTGTCACACTAGGTGAAATAAGGCTTACTGTATTACTTAACTTTTTGCCTAGAAGTCCACTACTTCCTACTGAGAGGCACAAGAGCAGATAGATAAATCCTTAGTTTAATTCAGCTTGGCCGTTCTTCATAGATAAAATCTGCCTTGTTCAAATACTGAATTTTTCCATATTACATCTCCAGAAGCATCTGTAAGTTTCTCTATGCTGTGAGGATCACCAGCAATCCAGCACCCTGCATTGACACTTCACCAAACAGAGGGGATGAAGGAATCTAAGCTCAAGTCAAAGTACAGTTGCATTTGCTAATTGAAAATTTTTTCCTGAAACAGACTCTATGCTTGTAACTATGTCAGATCTTTTTCTTGAGTGCAAATCACAAGTTGTAATCTACAAGAAGACTGCATTCTGCAGCTCCTCGTAGTCTCACCCATTATGTAGCTTTCAGAGACTCAATTATGTTTTTTAAACACTTAATGTGTTTCTACTCTAGCTACACAGAACTGTTGCACCACTCTAATTGTGCTGTGTAACCACAGCACTTAGTGCTCTTTACATGTTATTAGCAGGCTGTAGGGGACTGAGGAATAAAAACCAAAAGCTGTTTTTTTAAATTCACTTCTGCCTTGACTGTCTCTCGGACCTCTCCTTGCTCCAATTCCCACCCAAGTACTGTTTGCAGACAACACTGTGCCAGTGAAAAAACAGATAACATGAGTATTAGTCCACAGTATGTGTCTGAACTAATCAGACTCAATCGCTACAAATAACGTCAAATGACTGTAGTGGAAGTATTTCCCTACACTTCAATATGATAAAAACTGCAAGAAAAAAGTGTGATATCGAAGTAAAGCACTAAGTAGATACCCATTTTCTACATTTAAGAATAATTTTCTACCCTTTTGGAAAAGTTGGAGTGTTTCTAAGGAATATACATACATGTAGATACCACCAAAAGAAAAGCATAGTTACACAACAAAATACAGCATCTGGAAGAGGATTCTCCTGTGTGGTTTCCAGTGCATAAGGCCAAATACACCACTTTCTCTGTAAACAGTACCTTTTATTTCTGGACTTCTCATGTTGGGCATGTGTAATTCTATTCTCATGTAAACAACCATTTACCATTTGCAATTGCATTCTGCAGTTAAGGTGATTTCAGCCCAGGTTAAACTTGCATTCCCTTAAAGTACAACTTTTTTCAACCCAACAAGCTCTTTCATGTTTTTGACAAACTTTGGCTGACGCAGAAAGCAGCTGTTGAACAGCCCATAGAATAACCTTCTCATGGAGTTGCTGAAGATCTATAGATGTATACACATATACACATATTTATAAATGTACTGAATAGATTACGTTATATCGTTGCCTTAGCTGTGGACTTGGCATTGTTTGATTAACAGTTGGACTTCATGATCCTAAAGGTCTTTTCCAACCTAAATGATTCTACAATTCCAAATGTGAAGGACAGGACCTTGCGATACAGCCTATTTCTCATCCTCTATTTATTCCATTGCAGGACTCACCAGATGGCGCTGTAAGGCAAGCTCGCTCTTTCAGCACGGAAAGGCAATATGCCAAAACTGCACACTGAAACTGCACTCTGAAACACTAGTCTGTGATTTGCTTTGCATTGCCTCGCCTCTTTCTGCTAGTGCCCTCCTCCTCCACCAACAGCTCAGTGGCACCACCTGCCCACCCCAAGATCCCCTCAGGAGAGCAAAACTGGGGTTTGTTACACCTCCTTTTTTCCTGCTTTGCTCCACAGAAGTGCTTCCTCGTAGCTGCACCTACCTGACTATAGCAGGCCTGCCAACCACAAATATGGGGGGAAAGGGAGAAGCAGCAGAGGGGCCAGATGTTCTAGCATTAGTGCCACTTCAGCTGCCATCTCAGTGACAAAACTCTAGAAAGCACCTCCTCGTTAACTCATGCTATCGGACTGACCCCACGTGGCAAGGGAGCTACAAGCAGAAAACCAGGCTGTAACGGGCATCCAGTTGCAGCAGACAGCACTCCAACACTTCTCACATCTCTCAGCTGAGACTCGTGAAGTATGGCAACACGTGGTGGCATCACAATACGTGCTTTTGTAAATAACAAATATTCCTTAGCATAAATTATTTTACTAACAGTTACACTATTATTCCTTTTCTGTGATAGTAGTACTTCTTTTGTGATACCATTTCTTCAAGGAGAGCTCTGGTAAAGAGAATAATCAGAAGTCTCTCAAATTCTTGCGGCACAATCATCTCTTCACAGGGCAATGCAAATGTTCAAAATGTGATCTGAAAAGCATCTACATATACGGTTTAGTTGACAGTCCTGAATCAAGCTCCATTACCGGGCTTCCCTGCTAACAGCTGCTAATGGAAACAAGATCCTAGACTAGATGAACCCTGGGACAGTTCCAGAATAACTATTCTTGCATATTGTCCAAAGGAAATTAATTATACAAACTGGCCAACAGAGCAATCATTTTTCTTCACGACTTAAACTGTCTCTGATAGACTGCTGAGCTGAGCTAGGGTCACTAGTATCTGCCATTGCTTGCCAAAGAAACTAGACACATTACAGAAAGCTATCCAGTTTTACCAAGCGCGGTAAAAAGACGGTCAGTGGTAGTACTGATCCCCGAAAAATCTCTTTTCTAAGGAGAGCGCTTTTCAGACCCAGAAAGGCAGAAAAGAAAGAAAGAAATTGTCCACTGGATGACATTTTAGCTCTTGCTTCTAGGGACTTTTATTCAATTGTTACGTAACACGTACAATGTTGGAATCCAGTAATCAGATCAGATCTTTTCAGGTCAGCTCTGAAAGGAGTACAGTTTCTTAGTAACTTCCTTTCAGCACAGAATTCAACCTGAAGAGACTTTATAAAGTAGTAAAAACTAACTTTATGGCTAAAAAGCCCCATTCTATTAAACCCCTCATTTTTCTCTGGGATACTAAAAAGACGGTAGAAGGACAGAGTGCCTCATATTAGAGCTGTCAAGAAATGTGCTCTCTCTTTGAGCTTTGGGCAAAAGGCTGGGATGAAAGACTCCCTTAGAACAAACAAGTCTGGGTCTGTTGTGGGAAGACTGAAAAACCAGGCTGGATTGAAGCAAAAACATTTGAGTAGTGTGCTCCCCTACAATGACTTCTGAGCACCTGAATCTTAGCTGTCTTTGTCAAAGTCATCCCTGGCCATTTTTTGTCCGAGAAAATTTCTAGCACACTGTCATTTCAAACAGTCTATGCAGCATTTTCAAAGTCAAAGAACTTACAGATTACACAGAAATTACTTGAACTTCAAACAGTGTACTCAGTTGTGGGTCCCTTGCAACTCAGAATATTCTGTGATTCTGTTGATTTCCCAGATTGATCTCTTCCACTGAAAAACGAATACCTAATGCTGCATTATGTGCTCAACCTTTTGTTACCCACAAATGACTATATGACTGGTCCTATATGCTGACCTTTCAGAGCAATCGTGCGAGATGAATATAAGTATCACTTATGTACTTAAAATTCACCAAATGCACCAGTACTGACTGTAAAAAGAATGATAATGGCAAATGTCATCATGCATTTTATAGAATTAATAGGGAAACGTTTGTTCATGGCATGGTAAATAGAGCAAAGATCACCTGAAGGCCTACTTTTCCTCATGGAGTTTATTCACTGCATACTTCACCTATAAGACATTGCACGAGTGCAATCACCGCCAAAATGGCTTCTATGAGCTAACATTAGAAACACAGTTTGCTACTCAAAGAAGTGAAATGCTGGAACATGACAAAGCTGGTCAAAGAATAATACACAACAGTATTACTAGTAATTCTTGCAGTAAATCACTCCGCTGACAAAACATCACTTTCCAGTATTCTTCTGCAGCTAGAAATCACACATCTTCATAAGGCAAAAACTTACTGTACCAACAACAATATGCAGATGGGTATTTGCATGGGAAAAGAAAAGGATAGTTTGGAGGGTGCCTTCTATAATCACCAGTAGTACTAAAAGTTAAAAGTCTTTCCAATACTAATAGTTGAAACTGATAAACCTGCCTATTTTTAAAAATAAAATAGTGAAACTGCAACTAAAAAAATACAGTAAATGTAATGTAGTAATTCTGAATTATAACATTATATTAGCATTTCAGGTGATACTGCCAATTCAGCTTTTGGAAATATACTTCTTTTTACAATCTAGTGGAAAATGAGATTTGAAGAGTTGTTTCCAGGAAATCATCAGACTTAAACGCTTTATAATACAATGAAACATACCATACATTTGATTACATGTTCATTGAAGTTCTTTTTCTAAAAGGTACTGTTTCCTTTGGGAGCCTTTTTTATATTTTTTTAGAGTTAGATAAAGTTGTCCAGCCTAAGCAAATGGCAGTGTCAAAGCATAGCTCTACTAGTTCTCCATGCACTGCAGCTGAAGATCACAAAGTGTTTTCAGCTACTAGAATGACTGGTGTTCAAGAAAGGAGGTCTGCTTAGTTGCAGTTTTTGTTAGGAATTTTTACTACGGCAAAACTGGGGTGACAAAGAGATACCAGCAGTGACTGAATGCTATTCACTCACATGAGACTCTGTCTGCACCGGTACCATAGCGTCCTCAAATTCATACAGATCGAGGACGATTGGGCTGAGGTATGCCCTGTGTGCCTCACTGAAGCAACTCTTGCAACTAAGAAATAATGACAAATGCTTCCGGCCAGCATGTCACCTTCACCTAGAAAGAGAGGCGCGACACAACAGAAAAATGGGAAGGGATTTCCTGAAATGATGGGAAAGTTTCTCTAAAGCACCTTGTTTCACCATCGAACTCCAGCAAACGAAACCACCTTAACCTGACTCAGCCATGTTCTCTAGGGAAAATGAAGGAAAAAAAAAAAAAAAAAAGAGGGGAAAAAAAAAGGCGGGGGAGAAGGAGAAGGGAAAAAAAAAAAAAACCACAACTAAAAAAAGAGGCTGATTTTGGACAGTTTTACCTCTGTCGGTGCGACATCGGTTCCGCCGCAACTGGTTTTACCGCTACTCCGCCGCCACAAGCAGGGGCGTGTGTGACCTGCTCAAAAACATCCCCTTTAAAGCACCGTTGAGACCGGAAAAAAAAAGGTCTGACCGGGACTTCCAATCCTGTGGAATAACCCCCACCCGCACCAGCCCGCCCGCACCAGCGGGGTACCGCCCGTACCTTCTCGCCGCCTCCCGCCACCGCCGCGGCTCCGAGCTGCCGACAGGGACAATGAGCCGCTTTCAGACGTGGCCGAGGCGCCGGGGCAGCGGGAGGAGCCCGGGAAGAAACCGATCCGCCCCGCTCCCGGAGCATCCCCGGGCAAAGGAACAGCCGGGCAAAGGCGGTCCGCTTGCCTGCCCCGCCCAGCACCGGCCACCTAGAGCCCGACCGTTCGAGTGGGACCGGCTCGGCGGGGTGGTGCCCCGCAGCCAGCCAGGAGCATCTTGCAAGCGCCCGGCCCGTAGGGTCCCGGCTGGCTCGCCGAAGCCGGATCGTGGCAGCATCGCCTGGCCGCCACAGCAGCCAGCGCCCCGCGGCCTCTCCTCCGCGGGGTCACGCGTGCCTCGGGCCTTCCTGTCGCGGCAGCCCCTCTCACCCCCGGCCTCCTCCTCCTCCCCATCCTCTTCCTCTTCCTCCTCCTCCTCCTCCTCCTCCCTCTACCCCATGCACCCCATGCGCACAGAGCTCGGCGCGGCCTCGTCCCGCTCGCCTCCTTCGAGTAGAAGCGGCGGATAAAGCCCCCTGCAAATGGACTGCTTAGTGAGTTAACGAGCAACGAGGTGGTTTCTTTTATCCTAGTTCCACCTCTTAAAAGACTCCTGAAGCATGGTTCTTAGACGGCCATTCCCACATAAATTTATGCATAGGACTTTTAAATTAAAGCTGCTTTCTTTTTTCTTCTTACAGAACTTTGATTAATCCTAGCGAGCCGCCATGTCCTTCCTCAATGAAGAGCATATAGATTCGGTATTCGATAATTGCGGTCCCGTGGTCTCTCCAGAGATTTCCACCCCTTGCTCATGTGCACCTTAATACTTGTGCAGACACATACCAAGTTCAGTCAGGGAACTGACTTGTCTGAAAAAGTGATTATGTATTTGGTAAAGATCATCTTCACCATAATGACCTCCCTGAATTAACTCATGCAGTCACACAAGCACCATTGCTGCAGGGGCGAGCATAAAAAATGTACATCAGCTAGAGATATTGGGGAAACAAGCTCACAGGCCCCTTTCGTTCATGCTGTGTAGTGGCTAGAAACACTAAAAAGCAGTAGACAGTTGCTTTGACTCTGAAGATGCTGATACGAAACCAGTTACCAGTAGCCCTACGCTGCCACATAGAGACTTCAAAGATCCAAGAGCAAACTGGAGACTTCCGGAAAAGGTAGCTCTCCCAACTGCCAGGATGCTGAATTCTAGAGGACGATGGCCAAATGGTGGTGTTCTGCTAAGCTGCTCTTTCATATTTCACAGCTGCACCGTGTCTTAAGAGTTCAAGAGAACCACAGACACCTAAATTATTTTTGCAGAATTCTAGCATCTAGAATTGTTTTAAATTCTGTCCTGTCGTAACGCTGCTTTGCTAGAATTAATTCTTTAATACAAAACTGAAAACATAATGGAAATTTTGTTGTTGTTTTCCCTTGTAAGCTTGTCTGGCAGAAAAAGTAAGCCCAGAAAGAGAAAATAAAATATTCTTCCTTACTACCACCACCATCAAGAATGAGGGACACAGTCTTTCAATGCATACCAGGTGATTATAATTTTCATCTGTTCAAAGCTATTTAAGTTCTGAAAGTAATTATTCACTTGCTTTCAAACTCTGAGGCTTCTCTGATAGAATTTTTTGCTAGTTTTCTTTTGATAAATACAAGGACTCTGTTTTACTAGTCACAATTAACGGTCTGGTGCTACAGTAATAATGCCAGTAGTAAATGGTTGTGCAAACTTTGCACACACTATAATCCACAACCTTTTTCAAGGTTCAACAAACCAAAATGGTTTCTCACATTAACCTTTCATTTATTCATGATCCAATTTAATAATTAAATTGCTGAGTATGTATAGCCACAGTTACAGAAGTGCATCTCTGACCTTAACTCATCCATGCATTTTTTCACATTTCTTTTTTCTTTTCATTTCATAGTGCACATAAAATAACTCTCGACAGAACTCTCAGACTGCAGTGAATTGATTCACAAGAAGTGAAAACAGCTAATCTTGTTACTTTTAGCATATTATTTTCAGTTTTCAGGGTGGTTTTTGAGGCATGTTCCAGTTGCAAAAAAATAACTAGGCTCTTCTTTAACTGTCAAAAATAAAAAAATTTTCAGTTCCTAAAGAAATCGGATGAATGAACACATACTTTTAAAAGGAAGCACAGAGCATACTTGGAACATACTTACAAAATTCTGATCTTCTGAAGTAAGAAGTATATAGAGAATAAAATCAGGTAACTATTTTTGAACTGCATTTCTATAAAGTGTTCTCAGGCATCTCTTCAGGACTGGTGCTGTTTGTAGGACAGTACTGGAGATGCAGGCAGAACTGGTGATACTGGAATTGTAGTCAACACCTGATTCTGAAACAAAAACATCTTAATCCTACCAAACGCCCAAAGAAAGATAAGGAGGATGCTGACATACTGGATCCAGGCAAATTTAATAATTTCCCAGAATCCTGGCTGATATTTAAAGAAAGTCAAGGAGTGTTAATGAAGAAGCTTCTGATGCTACCACTGCAATAACTGAACTCTGAGCCATAGAAACACCTAAAAGCCTTCTACCATGGTAGGTAACAAAAGCTGGAGAGAACGTCTGTCCTAGAAGACATTTAAACCAATTCTGGGTAAAGTACCTACTTTGTGCCTGAGTCATCAGGAAGTAGTTATTGTTAATATTCAGGCAGGTAAACAAATCTTGTAAGAAGTGTGCTCCATACAGATTCTTCTAAACGCAGGCTTGTTCTTGTCTACGAAAAAGAGTGAAGAAACTGAATGAACAAAGAACTATTTTGTTAAAAAAAAAAATTCTGGTCTGTCTGCACATGAACACATGTAACCACCTCCCACTGCGGGAGTTATTTGGTGAGATGATCTTGCATATGGATTTCTAATGATTTGCTTTCGGTCACAGACTACAGGATCATGCTTTGCTAGTGGCATCTGTGACGGTTCGGGACAGCATGTACTGCAGAACCAAAGCAAGATGTACTATGAATATTCCCTGAGAATAGCTAAGAAACTGTCTTAAAGGCCATTTTAGCAAAGCTGAAAAGTGACAGAGGTTCCCAGTAAAGAAAGACAAAAAGTGGTTATGCAAGCAGAACCATCTGAAGGAATGGACAAATAGGTATTTCATTAACTTCAGAACTGTAGCATTTGCTTAGCTAACAAAAAGTTCAGCAACACATCTAGGAGAAAGCAGTTTGCATTTGGCCTGTATGTGGTGGAGGCTCAAATACTGTAACCCTGTTATGTCACAGGTTATGCAATTTTTGAAGGATATAAGATAACTTCCACTGGGTAATGAATGGTGGCATTAATGATAAATGGCATATCCATTGCTCTTCCAGTCATCCAAACAGGGCTGGGATCAGAAAAGACTGTTGTCACTAAAATGGAGAAAGGAAACATCCAGGTTAAGGGGCTTTTAGGTATTAACACAGAAGTCTTATACCTCACAAAACAGCTGCCAATATACTAACTACTACTGTCCTGTAGCTACACATTCAGGCTTACCATTTCTATCCCAATACGCTGCAATAATGTTTGCTAGATCATAGTCAGTTGCAAAAGGACTTGTGCCATTGACCACAGACACCTGTTACAACAAGGAGACACTTCAATTATTTCTCCAGTCTTCAAGACAGTTAATTCTACTGCGTTTCTTACACAAAGTAACCACGCCCTTCAAGGAATGAACATAAACATCAGACTGAACATCTTGGCAGAATAACCTCTTCCCTCTTGTAGTCTAACAAGAAAACACCAGTTCCAAAGTCTTACAGTTCACTCTGTGCAGTAGTACAAATAATTACGGTGTCGCCTGTGATACCAGGAGGATTAAGAGGGCAGGGTGGGGGGGAATCGATGGGGAAGACAAAAACGTTTCCTCACATTGTATCTGGTATCCAGTCCACAATGGTTAAGTAATTGCCTCTGGTTCAGTTTCAGGTCTCCATTCACATACAGCTGAGAGCCTGGCACAGGAGAAAAAAACTGAAGAAAAGCCATGCTCTGCATCACAAATGTTGACATTCTCTGAAATAGTGAACACAAAAAAGGAGAATTTAGAGGGAGGAGGGGGGACAAAACACATTTTTTTACCTCTTTGTATCTACAAATTTTTCTACATGGATTTGATTTTTCTACGATTCCCAAGTTTCAGATCACCAAATTAGTCTAAACAAGGGAACACCAAATAAAAAACACAGTGTTTTAAAAAAGTGAACTACCTTACTTACTAGTTAACTAACTTCATTAACTCAACAAAGTTCCACAGGAAATTCAGTGGAGTCCAACAGTCTGTGGCTAATGACAGAAAGATTTGACTAGCCATAACATGTAGAAAGCAGCAAGGTGACTAAACACATTCACTGGAGACACACTTTTAAAAACTCGGCAATCAAAATCAAGGACCAAATAAAGAAGGTAGGCCCTTAGTTCTTATCAATCACTCAATCTGAAGGAAAATTTCCACAATTACAGAGGAGTAAAAAGTGTTGTGAGTATCGTAACTCTCTGTGATACTAAAACCTGACTAAATGCTTCAGCCGAAATTTAGGACTGTTGGGCCTTTATTCTGGGCCTCAGGCTTAAGAATGTTTTCTACACCACAGGGCTATGCTTGCTAAGCTTGTCCATCTGCAATCAGCAAGACTGTCTAAGAGAAACAGCCTAATCTCCCTAGGAAAACAACTTCTTGTCTGTGCAGCCACACCCAACGCAGCTCTATATTATTGCTCCTTTCAGATGTATCCCTGGGTTCTCTGTCCATTGGTGTTGTATTCTTTGCTTTAGGAACTGATTGCACTGCCACTTGAGGTACAATGGCGGCAGAATTGTGTTGCCTTGTCTTCCTACAACACTTTCTTACTCGTCCCAGTTACAAGGTACAGAAGATCTTGGCAGATGCTTACCGACGCTTCAAGAGCTGTTAAGCTAAATCTAAGGAGTTTCAGGCTGCTGCAACACCCTGACTCCCCACCTCAGAAAACAAACTGGTTATGTCAAGACACAGCAGTATGTAGGAATGCACATCCTTCTGCCTGTTGCAGGACTCTCAGTTATTTCCAGGTGCCACCCACACTGATACTCACTGTTGTGCATTTCTGTCCTGTATGCTGCACTACAGCCCAAGAGAATACAGAGGTTTTTTTTTTTTAATTTCTAACAAAGTGTATCAAAATACACAAGAGAGCTACACTAGGAATGACACAGCAGAGGAGGAGAAAATTAAATATTTGTTATTCAAGTAAATATTTTAGATAGGAATTTCAAATGTGGAAAGTTTCTTCTCATCTTTTGTATAACCACTACTGGAATATTACAATCTCTATATCACAACAAGCAAAACTAAAAATGCTCACATAAAGCTGGTAGGAAAAGAGTAGAATCAGCTGAACGCCAACTACGTGCTCTGTTGGTTGCAGTGGAAGTTCCAATTTAAAATGCAACTGATCCATTTTGCCATCTTGATTTTTGTCTTCTTCTCTAATCTAAGTTTTTTTAAAGACAGGAATTTCTGTTAGAAAGAAAAACAGAAGAACTAAAACCCCAGGGGACCTCCACAACTGCAGCACGCACGTACCAAGGAAGCAAATAAACTGCATAGTTAGGAATGCAATTAAAAGCTGCTTGACTTTTTATATACAGAGGACTAGAGACAAACAAGAAGCCTACACAGTTTTCTGTTACACAATGTCTCATATCCCCTTCCAGGGAGGGGAAGTTTATTTCAAGGTCTTTTCTGCCCTACACCGTTCCAACCGTCTCCCCTGCATGCTACAAAGCATGCCTTAGTGCTGGATCTTCCGTAAGACAGTGCAAGTATGTGACGATGGTCAGCCTTGTGCCTCCTGCCACTGCAGCATGCCTCTTAATGGCCTCTGTATGCCGATTCCTGTCTGCGAGCCAAGGCTTGCTACGCTTGTGTGCCAGTGTCCAGTACTTCAGCTACTTGCAAATGTAGCAGGGCTCATAACAGAGGCAGACAGAAAAATAACTGCCACTGTGGAATCCCAGAAAGAAAAATGACTGCAAGGCAGAGGTTATGTGCTTTTGAAGGCACATACCTGCTTCCAAATCTAGGGGCTACCTAGCAACCCCTGCAAACTTCACATGATAAGCCATGTGGCTAGTTGAGAGGGGCACAACTAATTTGATGAAAGTAAACTGATGTGTTCACGCAAACCACCAGCGGTGCTTACGGACATGGTTTAGTGGCAAAATTGGTAAGGGTTTGGTTAATGACTGGACTTGATCTTAAGGGCTTTTTCCCCTCTAAGTAATGGTATGATTCGGTAACACTGAGTGGGAGTGAAACGGGACTCGTTAAAAATACAGCAAATCCCGATGTGAGGCACCAGGTTATACATAAAGCTGCTGCTACCTGAAAGCAGCAGTGCCAGACGGGCCAGCCGCTCAAAAGCGCCATCAGCACTCGTGCCCTGAGCCGGCTGCTGGCCCCACTCTGCAGCCTCGCTTCTCGCCACTGTTGCCGGGCCGCCCCGGGCAGGCCTACCGACAGCAGCGGGACTCGGAGCCGGTCGTCCTGGAGCCTGTTGAACGCCGGGAACGTGCTCCACGCCAAGAAGCTGCCCGGCCCGGATCCGATGGTGGCGACGAAGAGAACCTCGTACCGGAAACGAACAGTGGGCTGCTCCAGGTACGCGCTCTGCTTCAGCCAGAAACCTGAGGGCAGAGACAGCACGAGGTTTCAGGACTGCGCCGGGCCCGGCCAGGCCGCGTGGGCTCGAGTGGCGCTCACCGTGGCTACGGTAGGCCACCAGCAGCGGCGGCACATAGGTGAGCGCCGTGATGAGCAATAGCGCAAGTGCCGCGGCGGAGCAGAGCCCAGCCCGGTACCGCGTGTACAGCGCGGGATGAGAGAACAGTTCCACGCCAGCCATGGCGAGCGGCCCCCAGTGCCCGACAGCACCGCCCCAACCCGCACTCTCACCGCCCGTCCCCGCCGCGCCTTCAGCGCTGTACTGGCGGAGCGTCGGACTGACGAGAGGCCGCGCCAATCAGCGCCGAGGGGACGGGCGCATCAGCCAATGAACGCGCACCGCTGCCTCCCGGCGCCACCGGGGAGATAGCGCCTGGCAGCGGGATGGGGACAGACGGATGGGGACA
This sequence comes from Machaerirhynchus nigripectus, assembly GCA_013397975.1. Taxonomy (NCBI): domain Eukaryota; kingdom Metazoa; phylum Chordata; class Aves; order Passeriformes; family Dicruridae; genus Machaerirhynchus; species Machaerirhynchus nigripectus. The sequence continues at coordinate 962,328 of VZRQ01004128.1, read as the reverse complement.
CCTGCCGGCGTGGCGAAGTCTATGGCGCGGCTTCGAGTATCCCGGGAGCGCTGCGGGCGGCCTCGCACATGGCAGGTGACTCCGTGCCCGGATGCCACAGCCCCGCCCCGCGATCCCCGGCCGGAAGCGCGGCTGCTCAAGCGGTTGCCAGGGAACAGGCGAGCCGGAAGTCCCGCCTGCCGAGCCGCTGCTGTTGTTGTGACAGGGACCGTGACAGCTACAGGCCCGGCACGAGCCCCCGCCCCCCGCACACGGGCCTCGCCGCCTCCGGCTCCGCTTCCCGCCCGCCCGCACCATGAAGTGGATGTTCAAGGAGGACCACGCGCTGGGTAAGGGTGGGTCCGGGCCAGGCGCTGCCTGGCAGCGGCCCCGCTGCCCTCAGTCTCCCTTGTCGACATCTGTCCCCGTCGGCTTCCCCAGGCGGTCGTCTTGTCTGTGGGCGGACGAGCCGCTGACGGCCCTCGCCGAAGGGTGGTGCGATGCCCGGGGACGGTGTCCCCGAAAAGCTAGAGACCCGCTCGGAGGCGGGGATATGGTCGCGATCCCCGCAGGCTCACGGCCCTGCCGGTGCTGGCCTCTCGGCCTAGGTCACCGGCAGTATTATTACTATGCAATGACTAATTATGAGTTTTGTTCACAGAGCACAGATGTGTCGAGTCGGCAAAAATCCGAGCCAAATACCCCGACCGTGTCCCGGTGAGTAACGAAGCCAGCTTCAACAGAGTACTTAGAGGTAAAGGTAGATAAACCGTTTCCATCCTGCTCACTCTGATGAGTTCGGACTCCATAAATTAAATCCTTTTTGTGTCCTTAGATGTTTCAAAGAAGCCCCAAACACATCTAACTACTGCACCATTTTCTCCTCTGCCCCAGTGCATAGTGACAAATAAGCTTTCTGAACACTTGTCAGGGATTTTTATGATATATCACGGTCCTGCTTTCTTCTAATGGGAGTTCTATTCCAGCAAACACCTTCATTGTCTTGGAGATTGTGCCTGATCCTTAGAAAGATTATGAAGATTCTTGAAACTCTGACTATCTTCCATCCTGGCTAAATGAGTTAGATGATATCCCTCATGTATTCCACACCTATAACCAGTCATCGTGGTGAACCTCGCCATGCAAACCCTGTTGTTTGAAGAGCCAGTGCAAGTGGTGACCTCTCCTTTCTGCATTTATACCTACCCGTCTGCTAAACAGTGAATTAAATAGTGACCTCTCTTCTCTCCACAATCCCTTTTACCATGTTTGTCTGTGAAAATACCACACTTCACATCCTTATGTAACAGCTAGCAACATGTCCACACTCTCAACTTACTTGCTTGAGTGTAAAATTTCCCACATCCCATCTGACCACGTGCCAGTTAGTGCCTCTCCTGCCTCTCACCTTTTGGTAAGTAACTTCTCGATTAGCACAGCCCAGAGAAGAATCTTTATTCCCATTGACTTTTTCTGCTGCTCAGTTGCACCTAGTCACAAGATTTTCTCCAGTTGCAGTCTGGCAAGCTGATACGATCCTTGCTGTTCTCTCTTTACTAACTATACCCTAATACATAGACTGTGGTGTCCGTAATGACCATACATCTCCACAGTATCCATTTATCAATTTCAAAAATATCCTTGATTTCCTTAAGGCAAAAAGAAACATAAAAACTCATAGTGTGAGTCAGAATGACATGCTGCCGGTATCAGGAACGGACAGCAAGGTGTAGATAGATAGAGGAATTAAATCTCAAATTGCAGCAGTCCTTTGTCTGGACTGGTATGTGTTTTCTGCGTGATGATTCAAATTGAGCTGCGTACAATTAAAATAGTTGGTATCAATTTAATAGTCAAAAGTGTTTTTCAAACTTAATGTTTTAAGTGGAATGCACAGCTAAGGAATGGAGACTTCAGAACCTCTTCTAAACCACATTTCCCAACCTGCTGTATTTTTCCTTCAAGAACCAGCCTCTGTAGCACAATGAGCATCAGGTCTTCTTCACAAGTAGTATTTAATTCTCCTTCCCCTGTACCTGTTGCTTATTGTTTGGTTTGTTCATTTTTGTTCAGTTTTGTTTGTGGCCATCTTGCTATCTTTCCTTCCTGTAGTCAATTTCTGATTTCCACAGCAATGATGAAAGATACTCTCAAGTGTCAGTTCAGCAGAATACAAAGGTAGACTCATCAGTACCAGTACAGGGGAAGGATCACCTCACAGTCCTTTGCCTCATACAGTCCAGGACACCATTAGCCTTACTTGTGGCCAGCGCACACTGCTGGTTCATTTTCAACTTTGGGTCCACATTACAATAATTCTGTATCATCAGTGTACAAAAAGTTAAATGATGTGCGTACTTTCCCATCACAGGTTTCTTTAACGCATAATGCACCTTTTTACCCCATGACTGCCAAACCCAAGCACAGGAAGTTTTGAGCCATTGTGGATGTGAATGTAGGTTTCAGTGCAGCTGTAAAATCAGGTTTTACAGTGCTGAGCCAGTTCTACCTCTGATTTGGGTGCAGTCAGGAAACCTTTTTGTTCATCCCCTCTGCTCACTGTTCTAAGCCTGTACAAGCAAGCGATCTACCGAAGCTGTCTGTTCATACCAGTCCTAATACCAATCTACCAAAGCTGTCTGTCCATACCACTCATAAACAGCCTGGCCTTCACACCTGCACTTTACAGGTCATAGTGGAGAAGGTGTCAGGATCTCAGATTGTTGATATTGACAAGAGGAAGTACTTAGTTCCGTCTGACATCACCGTGGCCCAGTTCATGTGGATCATCAGGAAGAGGATTCAACTGCCATCTGAGAAGGCAATATTCCTCTTTGTAGACAAGACTGTCCCACAATCCAGGTGAGAGGCTATTCACTTGGTATTCAAAATCATTTCAGCAAGCCTGTGCATATTAGAGGGTGAGTAACACCACTCTTAGAGGCTCATTCGGTTTATTTTAGGAGGTGTTTGTCACATCGTAATCTCACTGAAAGTTTTTTTTCTTCATGAGTTTGATAAATGTCTTATTTCTTGAGCGAGGCTGAGAAGAAAGGTGACTGAAGAATATACTATGATTTAGTTCCATGGCAAAAGGGTGGGCTTTGCAGTTATGATTTTCTTGCACTTGGTTGAGTGCAAGAACATGTACATCATCAATGTCAAAAGAATAATGATTCTCAGTGTAACAAAAAAGTTTCACATTAAATACTCAATAGTAAATGCCATAAATTATTCTGAAAAAAACCAATAACTTGTCAGTTTACAAAGAAATTGTAGTGCTAAGGACTAGTTGCCGGTATTTTTTTTTTAATTATTTTCTTCTATTAAAAAAAAGAATAATTGCTGTAGAAAGGTTTTTCACATTGCTTTTATACAGGAATAAGTTTCATTGATTTCTTCTATATACAGAATGTAGCAGAAGCAGCTAATACAACTTGCTACACAAGATACTTTAGTTTAAGGAAATAGTATGTTGTTACATGCCTTAGATGTGATATTATTCTTATTAATACTTAATTGTAAGAGAAACAGTCCCTCCAGGTAACCTGATAAACACAGTAGGGACCCGTGAGAACCATCCTTTTTTGCTTGTTTTCTTCTAAGAGTACTGAGAATGCCTATAGAACTGTTAGGAGCAGGAAAGAGAGATCCATTGTCTCTTCTCACGTGTTCATAACGAGATGTCACATCTCAGCTAGAAAAAGAGGGCTTTGATCATTCAATAATAATGTAAAAATGGTAACTTCTCAACAGATACACAAAAACACAATCTGTTCATGGCTCTGCTCATCTCATAGGCTGAGTTTATGTAATAAACTTCTGTATGAGGAGAGAAGGATGTCAAGGGTTGGTGATCTATCTGCTACTCACCAATTCTCTTCAATTTCAAGTACTGCTTACAAATCTTCCCAGCTCCTCTCTTGGGCAGAATGCCTTCGTTGTTTTCCCTGTCATCACATCCAGTCTCCATCTTTCAGTTCACTAGCCTTGTCTCAGTTTTGGGAAGTCAGAGAAAGGTGAGCTGAGGAGGCATCATTTGTGCACGTGACTGATGTCAACTGCTCCAACCATCTGTAGATAGATGGTTGGAGCAGTTGACCAGCCAAGTAATTGCTAGTGTTTCTTTTTGTTTTCTAAATAGAGACCAATTTCCAACAAAATAAGGAAGCATTCTGACAAAGGCATTTGTGAAGAAATATAAAAAAATTATCCTGCAGAGAGTCTAGGATCAATTTTCTAACTCAGAGGTCAACTGCTTTTCATTTATTCTCATCTTTCATATTTTAACCTATACACAGACTTACAAGTTTTAGCTTTTATTAATCCTTGTTTATATGAGGTCCTAACTGTTAACACTGGCAAGTTGCGTGAGCCAAACAAATAATTTCTCTTTTTTTCCCCTTCAAGCTTAACTATGGGACAACTTTATGAGAAGGAGAAGGATGAGGATGGATTCTTGTATGTTGCCTACAGTGGAGAGAACACATTTGGTTTCTGAATGGCAGGTCTTGGCTGCTGTACCATCCTGCTGTGTATCTTGTAAATAGCTGATGATTTTTTGTTCTGACATCCACATCCAGGAAGTTCCTTCTACATACATGCATTTGTAACTGGATTTATTTCTTAATATATTGATAGGTCTTGTTTTTTAGACTGTTAAATTATAAAAAGAAAGTTTTGTTGGTTTTGTGAGTTTTTTTTCCTCGTGGCTATGAATTCCCAAAGCCTCAGTTCTTTGGGGGTATACATTTGATGACTTTGACTAAATAAGAAAGCAAAGTAGTTGGGCTACTAAAACATTAAGAGAAGAACACACATTTATTCTGTTTTGAGATGTTAGTTTTAGAAAAGTAAAACCAATAAATTAGTATTGGGAACACTGGATTTGCTAGCTTATCCAAAGCCAGGAGCAAGATGCTGATTGTGTTGAATTGAGCCAGTATGTTCCTCTTTCTCAATTAACAAACAAGTACAATAAAAATTCCTGTCACAAACAGGCAGTGCTGTCATTTCTTTACCTTCATTTTGGCCAGAAAGTTACTCATCACATTTACTAGATGCTACACAGCTGCTTATATTACTTACTAGACATTGTACAGCTTCTCAAACTTCAGTGTGTGGCTCATGATACCAAGAAGAGACAAGGAGCTCTTTGTAGGTTTCAAAACCAATAGCTTCAGAGCTACCGTCTCTCACAGCTACTGTATTACACAGCTTCCATTTGCATTACTACTTCCATTTACAGCCAAAGAGGCAAACCTGTGGATTGCGTGGGAAAGGGTGCAAAAACCACCTAATTGACCTGACTGCACCGTGCTGGAGATCACACTCTGATACTAAAGGATAACACAGGGTTGAAAAAGTATCATCACTTCAACCTTCCTAAACCAGCAATGAAACGCTAAATACAGTTTAGATTCCTTTTAAAAGTTTTAATTCATTTTCACACTACGTGGTGCCTAAGAATTTAGTTTTTAAAATGTTTTCAGTTACAGTGGAAACTTAGCAATTTCCAAACTTAAATTCATACTAACTCAAATTCGCATGAAGATACATTATGCCTAGAATTGTTTAGCGCTGCAGTCATTCACAAGTATTGGCAGAAGGACTCCAAAATGTGACGGTAGGAGCCTGTGAAATGTTGACACTACCCTATTATTGAGGCTTGTCATAGTAATTGTGATGCATGTGCTTACTGCATCTGAAAATGTGCTGTTGATCTCAGCAAGCCTTTCATTATTCAGAATAGCGCTGCATTGTATACCACTGCTTTAAGAAACATTCTGTCACCGCTTCCATCCTGAATTACTTCTAAGTCCCTTTCCACACATTAATGTTTACTTTTTAGCAGAATTTTTGATTCAAAATGAAGAAAAGTGGTTTCATCTGTCATTTTTTAAATTACCTTTTATTACTGGAAAATGCTCTGTTTTCTTTATGCCGAAACTTCACAGTCTTTCTACAGTTATCAAGTAATATTTTTTCTTAGCTGTTAACAGAAGAGTAAGAAACAACTTAAAAATGCTAGATAAAGTTAATTACATGCTAGCAAATAGATGTATCTCAAAGTAAGGGAAGATGTTACGATTGAGGTAACTTTTGGATTACCCTTCATAAGCCCCTAAAATCCGCACATAACTGCTCTCTTTAACGTCTCTGTATTTATTAGTTTAGATTGAGGAGCCCAGACGTGCAAGTAATTCCAGAGCATGTAAGGATAAATACTCTGCAGCAGTATAACTTCACTTTTCATCTGCAGGTACACTTAAAATGGCAATAAAACATCAAGAGATGTTTGAAATGCTTAGGTGAAATGCATCCCTTTAGATAGTACACTCTTGCAAAATTATAAAAAGCATTTGATCCCATATGATCCTCATTTTCTGTTAACCCTTCAATATATGCACTGAACAAACAATGAAGAAATACATCACTATTCCTACAGCAACACCTCTATGTCACTTATCTTTAAGCTAAATTGAAATGTCATCTCCAATATAACTAAACCAGTACTGGATCAATTTAGTATTCAGTAAATATTTAGTATTCAGGCCAAATTCAGACCATTTAGATGGTCTTTCCTCAAAAATTATCTTGCTTCTACCTGTATTTATTATGTATATATGTTAATTGTATATATTATGTACCTATCATTGCTGCAGCCCTCTTATGACATTATCAGATACTCTAAGAGAAAGAACTCCAACATCTGTCTTTCCTCCTTGCCAACAGAGCTCTCCTGCCCTCAGCAGCACAACCCTAGCTCTTCCTTTCCTCTAGTGGTAGAGGTCATTTAACTCCTAGTGAAAGGCTACACCTTGTTTTGGGCTCATGGTTTATTTTCTACAAATACAGTAATTTAAATAGTCTTAAATTTATTTGGAATGTACTGAGATCAGTAAGCCTTCCAGCCTGTGTTAAGGTGAGCAGTGGAAGCACACTGTGATGATGAAAACCTTGCTTTTCCAAAGACAGTGGGATGCTAGCATCTTGTCTCGTGGAACTGCAGCTTCAAGGTCAAACAGATTGATTACTCCTACCCTTGGACAAAACCACTTGTTTCTGTGCTCTGGTTTTGACTTCCTTAAAGATAAGCAAGCAGTCTGTCCTGCTCTCTTACTAAGACTAAAAACAGAATGACATCTCCAATAATGACACTGTTACAGACATCCCACTCAATGATTACGGTTTCTTTGTCCTGGCAATTAGAAGCCATTGGTCCCCAAACAAGTTTGGGAAGGGCAAGGACCTATCTGGGTAATACAGATGTGCTCATTTTACACATATGGTTGGAATCTTGGTGCCCTCCTATGCTCTGCTGCTCCCACTGCCAATTGTTTGCTTGTCCTCATTAACCATGCACTGTGGGCACATTCCTGCTACTTGCCTTCCCTGCTAACTCTGCTCTCCTGTGGCAGAGTCTCTGCATTCTACTGTCCTCCCCGTGCCTTGCCTATCTCTGTTTTTCGTAGCGTCAGCTAGCCCAGTGCAAAAGAGTGATACAGGCTTGGAACATGTCAACTGTTACTTTCCAGGAACAATTCTTCCAAAGACCTGCTGACAATGATCCAAATTTAGTTTGCTACCTGTTAAAAAACAGAGACACTGTTCTTTCCTATCTCTGCATTTCTCCCTTCTGATTTTTTGAGCCGTTTCATGGCATTGCCAACAGCATTTCCTGACATTTTGGAATTTAACACATGCAGCATTTAAATAATGATTTTCCATCACAGAAGTGCCATCCAGTTGAGGATGGGATCCCGCAGGCTTAGCCCCTCAGTCTTTTAAATGCTGTTCTGTTTCAGTTCCTTCCCTCTCTTCGCATATTCATTGACTCGCTCTTGGCTTAAATATGTCCTCAGCTCCCTCCAAAAAGTGAGCTAGTGAGCATCAGTGTTCAGCACATACTTTTAAACCTGACAAGTAACAGAAAAGCAGCAGTCCACAGTTCACAAGTATTTTACAAGTGCATAAAAAATCTTACAAGGAACAATCCTAACAGCCAGGCTCAAATTTTAGAAGAGTTAAAAGAATTTAAACCATAGGACTGCTCATCTGAAAACCAGTCTGATGCCAAGACTACTGAACTAGTCTTACGTAACCCATTCTAATATTGCAGCTGGATAGGAAATGGGAACATTCCAGTCTGGTCAGCAGGTTCACTGCAGACATTGTTGATTAACAATGGGAAACTAGGTATGGTAACTTAATAGTTTCTGCAAGATTTCAGCAAAGAACAAAGGTAAATTTCAGGTACTCAGAAATCTACTGATAGTTTTTTAGGTACACTACAGAACCCTGCCCTTGGAATGCTACTTGCTCAATTACAGTAACTGCTACCATTTATCTTCAGCAGTTCACCCTGTAGCCCATGTGCAATGGCATCTGGCCATTTTTTATCTACTGATGACTACTGCAAGCCTCTAATCTCCAAAATTCCTTGCCCTCTACAAACACATAAAATGAGTTCCCTCTCACCAATACAACTGGTCTTTCTGCATGTTAGTGGTGGATTTGAGAGAATGAGCATATACACACAGAATTCAAGTTGTTATTTCTTCAAAAGAGAAGTATTCTTACTCGACAAGTCAACCTAAGCGTGAAGTTAAAAGGATTTGCTGCTATCAATTCTCAGATCACAATCTAATGTGATGTGTACTGTTTGGTCCCATATGTAGCTCAGTAGGTTGACAGCAAAGGCTGTTTAGAGAACTGCTGTGCCTATTTTTCAAATCCAAAACTATAGGATACCAGAGAACAAAAAAATTCAAATCACTGAAGAATTTTTAAGTTCTAAATTATTCATTTCTTTCATCCTGCCATTGCCTTGTCCAAATATTCTATGGATTGTGGTTTACAAGAGAAAAATACAAAAGGGGAATGTGCTCAGTAGCAGTTACACGGTCCTGAAATTGCTCACACAAGACAACAGCTGGGACAGAAGGTTTAAGGAGGATTACACACTCCTTGCCCCACAACTACTCACAATGTTGACTGTCTTGCCACGCAGATGTTAGTTGGTAATAAAGCATAATGACAAGAGACTAGAAGAGACATGCCAGAGACTACTTTCAGTACTCCTTAAAGCATCTCCACCTTTGCCAGGCTATTAATGAACATAGGGAACAGTGACATGAATGGCTGAGGCATTTCTGCTTTTAATTAACCATTTCCCACACGAGGGCATTGAGATGGACAGTGCTTGAAAGACTGAAAAGTAGGTAAATGTTTGCGTGTAATAACACAGGAGCGGCCAGTTTGAACCAAGTAATTCAGGAGTTCTCTTTTCTGCCTGCAGAAGCAAAGCAGTTGAAAGGTTATCTGGCAAAGTCCTGAAATTGAGATGCACAGGATAGCATGAGTGGTATCATTTGACACAGACTCCTACCCAGTGCTTTTGCTTCTGCTGCGGCAATATCTGTGGCTATGTTTAGTAAATAGCAGCATATATGAAGGATTCCCAGAAAAAAAAATGACACTTTAACAGAACTAGTATTTCCAATTAGAAGCAATGGGGCTGGGGGACACAGAAAACTCTTCCAGGCACCAGGCAAGAAGAGCCAAGAGCTATAAAAGTATTACTTACTATACATTAGGGTTGTCTCAGCAACAGAAAAACAACCACAACATTATGAGAAGTGGAAGAAAAAAGCAGCACTAAAATTTTCCATAGGATTGCTTCAATTTCAGTTGACATTACTTTCACTGCAATAACTATGGCTGGTAGATCACATCCTCAGATACCAGGATAGCACATCACTGCTTCCTTTCTTTTGGAGGCATATTGTTTCATGCAGCTCAGAATTTTAAGTCAGCAATGATCCCTTTCTGTATTTCAATAAAAAGGGGGCTTCAACTCAGCCAAAATAAGGTATTCTCTAAATTGCTTTCCTTTTCTCTCCTGTCTCTTTACAGCACATAAACTAGAGGGCATCTTTTTCTGGCCCTTGAACTGCAGGGGTGTCTGCTGTGGACCAGAGCTTATTCCTGGATTCACACAGTCACATGGATTCTCATGTGAAGTGCTGGTATTCCTTGGCATTCTTGACCCAACCCAGCAGAGCTTGGCTACGCAGCACTCTCCAGGCTTCTTGATAATTTAATGCAGCTTCCTTGTAGTCCCAGTACGTTTTTAGAGTCTTCATCCTGACAGAAAATGCAGAGAAATGAAAACAATTCTATGATCCTGTTGAATATGAGGTCACAAAATGAAAAAAGAAATCAAACATCTAAGAACCTGATGATATCCTATGAACTCTTTAATGCTACTTAGTGAAATTCTCTTCTAGGGAGACTTGGAGATGCCCGGACTCTAAAGCTAGACATGATCAGCAATCATACAAAAGGAAGCAAAACAACTCTTCTAGCATTAGAAATGTCTGTGTTTGACTGTGTGACCACAGGTTACAGAAAACTTCCATGATAGCAAAAATCGCTGAAGCAAAGCTGAAAAGGTGGGTAGGGGTGCTTTGAATTGGGTGGAAGTAGCCTTAGCATGCTAGAAAACTGGCTGGAAGGGAAAATGACAGAATGACCTGGACAGTGGTTTTTTTTGCAACACAAAACTAATGGGGAAGAATGAGACAAAGGAGAAAATTATCTCTTTTCCTTCCCTAAAGCAAAAGAGACTCAACAGTTTTGGTGTTATTCCCCTTCCTCAAGTAGCAACTACTCCCCGCAATCTCAGCAGAACAATTGGTCACTTTGCTGAGTACATTATACCAATGATTTTCAAAACAGGGAAATTCAGGTCTAGAGTATCTGAACACAAGTGCCTCAAAGACAGTATCATCAAGGTTTTTTTTCCTTTCCTTGCATTCCGTACCCATCCTCTTCCATCTCCCTTTGCCAGAACATGTCAGCCACATGTGGTATGCAGTGTTTATACATTAAACCAAATACAAAGGGAAGATCATAGGCAACATGACTTTCAGCAAGAGGAAGAGCCAAACTACTACAGGAACCCTAATCTCAGAGGTCTGAGAACCACTGCACTAACTTCTGAAACATGCTTTCATGCTCAAAGGCAATTACAATCACCCATCACCCCCAAAAAACCCCCACAGCTCTGCCAGCAGACCATCAGAAGCTTGTGTTTGAGGCACTCAGCATTCTGCTATAAATTTATTTCTAAAATGCTGCAACATGCAAAGCAAGCGATATTATCTATCCTTCAAACCTTGTGTTCAGAAAAGTGCAAGAGTGGAGAACCTACCTATGCCACTGCTGAATATGGGAGATATATTCTCTTACAAAACCTGCCCTGCACTCTTGTCACAGCCAATCAATTTTGCTTTCTCCACCTCTTCCACATTCATCATACTCTGTGAAACTAACCTCTGAGCTGCTCTCAAAAGTCCCATATAAGGGTCGTACTAGAACTCTCCCCCACCTGGCCAGTGGAATGGTCACAGAACCCCATTATCAGTCCTGGATCATAGTTTAGGAACATCACTGAACAGGCAAAAGACCAGCAACTATCTGCATAAGCAGCATTCAGGAAACAACCAGGTTCAAGAAGGGTCCAAGACAACCCACCACAACCAGTCCCAAAACCTTACCAGAGGCAAGGCAAGCACTTCCTCTCCCACGTACTCATGTATGTCAAACACAGTACAAACTACCAGTGTTGGTTTTGCACGGCGTGGTTTTTGGTATCGGGGGGGACCACAGAGGTGGCTACTGTGAGAGGCTGCTGGAAGCTTCCACCATGTCTGGTAGAGCCAATCCCTGATGGCTCTGAAGATGGACACATGCCACTGGCCAAGGCTGGGCCAATTAAAGAGGTTGGTAACGCCTCTGTGATAACAGATTTAAGAAGAAAATCAAAACAAAGTAGGGCACAGGTTTGGTGTTTTTTTCCTAGCCAGAGAAGAGGAGGAGGTGTGAACATGTGAGGGAAACAACATGGAGACACCAAGGTCAGTGAAGGAGGAGGGGTAGGAAGTGCTCCAGGCCCGGAGCCAAGATGCTTCTGCAGGCCGTGGTGAGGACCATGGTGAAGCACGTTGTCCCCCTGCAGCCCATGGGGATCCACCGGGGATGCAGAGATCCACCTGCAGCTCGTGGAGGGGGGAGGTGCCCATGCCCGAGTGGGTGGATGCCTGGAGGAGGCTGTGATCCAGTGGGAGACCCGGTGGAGAGGGAGGGCCCCTGCTCCCAGGCTGCATCAGCGTGTCCTTTGAGGGTTGTACCCCGTGGAAGAGTGACCCACGCTGCAGCAGTTTTGGGAAGACTGCTGCTCGTGAGATTAGAACCACACTTGAGAAGTTCACGGCAAACTGTCTCCCGTGGGAGGGACCCCATGGTCTCACAGGGGAAGGACTCCTCTCCCTGAGCAGTGCAAGAAGATCTTGGGTGACAAACTGACCAAAACCCCCATACCCTGTCTCCCTGTGCTGTCGGTGGGAAGGTGGGAGGGGTGGGGGGAAGAAAAGGTGTTTATAAGGGCTTATTTTACTTCTCATTATCCTCCTCTGACTTTGTTAGTAATAAATTCACTCTGTATCTCTAAGTTGAGCCTGTTTTGCCCTTGGAGCGTTTTTTTCCCGGTCTTTATCTCAACTCATGAAGCCTTCATTAAATTTTTCTCTCCTCTGCTCAGCTGTAGCAGGGGAAGGCGAGTGAGCGACTTCCGTGGGTGCCTGGCATTTGGCCAGCATTAAACCATGACACCTTCACCTCCCCCTCACCTGGTTTTCTTTTCTTCCTTGGTAAATGTTGCTCTTTTTCCTGAATCTGCTGTCGTATCAATGGCTTTTCAGCTCATATCCATCAGTCTGATTCAATTTAAGTAAAACACATATGGGATTTTTCTAACCTTCACTATTCCATCGACCTTTGTTTGGAAACTCTTACAGTAGACAGTAAGATAAATAGAGCTAGGAAAAAAGCAGGATAGGCAGGAGTAGTTCAGGATGTTCACCACACTATAGCAGCTATGCAAGCAGGTGACCACAGCCTCTTGGCATTTCGTTCTTCCATCAGACAACGTCAGTACAGTAATTTAACAGTGCATGCAACAGAAAGCAGTATTTTAAACAGCTTCCTCAAGAAGCTGACAAAATCAAACAGATTTATATAATTCATGCTCAATTTCTGCATTAAGCTTCTGAGGAATTTTCAACATATATATGGGAAAAATGCTTTCAAATTCCAAGTACATTGTGTCTGCATAAAAACCTCATGTGGTTTGACTGTATCTCAGATTTAGTTGGGCTATTAGGGCTCTGAGCATTACTAATGAGGAACCTGTGACGTTTTTTGGCAAAAGCAAACACTAGTTTGCTGCCCCAGGAAAAGTTCAATACAATCATAGGATGACCAGTCTACCCAGGTCTTCCTGACTACATTTCTTGTATGTTTGTTTCCCTTTACTATTTCAATCTTGCCCCTACACTACTGTGCAAGAGAGAGACAATGATTCTGACAGCTATGTGCCAGAGACATGAGACTTCATTCGGAATATACTCTTGGAAAACGCCCTACACAAATCACCATTATGCTTGAAAACACTCGTGCTCAACCATATGCAAGGCTGAGCAGGAATGGGCTCACAAGCAAGGCAGCCTGCAAAGAAAAGCAATACATTGCAACAGTACTTCCTTCTCACTAACAACCCCTGCTTTCAACTCCATATTCAGTTTCAAATATCTACATTCAACACATAATGTACTTTTGAGATTTCAGACACATTATACATTAAAAATATTGACATAAACCTAAGGAATCAACCAAAACATTACTCATACAAAAACTGATGAATCGCATCTAAGAGAGCAAAAGATCACAGATCTTCAGTATATAAAAATCTGTTGTGAACTCAAAATATAATAAGGGGACCAAGGAAATCAGACATGGGCGGATTATATTCTTCTGATTATGTATCTTCAATGCTGCGGATAAAATGCAGTTATTGCAGGCAAACTGTAACTGACACCTGTAACTGACACTGGGCAAAAAATCTTAAATGTGAAGCACAAGTGAAGGTTCTGTACTTTAGCCTATATAAAGTCTTGGAGCCATCTGAAAGCCCTTGCACTCCTCTGTACAACAGCCCACCCCGTCTCCAATTAGGTGTCACTGGAACTGGAATCCTCCATACTGCAAACTGAGTGGGAAGGAAGAATAATAGTACAATCTTAATTGTGATGGCTCCTGACTACAATTTAAGAGAAAAGAGAATTAGTCATTCATTTAATAAGACCAGCAAGAAATCCAGGGCAGGTTTATTTTACAAAGTCTCCCTTAGATTCAGACAAAGGGCCATACAGCCAGCCACATCTTGTACAAATAGCAATGCCTGGAGACTCTCTATGGTGGATGCCACTGTATGACAAGAGAAGATTTCACTTCCCCAGGTGATGACTAAGGCATGCTTTTTTCCCACCAGCAGGGGAAAAAACCCCAGTAATGCAAAAAACCTCCTTTGCCACATTACCATCAAGTGATCTGCAACCAATACTGCCAAGGATTTTACGTAACAATTCAGATTAGCAATAGCACAATGATGTCCAATGGTGTGTCACCATTCCCTTGGCAGTGAGCATGGAAAACATGAAAAGAAAAAAAAAAGAGATGGATTTATGCACCAGTAAGTTCAAAACAATAATATGCGAGAGGGAATCAATAGAAGAAAATTAGGTATGACAGGTGGCAGTAAGAGGTAATAAATAAACAACGTTTGAGTTAGTCTACCTAGAGAGATGAGTGAGAATTTAAGTAAGGCACAGAAGACGGATCATAAAAATTATTGCAAAGGAAGAAAGAAGGTAGGACAGCATAATACAGTACTGTCTGGTTCTTGGTGAAGTAGCTCATGCCAGCCAAACACCACCTCCTTCTCAGTCTCACGTGAAAGCGAATAAACTAAATCCTGAGAAAAACCCAAATCGGTGAACGTCATGCTTAACATCTTAGATAAGCTATACTACTATAAATACCTAAACTTGCCTTTCAGAAGAGCCAGCAAAGTTCTGGCCCCAGTAGGCTGTCTACCTGTTCCAAGGTAACAGCACGCACACTGATCCGCTGGAGAGAAATGAGGAATGAATAAGACAGTCACAAAAAGCAGGAGAGGCAGCTTTAGACACGCACAAAAAAGAAAACAAAAGAACATCAGAATCAGTTCCACGTAAAGCTTTAAATTTCCCGGTTCCTAAGTCTGACAGTGGACAACAGCAGATGAAGGCAGGGTTACACGAAGAATAACTCTTGTCCTAATATGCCCTATAACTACAAAACAAGCTGTTCAGCAAATTTGAAAGTAGTACAACAATGAGTTTTCCTTGATGAAGCAGAAAGGATGGGAGGCAAGACACACAGAGGTGGACTAGAAGAGTCAGGGTCTCTTCGGGTCAAAGTGGAAAAAGGAAACTGGGTGACAGCACAGCTTTAGAGCGAACCATTTGTGGGAAGAGATAACAAGATACATTTGAATGTGAAGAAAATACAAAACTGGGTAACAGTTAAATACACAGAAGTTTAGAGGAAACAATATGAGAGTGTAGGACTTCTTACCTGAAGTTCACTCAGACTCCAAGGGGGAAAGAAAAATGAAAACATCAGAATACTGTGCAGAAAGGAAAAGGGAAGATGAAGGAAACAGCAACACAAAGACACTTTTTAATTTTGCTTTTTAAGTGAAGAGGAGGAAAAACAAGGACTTCAAAAGGCAATCAGCTGCACAAGCTGACTAGTGAACTAGCACCTCTACTGTATAAATAAGAGTTTGTGCAGCTTAAAAACAATGCCACATCTGTGAATCAGCTGGACTTTGTCAAGAGAAGCCCAGACAGAAAAACAGTAGAGGACAAAAAGGTCAAAGGAAATGACAAAGCCAATGGTCTAGAAAAGCCCTGAGGTGAAGTGACTTTATGTAAGCAGCACATGATCAGCATAATGAATCACTTACCCAACAATGCAGAAGTTCACAACCTGCTTTGAGGAAATTATGATGGCTAAACAACTGAGGACAAACTCCCACCAAAAAGAGGCTAAAAATTTTATATTTAAAACTGATTTAAGGACAAAGTGTATCTCTACTTATAGAATCAGTTGAAAGCATCTCAGCAATAGCATGGTTCATGTTGACATCAAAACTTTGAAACAGTTATGAGACACTTCTATAGACACAGAAGGTAGCTGCAATCTTTAATTCAACAAAACTCATAAGCAAGAAAGATACATTAATTAAAAATCCAGGGTGCACTCACTTTGGCTAAGTTTGTTGCATCTACTGTCTTGGTACCATGAAAGGCTGAAATGGCCTATCTCCCCTGCTTCCAGTCACGTAGGCCTCCTACTTGCTTTGCATGGATTTTATCCGTTTTAGATTTCAATGAGCCAATTAAATTCATTAGTCCAAGAGAAAACACAGAATACAAGGAAATTGTTTTCAGCCACATTACCTAGTTGAACTGACTCATCATGAGACTGGAGAAGTGCTATCGATACAAGGGAGAAAATGGGAATCTACAGCCAGCAGCAGCAGAGAACTGCTGTGGGACCATCCCCATCAGCAGCTACAAGCAGTTAAACTGGCTCAAGAGTTGGGATAACTGCATCCTAAAGCTGGTGAAAATATATCTGGAAGTAGTCTAAAATACAATAAACCTTCTGTGGCAATGGATTTCGAACCTTCTACATCTCCCAGAATCTCTAAGCCAGAGAAAACTAAGTTTAGTTCCCATGTACAGAAAGCTTTACTTCACCAAATACATAATGCACCTAATGCTATGCCAGACTGGATGATTACCGCAAGTAACTAACTCAAGTCTGATAAACCAAACTTGTTTTTAATAATATAAAGGAAAATTCCAATTATGGCTTCCTCAGCCAAAAGCTGCTTTCTTTTCTTTACAGAAAGTCTCTGTTTATGCAACATACACATTGCAGAAAGAGCCCTATATGCTATCTCACCTTACTAGCTCTTACTCCACCATGTGCTAAGACGAAAACTGATTTTAGCCTAGACTTAAAAAAAAAAAAATAAAAGGGGTTTTTTTACTCTTACTCTTCCTTCTTGTGAATCAAAGAAGTGGCATTTGATAGAATTACTGAACACCAACTAGATATCAATAACTCCACGACCATTTTGGGATGCCAGGTTTGAATACCACCAAGGGTAGAGAGCTGCAGGCAGCTATCTAATAGCTCATGTTTTCCGAAAAGATACTACTTCCTCCTCTCGTGTTTATTTCCACATTTTTCAAGTATCAAAGTTTAACTATGGACTTATCCAAAATGAGATTAATGAGCAGACACCGTATCATCACAGTATTCTTCAGTTCCATTAAGATAAAATCACTCTTCTAAATGCAATGGTAATGTCTTTACCGTAGAGTGTCTGGTAGATCCTCTTGTGAAATACTTGTCACCAGCTTTTGGAATTGATGGAAGAGTTCCACTTTACAGATTTTGGATCTGATATAAAAAAATTTAAAAATTTGAAATTCTTATTAAAAAAAATCATAAATTAACTCCACCTTACAGCTCACAGCAGCACATCCCAGCTAAACATTTTTGATAAAAAGCATTACGTTCACTTCTCAAAGAATGTAAAAACTTCTCTATCATTTAACTTTTCCTATCCCATCCAAGCTGCCCGCCTGCCTTTTCCCTTAGTTTTAAATGTTATATTGACAAAAAGCTGCATTGCCCCCATTCTCCCAGCCAGTGCTCACCGGTTTGCAGAAAGAACATTTTAATATCACACTGTTATCTGCACGAAACTGCACTGTCATCAACTCACAACTGCAGTAAGGTTTAGCCAAAAGGACTAGTCCCAGGACAGACCAAACAAGCACAGGACTCCAAAGGCTTTTTTGGAGCCTTTGAAACATGACTTTCTGCCCTAAAGTTTGAAAATGTGTTGAAATGCTGGCAGCACATTCCTAATATGAACATGTCACCTTTCCACATGACATGGAAAAAAACCTGTTAACTTTTGTATTATTCAAAACAAATAAAAGAAGCAGCAGAAATATCTGGAATAATGCTGTCCTTTTCACAATGGCCACAAGGACACATTCAGCAACAGCTTCAGGGCAGTTAAATACAAAGAGGCTCATCAAAAAATAGAGTGAGTCAAAGTCTGAAAGATCTTTAAAAGATACTACATACATCTGTCAGCTTTGAGCCCTTCTATTTCCCCAAAGAGATGGCAACCAGAATCATTGTTTATAAAGTGTAGTGTGGTTTTAAATGGCCCAGCTCTTTCCTCTGTTTATTTATCTTTGCATATGTGTCTTAACAATGACTGAATCAGTTCTCCAACAAGTGTAAGCTGATTCTCCAGAAGCACTGAAAAAAACACCAATCAAAAAAAATCTTCCTTGGTTGCTAGCATGTATTTTGAGAACATCAAAAATGGCACAGAATCATAGAAGCTCCACAAGGATCATCGAATCCAACTCCTGACTCAGGAAAATCCCAAGAATCCCAGCATGTGCCCGAGAGCATTGTCCAAATGCTCCTTGAACTTGGACCACTGTGACCGCTGCCCTGGGGAGCCTGTTCCAGTACCCAACCATCCTCTGGGTGAAGAACCTTTTCTTAATATTCAGCCCAAGCCTCCCCTGACACAGCTCCAGCCATTTCCTTGGGTCCTATCACTGGTCACCAGAGAGCAGAGAACAATGCCTGCTCCTGTGTGTCACCTCACAAGGAAGTTGCAGCCTGCTATGTGGTCTCCCCTCAGTCTCCTCTTCCCCAGGCTGAACAAACCAAGCGACCTCAGCTGCTCCTTGTGGGGCTTCCCCTCCAGACCTTTCATCCTCCTGATGGCCCCGCCTTTGGACACTTACAGCTTTATCTTCTTCTATTCCTGTGCCCAAAACTGCCCCCAGGAGGTGAGGCCATACCAGTGCAGAGCGGAGCGGGACAACCCCCTCCTTCACCTGGCCAGCAGTGCTGATGCCCCCCAGGATGCGAGTGGCCCTCCTGGTTGCCAGGGCACTGCTGACTCATATCCAACTTGCCATCAGTCAGGACCCCTAGGCCCCTTTCCATGGCCCTGCTTTCCAGCCTCTTGCTCCCCAGTCTGTCTATACATGCAGAGTCACCCTGTGCCATGTGCAGAAACTGGCATTTGACTTTGTTAAACTTCATATGGTTAGTGATTGCCCAACCCTGTAATTTGTCAAGGTCTTTCTGCAGGGCCTGTCTTCTTTGAAGGGAGTCAGCAGCTCCTCCCAATTTAGTGTCACTAGCAAACTTACTGAGTGTACCTTTGAGTCCTGCATCCAAGTCATTTATTAGGATGCTGAAAAGCACTGGCCCCAAAACAGAACCCTGCTGAACCCCATTGGTGACGACAGCATGCAAAGATGCTCTAAAATTTAATATTCAAATTAATCTGTCAAAGGTTCATATTGTAGTCTTTGGTGGTTTAGTTAATTAAGCATTAACAAAAGCACATACCAGACATTTACCTACAAATTCCTTTTAGTCAGTCAGCTTTACCTTCCTTGGGATTTAGTGTTATCTAGCATATTGAAAGGGGGAAGAAAACCTCAAACAACACTTCCCAGCAACCACTCTGAGATTCCTTGAGAGGAAGAAGAATGTAGAAATACAAGTCTTGTTCATTATTAAGCACCACTACTCCCAATAAGGCTGTAAATTCCTTATTTTCATTATAAAAGTTCCTTTTGTGACTGTTTATCTCAAAAGTGCAAATAGTTTACTTGTTCCTTGACATTGTTTTTAATCCCGATTTCCTCAGGAAAGATGTTTGTAATCATACAGTCTTGTAGCTCTAACAACTTTTGAAAGTTTTAGCGAATTTCAAGCACGTGTTAAGAGGAGGATCTTGCAACAATAATTGAGTTCTTACACTTTTGTGCTAATTGTCAGCTAGCAGATGGCTCTCAAGTTTTAGAGCTAATGCACAAATACTATGTAACAAATTTAACCCTACCGAGAAAAAGGGGCTAGCTGGTTGGTTTGATCTTTCACATGTCTTCTGGAATACTTACATACCGCATATTGAGAAGAAATATTCTACAGTGCACACAGAGCCTGTCTTAAAAGATGCACTAAGTCACCTAGGTCACCTGTGTTAGCAATACCCCAGACACCAATACTGGTCACAAACCACAAAGTTCCTGGTCCTTTTCCTTCCACTAAAAATTTGGAAATACTAGGGTATACCAGGATAAAATTCAGTCAAATCAGGCCTAACTTAAAGAAGCTCAGAATGTGCAACTTGCACGCATATGAAAAAATTCTCCACAAGAATTGTCTAAGCTGTAGTTATTATGCTATTCACCCCTCAGCAGGATTGTCATCATCCTCCCAAAAAGTCTGGGAAACATGAACAATATGACCATTGATAAACTGGTAGTATAATCAGCCAACAACTAAAACACAAACCCCAATCCTCAAGCTGAATTTCCACAGAACAATGATAATTTTGGCCACCTCACCTAAAATGAAGACTATAACATAGAGATGGAGAAATTTGTCTGCAGATGCTTATGAGTAATTCCTCTCAACCTCAAGAAAAGTATGTAATTATTTCTTTAAGCTATGATGGTTGATAGAGGATTTCTTTAAGAGCACAGTGCCAAGATGACAGTTAGAAAGGTGACATGTTCGTGTTAGGAATGTGCTGCCAGCCTTTCAACACATTTTCAAACTTTAGGCAGAAAGTCATGTTTCAAAGCAACACTTTTAATGATCATACATTCATGTCAGCTGGCTCGACTATTAAAGAAAAAGAAATCTCTAGGAAGACAACCTGCAATGCACACATTCCCTTCACAGTCGTCAACCAAAGAAAATACAAAACAAAAATTCTGTTTCCGTCTACAGTAAACATCCTTTCAATAGAAACTGATCACAGTCCCTCACCACCATTACCTACAATGCTCTTAACAGTGACAAAGAAATAGGATAAACTTGTTAATTCTCATTTAACTTTCATTATTTCAACTGCCCTCTCTCCCTTACACAGGGACTCTTCCTTTTCCCCTGCTCTTTACTTTCCTCTTCTTCACCACTCGCTATCTTTCCTCCTGCTCTGACAACATCACATGAGCTGACAAAGGCATGTAAACTAACAAATAAAACATGTCTCCAGATATTACAACACTCTCACACCTGCTCTGATGGCTCCCAATCCCCTTCTTCGTTGTTCCCTGGCGGAAGCCGTCTGAGGTAACATCCAGAGGTTGCTCAGGGACTGCACTCCAACTGATAGCTGTAGAAGAAACTGTTATGAACAAGGGAGATGCTCTTACCACAAAAGCAGAACCTAACAGTTCCTTTCATTCTGTATGCTCATGTGTTGCTTCCCAAAATAACTCAAACTAGAAAGAGGACCATGATTTTCTAGGGCCAGAATTCCACAATCTAAAAGAATGTTTCATTTAAAAAAATGAAAACACACACACATACACACACAGCTTTCATCTTAATTAGATCATTTAACAATTCATGCCTCTAAATATCTGGCCTCCAGCTTCGTAATTCTCCATTTCTTAGGGGGATGCTACTTTCTTTTGTGCATCCTGTCCGGACAAAGCATGAAGAAATTTCCAAGTTAGATGGCTTATTTTCACATCAGGCTGTGAAATACTGCCCTAAACTACTTGCACCAGTTACTCTATGTTTTCCTTCTTAATTTATTGTCTGCTATTATT
This sequence comes from Machaerirhynchus nigripectus, assembly GCA_013397975.1. Lineage (NCBI taxonomy): Eukaryota > Metazoa > Chordata > Aves > Passeriformes > Dicruridae > Machaerirhynchus > Machaerirhynchus nigripectus. The sequence continues at coordinate 940,699 of VZRQ01004128.1, read as the reverse complement.
TTATGGTGTACTCTAAGCAGTTTCATGTTTGATAACTGACATACATCAAATATGTGTAGACTTTACTTGAAAAACATTATTAGCTAGTAGTCAAATAAAAGTAATTTGTTGAAAGAGACAGCAAGTGCCAAGAGCCTTAAATTCTACCCCAAGTCTGCAACTTTGTAGTTATCTCAGACTGTAAACTTCTTAATGCTGAAACTCTGCATACAATACCTTACAATCTCTAAGGAACAAGCAAAGCATCAGCAGCATGTCAACAGAAACTAACATGTCCAATCTGTCCCTCCATAGCATAACAGCAGGTTGTTCAACTTCTACTACCATGAGACAACTTCTGTTTCCTAAATTCTCCCTCTTCTCTGTCTTCCTAACAGGCAAAACAGTTGCACATGCATTCACTGTAAAGACCATCTTGTTATTCAAAATGCTCAAAGACTGCTTATGTTACTCACCCTTGTATTACAATTCAGCTGTATGCTGCATTTGTTGTACTCTGCTAAGTGCCAATTGTACTTACACCATGATTTAAGTACAATGCTGTATCACTCTACTAAACTACAATCCTGTGTAACATGAAATAACATTAGATACCCATGACTGGTATTAAACCCTCCACATGTGAATTATCTAAAAATCACCTGGTTAGAGGATATCAAATTCTGACAAGCAGATACAAAGTTACTTAAAAATTAAAACATTTTCCGTTTTTTCACTTTTTCATAATTATCTCAAACTTCGTAACGCTAAACAGAGCATGTATTTTTTTAAAATAACAGCTGAAATGTTCCTATCAAGCATCTTTCAATACCCTGTGTAACATCCCTAGATTTAGTTTATTCTGATTTTCACTCCTTCAAGGAAAGAAACCACCTGGCATAGAAAAAGCATGCTAAGGCATCATTCATCTTTATTTAAAGGAATGACCTGAGAAGTATACAGAAAGAAAGATATGCACTGAATTTAGTCACAGCTGCTTTCAGGCCTTTTTTGCCAACTCAACTGGCACTATTTTTCAATGATGAAATTTGTTTCCTAGCTCACAAAATTTAAGTATTTTCCTTCCTGGCACTTGTAAATAACTCCAATTTAATGAATGTGAATTCCATTAAGGAACCCTTTGTCTCCATTCTTTTTTATCATTAGCTGTATTGTAATAGAAAAACTTCCAGTTCTGGTTCAGAATGAAAAGTATGCAACAGCAGAAGGCAGGCATATCCAAATTTAAAGAAACTGCTTAGCCATACACACAGAGTGGCAGTTCCTGTTTTTTTTCCCCCCAAATGAGACCATGTTGCTAAATCACACTGGGATTTAAATACTCATTCATCACCACGACAAAAAACGCCATGCCCAAAATATCTATCAATTCAACTTTTACACTATACTACTCTCTATTCTTTCTTCACTCACAGATTTTTGGAGCAATTAAAAACGTAACTCAGCATGGCAAGTCTTTTGTTCATTACCAAGGAGAATGCAAGACTAACTGTAACAAGAAGTCTTTTGTTTTCCTCTTGTACTCAACTTTTTTTTCCCCTGGTTATTTTCTGTGTGTGATTAGATTATAAATTCTTAATGGCATCAACCAACTGTTTATTCAGTCTGAAAACTCCCTACTGAAAGTAGAGGCTGAGACAGATATTATTAATTGTTAACAATTAAGTTATGACCTGAAATTAATTTCTTGCTCTTCATAGTTTGTTGCTGCATACTGGCAAGGAATGATGTTCCATTCCAAACAACCAAACCCACCTCATTTATATTTGGACTTTTGCACACAGTTGCGCAACTAACTCACCTGCGCTACAAGGAACAAGTTTTGTTTTGCTGTTATGTTGAACTTCCTGAATTGCCTGACGGCTATGTTCAAATTGAAGATCTGATTGCAGCAGCTTAACCTCCTGAGTTAGAAAACCATCTGGTAAAGATGAGATGTGCTGACACCTAAAGTAAATGTGGAAAAATGCAAGTGATTTTCAGTCTGTTCTTCCCAAACAAGACTATTTTGTACGATTTCCCTTCATTATCTAAAGTATGTTTCTTTTACATTAAAACCGAATTGATCCTGAGTTAAAAAGGTGAGACAATGAGGTTTGGAGGCATTTTTCCCTTCAGAAAAGTATTTGTTAAAAAAAATAAAGCTACATTAGTTTTTGGTTTTTAAAAAGGTCTAGTTAAAAGCTGTTATAGTCAATGAAGTATGCAGGACAAAAACTGCAATTTACTTCTGCAATCACAAAGAAAAATAAAAATCCTAAAGTATTTACATAGTCAACTGCATTACATCGGCAATTGTTTTATGAACCTAAAGGTTTATAATCAAAGCCTAGAAACACACAAAATATACCTACAGTTCCACGTAGAATCTTATCTTTGTTACCTTAAATTACCGTTGCATACTGAATGACATTAGGATCATATGAGGAAAAAATGGCATGTGTTTAATCACCGTAATACTTACATAGTGCACAAATTAAGACTGAGATGCATATTGTCAGATGCAATAGTCTGAGAAAGTGCCTGACTGCACTAAGTCTAACAAGGCTAGGCAAATTCCTGTTACGTGTTTCAGAATGAGGAAAGGATTATGCAGAAAAGCTCCACCGGGTATGTAACTAGAGTTTCTACATTAACAGACTTATGACCTCTTCTATAATCATCCTAGCGGGATGCAGGGGTATAGACAAAAAGAATTACTAAACAAAGTCAAATCTTTCATATGACCTGGCCTAGTAACTGCCATTTAAAAAGAATGGTTCAGCTCCCTGTTTTTTTCCTTGCTCTCTTTTCCCTTCACTCTGCCCAAATCCACTTACTCTACTCTACCACTCTACTCATCTCTACTGATTAAGCCTCCCAAGTAAGAAAAATATCCACTTCCTATCCTTGTTGCTGGGATAGTTTTCATCAACTGAAGAATCTGAGAAAGAAGGCCAGTGCACAACTGACTTTCCTTATTTTGCAGCAGTGCACTTCATCTCTCACATCTCCCTGAGGTGACAGGTTGTGTTACAAGAGCTCTACTACTCTACAGCAGGGAGAAAGATCAGATCTTGGATGTAACTGAGATTAAAGAAGCAGACAGACTTTTACCACCAAAAAATTGCGTATAAGCTTTGCCTCTCCAGTGTAACACAACTGTCTTCTTCCAGGTGACCAGTACAAGCTGTCACATACCAGGTGTCCTGAACCACTTCAGTAAATCAGAAAACAGCTGAGGTGGGAAGGGACCTCTTGTAGGTCATCTGGGTCCAACCACCTCAGCTCCAGCCGGGCCACCTACAGCCACCTGCTCAGGACAGTGTCTAGATGGCTTTTGAGTAACTCAAAGATGGGAGACTCCACAACCTCGCTGGGCAACGTCTGCCAGTGCTCCATCACCCTCACAGTAAAAAAGTGTTTCCTGATGTTCCAAGGGAACCTCCCGTGCTTCAGTTTGTGCCCATTGCCTCTTGTCCTATCACAAACACCACTAAAAACAGCCTGGCTCCATTTTCTCTGCCACCTCCCTTCAGGTATGTATGCAAATTGGTAATATCCCCACAAGCCTTCTCTTCTCCAGGCTGAGTTGTCCCAGCTCTCCTCATATGACAGGTGCTAAAAATCCATTATGCATCTTCAAGGCCCTTTGCTGGACTCTGTCCAGTATGTCCGCATCCCTCTTGTACTGAGAGGCCCAGAACTAGACACAGCCCTTCAGATGTGGCCTCACCACTGTCAATCCAGGGGAAGGATCATCTCCCTGGACCTGCTGCAATAGTTCGCCTAAAGTGGCCCAGGACACCATTAGCCTTCTTTCTTGCTAGAGCACACTACTGCCTCATTTTCAACTTCAGGTCTAGCAGGAACCCCTAGTCCTTTTCTGTGAAGCTGCTTTCCAACTGGGCAGCCCCCAGCATACATTGGTGCATGGGACTGTTCTTCCCCAGGTGCAGGTTTTCACTTCCCCTTGCTGAACTTCATGAAGTTCCTACTTTTCTCCAGCCTGTTGAGGTCCGTCTGGATGGCAGCACAATGCCCTGGCCTATCACCCACTCCTCAGTCTTGACTCTTCAGCAATCTGTCTGGGCATACACTCTGCACCATCATCCAGATGACTGATTAAACAAGTTTGGACCTAGTATTGATCCCTGGGGTACATGGCTACTTACACCTTTAACTACACTTTGTCCAAAGATCACTACCCTCTGGGCGCAGTCATTCAATCCACGCGTCTGCTCATCCAGCTCACACTTTAACAGATTCTATATCAGGATCTTACAAGACACATTATCAAAAGCTTACTAAAGTTCTAATATTTGAATGACACACATTGTCTTCCAAAACTCAGTCTCCATACGCACCATCTGAGGAGAGCACTTACCTTTCAATAACTGCTCTCCTCATAGCTTCTTGGCTATATGGACACTTCCCCACTATAACTGCTGACAGATAAACAGGATACTGCAGAAAATGCATCAGGAGAGCTCCTTGACACCCTAACACATTCCAGCGAGCCAGTTTGTCACTGCAGGACATAGAGCATGTTCTGTCTCCTCGACCTGGCTTCACTCGTAATAATCCCACAGAGTGGTACCCTAGCCCAGGTATTCGGGCATCATCCAGCCCTCCAGGTACACATTTTGCTCCAGTTCTATGAACATCTACTACCTTTGCTCTCACTAAGCCAGTCTCCTTATTAGCTGTTTGCATCTCTGCAGAACATTCACAGCTCTTTTGATTTGTGTTGCCTTCTTGTTTCACAGGTTCATGCTGAACAGCCAGGTCTTCAGTGATTATAGAAAAACAACCACCATCATCAGTTTTCATTCTCTTGATTATATGATTACTTGCCATTTTCTCTGATTTACTTTTATCTTCTGGACACAAGTGATTATGGTTACTTCTACATTCTGCTGATTGCCCAGCCGCATGACCTCCAGTCACTGGCTTAAAAAGCTGGTTCTCTGGTTCACTGATTGGAAAAATAGAAGCATCTCCACCTAGAATAAAAGAAATAACACAAAACTGGCCAAAAACACATCTTGTGAGTGGAACACACCATACCAGTAATATTACAGCTACTAGTAGCTTCCAGAGATCTGCACTCAGGAAAACTTAACTACAAAAACACATTTTTGAAACAACATTATCCTGTGCAACGCTGAATCAAATCTCACTGAAATTTGAACCAATATATGCTTCATTTCAAGTTTTGAATTCTATGTAAGAAATAATCAAGACAGAAAATTTACAATCTATAAAGTAAAAGGTAACAGAGGCATTTGACAGACTACAAGCAGTGCTGAAGACTCATGGGAAATCTAGCCTGATCTAACTAAACAATATAAACCTCAAAAGAATAATGAAAGAATAACCTGTCAAGTAAGGGTAAAAACTTTAATCTGTATCACTGAAACAAGCTCAGAACCAGAATTCTGAAGCTCAGTTCAAAGCAAAGCAAGCCTGACAGGCCTGGTGATTCATGAGAAAAATAAAGTCTTTAAATTATTCTCACTAATAAATTTGAAGATGTAATTTCTAATCTCAAATGCACTGATGAAGAAAAATAATACTGTATATTCCAGCAATGCACTCAAAATCATGAAAATGTATGAGCAACTAACACTGTGAAGTACTGATGAGGCTTATTTTGAGAGTTCTTAAGACTCCTTTACTCTGTAACAGACTTAGTTGGAGAACACGGTAACATCAAGATGCCCAATACTTTGGTAGACCAAGAGGCTGCATTCCTTGATTTTGTCAACAGATTTTCATCTTTGTGGTGCTGGTTTTTTTAAACACACAAAGAATGTATTCCGTGACAGAAGTTTCATTACGTTCCCTAAGAAGTTTGTGTTGGGGAGCTAGTGATGTTTCATGAATGGGGCTTCTTTTCATGTTTTTCAGGAGTATGGTTTCGGTTTGGTGGGGGGGTTTGTGTGAGTCAGTGTTGGCTATTCTCTCCTGTTTTTCGTTTTTGCTTGGTTTTGGTTTTTTTGTTTGCTTGTAGGTTTGGGGTTTTTTTGGTGTTTGTTTGGGATTTTTTTCTTTGTTTGCTTCACAGGATTGGGTGTGGTTGTTGGTTGGGTGCGGGGTGTCTTGGGTTGTTTTTAGGAACAATGGTGAAGGTCAGTATTTTTTAATAAAATTTTAATCCAAGGAGATAATGTTTATAGCAAAGCAACCAGGCAGTATGACAGAACCTCTGACAAGTATGTTATTCTCTGGAAAAGAAAATAGTAGCTATTATTTTTTAAAAGGAAACATTCCACCACATTATGAGCAGTACATCAGATTTACTGAGTTCTCGTGAATCACATCCAGTGAGATAAAATGCCAAATCTATCGGTGGAGGACCAGTCAAGTACATCTTCAGGCACGTATTGGTAACATGAATTACTGCCTCACTCTCAGTCCAGACCAAGGAGGGACTAAAGAAAGACAAGGGGCAGAAGAGATCCTACAAGTGGGAACAATGTAATCGGTTCACTCCAGCATACTCACATGGGGTATGACTGGAGAAGAAAATAAATATGACACGTGGTTTGAGTTTCCATTTCCCAGTTTCAGTTCCCGGACTAAAGATACACTGCTGATGGGAAGCTGCAAGCCACAACTGATGGAGAAGATACCTGTTAGATAAAAAGTTTTCATGAAACATTTACTTCATTTTTGATGCATGAGAAAACAACAAAACTTAGACGCCCTCTAAGTGCCTGTTCTTTCCTGATGGGAGTGTATCAGGAGCCAATTAGTTACGCTTTTACAGAGAGATGGCATCCAACATAATAAATGTAAACACATCATTGGAACTTTAATAACAGACTTCAAAGGGTTGGATTCAGTGGAGTTAACTGTCTCAAACTGTATAGATAAGGTCCTCTCCTCACACTGTGTGTGTTTTTACCAGCTCTGCAACCCATCTGATCCTGCAAGACTCAGTTTAGTGGCATTGAATTGCAAGGAATGTACTCATTTCTGCAGAATTATGATTCTCCCGGCTCAGTTCCCTGAAGCAGTTTATCCCATGTAAACAGTAGGACTGGTATGTGGGAAAGAGCAAAAATTCTATCCTTGACTAGTAGTAATCAGATCTGCATTGATGCATCTGATGATGATGATAAATGAAATCAGATCCTAATTCTTCATACAGAGGCTCTACAAGAACAAGGAAGAAGCAAGCTTTTGTGAAAAGGCCTTAACACTACCTAGAAGTATAAAAATTAGGCTAAAATCCTGCTGACAACAGGAAAAAGTGTTGCCTACACAGAAGTAATGCAGTCTTTCACTAGATTCTCATATCTGAAGCTGCAAAACTTGGCTATTTCAGCAATAGGTCAAAACAATTTCTATCACAACAACCTCAGGTGGCATTGAGTAACAGCACTGTTACAGCGTTGAGTAAACTTCATTCATGCCTCACCTCTGGAAGCTCCTCTTGGCCACAACTTCAGCATGGCTGTCATTCAGAATGTCTCCTAAAGCAAAACCCAAATGCAAATACTGAATCATTACTAAAAAGAAGACAAAGCAAATAGAATTTGACACAGGCCAGTTCTCCGTATTTGTTAGTATCCGAAGGTTTATGATTGGTTTTAGGGTATTGCAAGATATTGAAACTTCCAATCACCACAAAAGGAAGTCAACAGCCTACACAAATGAAGGATAAAAGTACTCAGTCTGCAGCAAGTCAGAGACTTGTTCGACTACCAGATTTTAGCTCTTCCGATGTTGGAAATCCTTTGAGTTGAATAAACACTACTGCCCTTCAAAATCTTCCTGACTTTTGTTTGCAAGGGTAAATCTCAATATTCTCAAAAAAAGTTCTGCCAGAAAATTTCAAATGTTTGTTAAGCTTTTGGTTGAAGTTTCTTTTTGAACTATGTCCTACAATTTACACTATTGTTCCTGCAAACAAAAAGCAATTCTGATATTACTAAGTTTACACATCTCATCTTCAGCTTTTCTACAGTATCTGCCTATAGAGGTATGTAAAGGGACAGGAGCTGTAGATCATCTTTTATTTCACGGGTAAAAGGCCAGGTGACAGAAATCCTCTGTACCAGTTTTAAAAGTTTTGCAGTGACCTAACAGATAACCATTAACATGACCTACCACCAAGTTAATTCAAAAATAAATGTTATCATAAGAGAAGAATATTTTCTGAAGAGATCACTGAAGACAAACAATGGCAAAACAAACTAGTGTTACTTTTTCCTAGTCAATTTTCTACTTTGACCCTTAACACTGAGACTGTAAATGGCACAAGTTTAATCACCGCTTTCCTAAATCATTCAGAAAAAGTCTGTACTAAAACTCTTCTGAGATGGCCAAATGACAACATCCAAAAAAACCTCAGATACAGAGTCTAGTTTCTTCTCTTTTGCTCCACTAAATAATTTCAAAATTAAGGACATTACAGAGATTATGAGGTAGCCTAAACCAGACACTAGCAGAACCCTTTCTCATATCTCAGTCTAGTCCTCCTCTGAAGTCTAAAAAGGGTAGAAAGCCCTGTACCTACATATGCATGAACACTTTTCCCCCTTAGCCACTTTACAGCATTCATCGTTACTATGGCTTCTTCCCCACCCTAGCAGAGGAAAAAGATACATCACGAATTAAAAACTGGACACACAGAAAAGGAAAGTCTCCTACAATACACAGTAAGAAATGGTAGTTATGAGAAGTCATGTTTCTATCCTATACATTTATTGTACAAACACTTAAAACTATCTAGCTGCAAAATACGCAGTGAGGAAGAAAAACCCTCTTAGTACCTTCCTGCTGGTTAGTACCAGCAGTGGTACCTCTTGCATCAGACCCCAACAAAACTAGACTGCAACAGGTAACCAAAGCACAATTATTTTGCTTATGTTTTGTTTGCTTTTAGTTATGAAGTCTAAGTTATGAAGTGAGTATGCAGACTCGGGCCCTAAACTACACTTTTCCACACATTAAAAGTTCATTCACCTTTGAGGCAGCAAGTGCAGCAAACCTTCAGGGCAGCCACTGTGGCTGCCTAAGCTCCTCTCTCCTTGATGAAGGAAGGTCTGCCTTACACTTCTGGTTTCAATCCAGAACAAGTCTGAGCAGAATACCTGGGACATTTTCATGGATTCTCTGACACCAGCAAGAAAGAAGGTAGCATAGGTATTCTGTTCTTGAATTTTACACCATACTTACCAGTTTTTCGCATTTTGTTTTGGCCAATACATTTTGTTCCAGTTCCCATAGCAACAACTTCCTTAGTTACTGAAAAAGAAACATCATTAGCTGAAAAAACTATCACCTCTAACTATTGCCAGAAGCATTGCTCTCATACGGTCATTCTGGTATGACAACACACAGAACATTGAGTAGAAGGGAATGTACAGGGAGGCAGACCATACAACATTACAGAAAGGAGAGAGTATCAGACTGAGCACTCAATACAGTAGGCAGAAGCAGCAGAGCCACGAAAAGTCTATGACTGCATAGAAGGAATGCTAAGAGGCTTGATATGCCAGACAGCACACAGCAGACACTGCCATAGCATTCCTCAGGCACATAAGAAATAATAAATATGGGATACAATCTGCCTGACAACACTGAAGTGCCACTAAGGGAAAAGAACATGATGACGAACTAACACAAATGCAAAATGCAGTAACACAACCCGTTAAAGGAGAGCAAACCTTTTCAGGATTCTATCAAATTAAACATGCTTTTTCAAGGGTTTATATTAGGAATTCAGGTCCTGCCTAGACTTTCACCACATACTGAACTGCCAAACGGAGGCTTTCATTGTCTTATTTACAGTCTGGGAAGAACAGCATTTCACTAAAACCACCTCTTTCCAGACAGAAGTTGTGAAAGCTTTTACAATCACAAAGAGTAAAGAATTTGGGTGGAGACTGAAATGGAATAGGAAGGGGTGTATGTTTTAAAGGCATCTTAAAAAAAGGAAATAAAAAGAAAGCACCAAGAACCTCCTCTCTCCCTCCCTTCCCTCCCACCCCTACCCCCACAACTTATTCTTACCCTGCAAGTTCCCTGGACTAACAAGACCCTCTCTTTGGGCTGCAGATTCCACTTTGACAACAGCTGCCAAGGAAGTCCATTCTCTGTCTGGATCTGGTTTCCCCTGCTTAGGAAGTCTGGTCCTATAGTGCAGGTAACATAGCCCAGCGATTTCATCAGCTGACCACATGGCTCTTGATGCAAGTGTAGGTTCTACATAGAATTGGATTCCATCACAACAGCTGAATAAAAACCCCCATCTCTTCAAACCCTACCATCTTGTTCTGCATGACACTTTCCTGAACCAGATTCCAATAACCGAGATCTAACTGCATCACCGCCTTCAAGACTACTTACAGGAAGTAACTTTTTCCGAATCGCAAGAAATAAAAAAACAATGCTAAAACCCTTAAGTGCAGCAGCAGGTGGGGCTGTTGGGGTCCCAAGGCTCCCACTATGCAGCAATCAACCACATGCATCACGCCGCCGTCCCGGTGCGGTCTCTGCAGCACACTTGAGGCGCCTGGCACCACCCGCCTCCTTTCGAGGCCTCCACCTTGCTGAGCGACCCGAGGCAGCCCACGTTCCGAGTGCACCACCGCCGCGCTCGGGCGCACCTCCCGCCAACCCCGGGTGCAGTCCCTGCAGGCCCCTCCCTATCCGCCGGGCCAACGGCGCCGCCGCTCCTCGCCAGGAGGGGCGGCGGCAACCAAACCTCCGCGGCCGCGCGGCTCGCAGGGCGCCCCAGTGCCCGCGCACGCGCAGCCGCTTCTCGCACGCGATATCCGCCGGTAGCGGGACCTCCTGCGCAACCGCACAAAGACTCAGAGACGGGTGCAGAGGAAGCTGCCTTTATTGAAAGTATGCGCCGCTCCGAAGCTCCAACGGAGGTACCCTCGCCGCGCTCGGGCTTCACGCGGAGGTGCCCGCGGCGGTCTGGCGCCTCACACAGAGGTGCCCTCGGCGGGCTGCCCCTCCTTCTTGCTGTCCTCCGGTTTCATGGCGGGGAAGAGCAGCACCTCCTGCAAACAGCGATAGCGTCAGCGGTCGCGCCGACCGGCAACGCCACATCCCGTGCGCAGAGCTGCCCCAGCCCTGGCCCCGCTGGTCAGCCGCGCCTCAGAAAGCTGAGCAAGTGCGCAAAGGAGATTCTCCCAGGTGGGATTCTGCGTCTTAAAAACTCTCAGCTGCATTGTCTGGCACTGGTTTCGTTGAAGAAATGGCCTGCTTTGCCGAATCGGATTCCCTGCTACTTGACAAAACCCACAGCATGAAAGCATTGCCACTGCTGATGCTTACCTTGATGTTAGTGGAATCTGTAAGGAACATGGTCAAGCGATCAATTCCCATGCCCCAGCCAGCTGTGGGAGGAAGACCATACTCCAGTGCAGTACAGAAGTTTTCATCAATAAACATGGCTTCATCATCACCTGCAGCTTTTGCCTAAATGAGGAAATTAATGGTAAAATGTGGGTTGAACAGAGCTAGACAGTACCACTCCTGCTAACCCCTACCAAAAAGGGGGAACACTGCTATTTGTAGAAGCCATGAAACTGATGAAACCAAAGCCCAATAGAGCTGTGCAAATGAGTAACAGATGAAGGAACCTCAGCACACAGAGAATTCCGGAGGTCCTTTGTACAGGTGCTCCCAAAATAGCTCTAGACTCAATTCCTTTCTGACTTACAAGTTTCCTATCTTGGCCCAGGCCCAGGCTCTTCACTTCAGTAAAAGCCATCTTTCAGAGCCCTGTGGCAGCGGATGACAGTAGAATGAATTGCTTTCAAAGGCTTATAAGGTTCTTTATGGGTAGCAGCCCCCCTTTCAACGTTTGCAGAAACAACAAAGAAGCATAATTGCTTGAATCAACAGTAGCTGCTCCACGAACTAAGGTTAGGGGCTGTTTTTTTCCTCTCAAATAGAAAGACTAAAAAACCCTGCACTGCGATGGTAACTAATGCACCTGACCCTGACAGTCTCCAAGTGATAAAAGTCGTAATAATAAAAACACAGATTAGCCAACCATCTCAAATTTAGAAAATGCCAAAAAGGAGTGTCAAGGCAACAGCAAACATTTTTGCTCACAGGTTCAAGGAAGACTTTGCAAAGACTGTTACAGCAAATTTTTCTCCTTGAAATGCAGAAATGCAAACTGTCAGCCTTCATCTCAGTCTCCACCTTAACATTAAAGTTTGAGGCTAATTTTCATTCAATACATATAATCATATGTCTGCAAAGTCATAGCTCTAATTGTGAGAGAACTGCAGCAAGCATATGTACAACAGACCAAAAATTAAGAGATCTGTAATACTATTAATTCTGACTGAACATTTTGAAATTTACTGTCAAGTTAGTTAGTTAACGTAAATCTATTTTCCTGGCTTTGACAATTGTTTAAACCTCTCAGGCACTGTGAAGCCATTAGAAAGAATATGAAGCTCAGGAACTATTTCTGCAGACCACGTCATTTGACCTCAGGCATGTGTGGCCAAGCATGCACTCATGGATGTGTATACCAAATGAATAACAAAACGAGTTTTAGTCACTCCTTTCAGAGGCTTACATAGAGAAATCTAGTATTATAAATTTGCAAGCCTAATAGTTTCCAATCTGCACCTCTAACCTGTGAGTCAACTTAAAATTAGTAACTCTGTTCAGGAAACTAAGCTACTTCTTACACAGCATTCAAACTCTTACTAGACATGAAAATTAGTTTAAGAACCTAGAAGTGTAATGTTGTATGACTACGTAAATACTTAACTGGGGGAAGAAACCTTTCAACCTGGGCAAGACACAGAAAGCTTTTTGCACATTTGGGTTTTTCCAGATTAGTACTTTGGGTGGAATAAAAAGGAAGATATTCCAAAACAAAGTTGCACTTAAAAACCTGATCGACAGCAGTGTTTGACCTTGTTTACCTTAAAGAGCAAGGTTCCTATAAAAGGAATTGAATTTTAATGACAGGCTTTCACTGGAGCGAGAAACACTCATTCAAAGTAGTAACAACTCTTTTCAGCAGTAGGTACTAATGACAGATTTGGAACAGACATAGGAAATACTCTTTGCTTACATGCCTGTATTATATTCACTATCAGCAAGACACCATACCTTGGCCTGATCCTCAAAAAGCTGACGCTGCCGGAAAGGATCATTAAGTTCTGTGTACGCATTGCACACTTCCTTCTTCATTACAAAGAGTTCAAAGCGTTCTGTTAGTCCCGGAAGAGAGCGATGCCTATGTGAAGAAAACAGAGATACCTTAAAATAAACATACTTATAGAAGCAAACAGCACATACGTTATTTAGGGGCATTGCTCACCCTTAGCACTAACAGCTGTCAAAACTTCAACGTACTAAGCATCGACACACCTCTTCCCTGGGTGATGGGTTTCACAGCCCAGGAACCAATGTCTATCTTGGTTTGTGTCAAAGTTCCCAAACTAGTACACAACATCAAAATCTCTGCTTTCACATACGCAACTTTTTTTTTTAATAAAGTAGAAGATTGGAGTTACACACTGACCGTGTGTCATACTCTTACCACTTGGCAAGTGGACTCATGACCTGTGGGTGATCACAGATGAATGTAGGGTTGATACAAGTGACTTCCAGGAATTCACCAACTAACTGGGAAAACAAAAGCAAAACAATGTTCGGTTGATACAAGTGTCTTCCAGGAATTTACCAACTAACTGGGAAAACGAAAGTGAAACAATTATGCAGTGTACAATTATGCACTTTCCTAGCACTGCCTTCACCAAGCACTCTAATTTCCTCTCTTCAGTACTGAAGAAGGTATGAAAAATCTGAAGAGCTTCTGAAGTATTTCTGGTCATGGTAATGTCTTCATCAACAGAGAGTGTGTCCTAGTCAGGTAAAGAAAAACAACACAGCAAAAACTGTATAATAATTCAATTTGCACATTACAGTAAGGGCCAATAGGAAAGGCATCAAAAGAACAGCTATCAGACAATATTTGGGTACAAAGGAATACAGCTGATAGAACTATATGGTACTGCTACCCTTTTGGTCGCCTACATACAGATGGACACATCTCACAGACAAAACTGACCTAAGATAAAGCAAATCTGTTTTAACCACAAGAGACCAGCTATCCAACTAAAATCCCCTACTCCTCAAGTTAAGCAGACATAAGTAAACTACAATTTGGTGTAGACGACGGAAAAGATTTTGACACAGCAAGTTTTCTCACTGTAATACAGCAACAGCTGAAGTGCATTTGCAGCCATGTTTTTCCAGGTGCAGCTACACTTCTTCTTTAAAGAGACTTCTGTTGATACAGAGAGATCCTCAAAGACATTAGGATTATAAAGATAGCACATTTACTTACTTTGTCAAGAAGTCTGGCTGTTGTCCTGGGAGGTGGACATTCAACATTTCTCTCCACACAAAGGTTATCAAAGAACCTGCGAGTTTCTGAAATTGCAGACAAAAATTAGAACAGCCACCCCAGCAACCATTTTTGTCCTTACTAGATCCTTCAACGTTTCTTAGAGTGACTTCTAAGATCTCAATGGTAGACATCATGGAAAACATGAGCTTAAATGTCAATCTACAAAAATAGCGTTCGGTTGTAATTGTTTACAGTAAAATAGTAGTTGTTTTGTACTTCAGAAATTTGACAACAGTTAAGCACAACACCACATAACTGCTGGACAATATTAATTGGGGGGTGGGGCGGAGATAGGAGGGAGCTGGGGGGAAAATCAATCACTATAAAGTATATGAACTTGTTTCCTTATGTCTCTCAATTCCAGGAATAAAATAGCACATAATTACATTTTTAAGAAAGGCCCAAGTAATCATACACCCAAGCTACAATTACAGGCGTGGAAACTCAACTGCACAAAAGAGAAGAAGTAAGAAGTAAAAGGTGGATCTCTTTAACAGATCAAGAACTCCCTACATCATGCCTCTTGAGTATATCGTTTTACATATACTCAACAACAGAAGAGGCAAAAGAGTCAGCTCCTGCCAAAGATGGCAAGGAATGAAGGCTTCTTTCTGGACTTAGGTAAACCAACAAAAGCAGAAGACAGTAATCCCATGTGTTAGTACTACTTCAAAAAAAGCAGCTGACAGACTGCAGTCTGAGAACTTGCCACCTTTTGCCCACTTTCTTTTAAGGAAGAATGTAAGACTCTATTCATACTCAGCATCTAACCTTCAGTTTCAAAACACTCAGCTGATGGAAATTTCACTCCTAGGACCTTTTCCAGGTCATACACCATGCTAATTCGCCGGAAGGGAGGAGTAAAATCTATCTCATAGGCCTGTCCATCTTGACCATCTGGATGGTAAGTGATCTTGTAACTCCCAGTAATATGTTTCACCATCCCTACAAAAGGAACGTGAGGTTTAGAAGAATAGTGTGCTACAGAATAGCCAATTCTTCCAGAGATTCTAACTCATTTTGTAATAATATTGCATACTTCACCTGAAAGCAACTTCTCTGTAATTTCCATTAAGTCATGGTAGTCTGCATAAGCCATATAAAATTCACAAGTTGTGAACTCAGGGTTGTGAGTCAAATCAATTCCTTCATTCCGGAACTGACGCCCAATTTCATATACTCTATCCAGACCACCAACCACCACCATCTAAACAAAATGAAATTCTAGTAAATACACTTTCTCAAAAGAACTTAAGAGTGCCCAAACACATGCAACTGCAACACAACCTTACAAATCTCATTCATGAGACAAGCCCACCTTTCTTCAAAAATAATCCTCATTTTAGCTACATTTGCTTTTTTAAAACAGTTTGAAGAATATAGGCTTAGCCATGCAAGGCTTGCATTTTACCTTATGGTAAAGTTCTGGAGCAATTCTCATATATAAATTCATATCCAGTTCATTGTGGTATGTGATAAATGGTTTTGCCACAGCTCCGCCTGGAATTACATTCATCATAGGAGTTTCAATCTGTAACAACAACAAAAAAATTGCCCTGTTTTCATGAAATCTGTTTCCAAACCAGAAATGCATAGATCAAGCAAACAAACAAACCAAAACAGCTAGTTTTGATGAAAAATCTGTATTTCACTTATTGTTCGGCATTCCAGTATATGAAAACAATTATGAACTAAAGTGCACTGAACAAAACTGCACTTTTTTCATGCAGTCAGTAATAACAAATTACTTAATTCATCTGTTGCTATGAAGAGTCATTCATATTTACTACAAATGTGAACCTGCTGGGTTCATGTTATCAAAGCCAGGAACAGTGCTGTGCCATTATCACAAAATCCTCTCTCTACACTGCAGAAAATTAAATTCAACACGGCCAGGTGCAGTTTCCTGCACCTAGGTCAACCCAATTCCAATTCTGCCTACAGGAAATAAAATTGGCTTTTATCTCCAGAGGCAGAGCAGCATTTCAAAGATGTTGTTTCCACCCTAATTTACTGAAATATGGAAAGGACAGCAGTAGTTTGGAGTATTACCCTGATAAAAGGTTCCCAAGCCATATCCTCACCAACTAATGAATAACCTTAACTTTAGGAAGAGAGGAAAGGAATTGCTCCCATTACATTAAACTGATAAAACACCCCATGCTGAGGCAATTATTATCAGTTCTGTAAGTACTTTGTGTATGAGCCTGAATATGAAACATCCTTGAAGGCAAAAAGTTGTGAACACCTTCAGTAGGCAGAGAGAAGTAAGCACCGATGCCTTACCTCAAGAAAGCCCAACTCATCTAGAAAGCTACGAAGATATGTGATGATCTTTGCACGGGTTATAAATTTCTGCCTCACATAATCGTTAAGAATTAAATCCAAGTATCTCTGACGATATCTGGTTTCCTGAAAAGAACACATATATTTAGAACAAGTTAGATAAAATGTCATGCCAAACGAAAGAATACCAAACCAAAACTAATATTCCTTTGTTGACTATCAGCAGGTATCAAAGGTCATCCATTCAGAACTATCTGTGGCATTCTTGCCTATGGCAGGGGTGTTGGAACTAAATGATCTTTAAGGTCTCTTTCAACCCAAACCATCATATGATCTGTCAAACTGCCCCCAAGGCTGACAGGTATGACAAATACCTTATCTTTCAGGCCAAAATGAAGATGAGGCAACATGTGCAGGCATGGAGACAACAGAGTGATTTCATAAGGAATAATACTCAGTTCCCCTTTCCTTGTTTTCCCAGGATTCCCCTCTACACCGATAATGTCCCCACGACGCAGCTTGCTGTTAATACGAAAATGCTCTTCCTCAGATTTGTAGAGGCTGTAATTACAAAACAAGTGTAAGTACACTTGTTTAAAATTCAACATTCCAAACTGTCCAAGTGCCTTGCAAGACAAAATCCATTTTAAAAAATAAAAAAAAAATAAAAAAAAAATAAAAAAAAAAAAACCCAAACATATACACTATATATAAAAGTTATTTTAACACGAAGTCAACCACAACATCTGAAACAAAACACTACTTGTCTGCCTAAGCCAAACCACAGATGAAAAAAAATACTCAAATACAGGTATCTAGACCCCAGAATACAGTGCAGTTTAGAATACTACTGGGAATACCTCTGCTTACCTGGAATTTGCCATGACCTGCAACTTGACTCCTTCACCACGAAGATCATAGAAAATCAGTTTCCCTCCAGCAGCACGCTTTGCATGGATTCGACCTAAATATCAAAAGTATGCTAGACATCAGGAAAAGAGTCCCTAGCAGAAAAGATACAGGGGCAAAAGCCAAAGTACTATCACTTAGAATCATCAGCTCTGAACTATTCACTAACTATGAAAGAGAAGCAGTTAAGTCTCAAAATGAAAACTAGTGCAAAAAAGACCGTAAAAACTTTGGGTCCTGGAGCCCATGTTACAATCTGATCTTGTAGTTGCAAGGGAAGTTGCACAGGTCCACTCAGTCTGAGGGGTATGTCCTGAATAGTTTAACACTGCTACAGACTTCACAACTGAGTAAGAGATCAGCAAAACTCGAAAAAGACCAACCCATCAATAAAAGCAGCCAAGACTACATTTTCCTGTATCCCAGATAAACTTTTACCTGCCACTCTCACTGTAACATTTGTCAGGTGATCTCCTGGCTGCAGGTGACTGTATTTGTCTATAAAATCTGAGAGAGATAAGTCAACACGGAACTTGTGGGGATAGGGATCTTCATTGGAGCCCTTAAGCTGTTGGACTGCGTGGCTACGGATCTTGTAGTATTGCTGTCACCAGAAACAAACAAAATCAAATTATTTCATTAGAATCTGAAAATATGCTCTAGGGTGTGAACTAAAATGCAGCTGCCCTGATGTAGGAATATACATCTCTCCCCTTTTAGCCATTTAATTACCCATGAATAAAAAAATCAAATGCACGTCAGCAAGATTTATTCACAGAACATCTACTAAGTATGGGACCAGATGCTCACATTTGGATCCAAGCTCTCCTCATCAGCACCAACATTATCCTCAGAAGTCAAGGAAGGCTTATCTGAATGCTTTTCACTTTGCTCTTTCTGCTTTGCTTCTTTTTCAGCTGTTTTTCTCTCAGCCTTTAAACGTCTCTTCAGCTCACTGCAAAAGAGAAGGAAACCGGATGCAAGTACTCTGATACTTCTACAGGGAAACGACTGGCAGAATTCTGCCAAAACCTAACTGTACAAATAACCCTGTCACTTCTCTTACTTTTCCCAGTAGTCAAAATAGTTCTTAAACACGTTTAAACATTTTCTATTTTGAACTTTCAGTTCATCCCCTACGATACAAATACTCAGAGAAAGTGAAAGCGAAATTATACGTAGTTTAGAGAGACCATGAGGACGCGTGCCTACGTGCCCAAGGACTTACCCCACTCCATTTTATCCGTAAGAACCTAGCAGCCCCATGCAGCGTGTAAGTGAAACAAGGCAAATTCCCCCCGAAATAACGTAGAGTTCCCGAAGCCACCTTCGCTGTCCAGCCTATTGCCCCACGGCCCTCAGGCTCCCGCCGCGCTCCTGACCCCGCCTTCCAGGACTCCGTAAGGAAAGAAGCGGGTCAAGTTAGACGCAAAGCACCGACCTGCTTTGGTCATGAAGCGCCTGCTGCCATCGGAGCGCGGGCACGGCCCTCCAGACCCAGCTGCGGAGCCGCGCAGCGCCAGGGCTCAGCATGGCGCTCCGACGGGTGCTTTGGCGGAGACACGCACCGGGTCAGCTGGACACACTTCACCTTTCACCTCCCCGGCCCGGCCCCACCTAATCACCCGCGCACCCTCACTTTTTGCTGAGGTGCGACTCAGTCTCCGCCGCCTCGCACTCGCGCGCCGCCGCCGCCGCCGCCATCTTCCCGCTGCCGCCACCGCCCTTCCGCCCTTGCACGACTGCGCACGCGGCGATGGGGGCGGGCGGAGCTGGGGCGGTGATGGAGGGCGGCCAGGCCGGGGCGGCGCGGTCCCGATCGCTGTTCCTGTGGGATGACGGGCGTCCTATGCGGTTCTACCTGCGGCCTGGCCTGGCTAAGTTGCGGGTGGCGCCATTAGTGCTGGCGGGCGGCGGGCGGCTGTGCCGGGTGCAGGAGCCGGGGGCCGTGCTCTTGGCGCAGCCCGGCGAGGCGGCTCCCGACGGGGCCGTCTCAACCGAGTACGTGACAGAGTGCGTGGAGCGCAACCAGCGGCTGCCGCTGGAGCCCTTCCTGCTGGCTGCCCGCGGCCGCCTGGCCTTCACGGAGGCGGAGGATGCGGCGCTGCTCCAGGCGGCGCGCGGCCAGGGCACGGTGCGGGTGAGCGGCCGTGCGCTGTGGATAGAGCTGGAGCGGAGTGGCCTGACGCGGCACAGCTGGCAGGCCATGCGTGACCGCTACCTGCGGCACCTGCAGCCGCGGCTGTTCGGTGAGCGGGGGCCACAGCGGCGGGGGAGGGCTGCGTGGGGGCGTGGTGGCTGGAACGAGCGTGGGTCCGGGCCTTGCTGAGGCCCGGCAGACGATGCCCGCGTGTTTCCGCAGAGCCCCCGCAGACGGAGGATCCCACGCAGATCAGGGGTCTGTTCGCGGCAGCTAATCGGGAGTTCGAAAGCACGGAGGTGAGCGACCGGGGCCAGCCTGGGGAGCAGCAGCGCTGCTGTAGCCGCCACTGCGCGCAAGCGGCTCGGGGCAGGCCTTCCCCAGTGTCACAGACGGCACAGTAGAAACTCACGATTAACACATGAAATCAGTTTGCACCGCGATATCCCTTCTACTGTGGCTAAACGGGAGCTTGCTTGTGAGCTGTCACCCACGTGGTTTGCCATAGATGGCGCTTCGCTGGTGCATTTTTTCTTGATCCCCTGCCCGAGTTAACATGACAAGGTTTATATGATGGCGTTGTCTCGTTAAAACCTGTGTTGGCAAATGGAAGTCTTCCTTTCACCTCAGGCAAGAAATGCTTCTGCAGTTGCATCAACACTTACTCTTGCCTTTTATGCTTTGTTCAAATTCATCCTTATAGTTCATGCTTTTCTGTGATCATGTACAGCCTCATTAACAGATAAGGCTTCACTTCAGTCACTAACTTTTACTATGCCTACTAATTTCTGAGGTTTTAATATGCTGTAGAGTCAGAATGAAAGGTTGTTGGTGGCAGTGGTAAAAGATTTGCCAGAAAATACCACATCTAATTGGTGATTCCGCTTCTCTTACTGTTAGTCAGAAAGTGACTCTTCGGATCTCGCAGAACTTCCTACACAAGATGGAGTGAAAAGGTCCCTTGGAGAAACAGCATCTGATCTGAAAACTGGGCCTGAGGACTCTGCTTTCCCTGACGTTAAATTACAAAGGCAAGAAAGACCAAAAAGTACTTGTTCTTCCAGTGTGGTGGGACAAGTAGTAAAAACTATGGAGCACTTCATGGAGAAGTTTGGTGTGGACCTGTTCACTGTTACACAGGCCTTTCTGAAAAACAGCGGTGACGTGGAGGCTACTTCATACTTTCTGCAGACAGGGCAGCGCTTAGATGGGTACCCTCTGTGGAGCAGAGAGGATGATTTAGAACTGCAAAAGGATGATGAGCATGTCAGAAATAAATTGATAGCAAAATTTGGAGCTGAAAATGTAGCAAAGCGGATAGTATTTAGGGAGAGTTAACAAGAGGACATGACTGATCTAGTAGGTTGCATGAATATAATAGTCATTTCAGAAATGCAGTGGAAAATTTGATTGAAGTTCTGAAGTGTCAGAAACGCTTTAAAGTAATTTTTTTAATTAAAAGGCCTGTTTTGCATCTCTACAGATCTAAGAGGTGCAGCTGCTTTAATCCAAGCAAAGCAACACTTGTACCAGGCCGTATATTCTGGCTGGGAAATGTACACCAGCTTTCAGGGCTATGAGTGATAGTTGAAGTAGGAAAAAAAGGTTAAGAAAGAAGAATCAGAGGTTATGTATCTATCACCTAAGTTGTGTTTGAGAGAGAACACCATTGCTAGGATACAGTCTCAATCCAAAAAACTTGGTACTTTTAGCCTGAAATTGTGCTCTGGTCACTTATTTTAATATTATTTGAAGTGAGTCCTAAACATCTGGAATTCATACTTTTGATGAAATAAAACAAGCTGGTAGAGGTGAAGATTTTTTTTTTCTCTCTAAAGAGTTAACATTTTGGGTTTTTAGTTTATTGCACTGTGGCGCTCAGAAAATTAAGGCGAATTGGGAAATGGCTGATTTTATGCCAAATTAAAATTACACTGAAAATAACAGTATAATGAGACTACTGTTTCAGGAAGCCACTGCAACACCTGCTGATTATTCAAGGAGTTAACCAATGTAACCAAATAAACACTAAAACAGCACTATGCAGTGCTTCACTGGACAGAAAAAGTGAGAATTATTTGGCATAGTCATGCTATTCAGACTTTGAACAGTTATTTGAGATTCGTGTGGAAGCCAGACAAGCACTTAATGAGAGACTGCAAGACAACATAACAAATAACATAATAAGATTTTTTTTTTAATTAGAAGTGTTACCAGCTCAATTTGAAATCCAAGTATTGCTGATAACCAGGTTCATGAACAGGCAACCTGTCACCTCTTGCAGCCAAAAACTCCCATTCTAGCTTGGGTGGCGTACACATCTCAGCAGCACCATAGTGTTGCAATGGTCTTGTTCAACAAAACTGCTCTAGAATTCAAAGTGAGAGGTAGAACATATTAAGAAGCTGCAATATAACATGGTCAGATTTACTGTATCTTTTTATAATTCTAAGTGTCAGTTATTTTAAGAGTGAGTTTGTCTTATTGGGGCAATTAGTCTAACATGCAGTGCAGACTTCTGAGTCTACATACAGTGTTTTTACCTTTGCAGAGCCGTATGGACACACTGTCCAACGCTGAGGATCTTCCCATATGCACTTGGTGCGCTCAGTAGGCGTAGGAACTAAGACACTAAGACCACAAGGTTGCCCTCTTTCATGTGTTACAAACTCCTGAAAGGCACTGCTTATCCACAGATTTACTTGCTTGTGCAGGCACATGGGTCTCAGACTCCTACCGGGTTAAAACCTGGAGGACCCAGAGATGACACCACATCATACGGTTCTACTTCTGGTTCTGCCTTTTCCCATGAAAAAAATCCTCGTTTTCTGTGCTTTGTCTTACCTACAACACAGTTATGCTCCTTCCAGCATGCTGGAGACGGTTTGGTTTTCCATGTTCATATGAGGTTCCTGTACTATCACAAAAGGTCAGGAAGGTTCTTTATGTAGCTCAAAGAAGTTTCTTTCTATTATTGCCTGGAGCACCAATATTTGTATACCTGGAAAAGTAAGCAAAGTGGCAATGCACATACAAGGACTTTGAGTTAAAGACAATTCTACAGCCAGAAATTCTGAGTCTGCAAACTATTTTCTGGAATTTGGATATTTCCTATTTGCTTCCTTTTAGAGTTAGCCAGCATTCATCAAAATCAATTAATTTCTGCCCTTTCATAACTAGTGTTACCAGTGAAAAACTGATTGTATGCACCACTTTGAAGAGCAACAGACAGGAGCACCACAGAGTCAGCTTTTAAGTGTCCTTTTGACTGGAGACTTCTACATCTTACATTTCATTGGTATATAAACAGAGTTTACTCTTCTAAACTTGTACAATGTAAACTTAATGTTTGTTTCTAAACAGACTTCTGTGATCTTCATTGCATATGCCAAAGGACGTAGTCACAGTTTTACACGTCATCAGCAGCATCTTGAGATTTTGGGGGGGTTTTGTTGGGTTTTCTTTTTCCTCCTCCGAAAATTATTTTAAGTCATCTTTGCTCACATTAAGACAACTTTAAATGTTCATGTGACCAGACTGGCAGCAGACTTTGCTGTTTCCAGAAAAAAAGAAAATCTTACAAATCGTTGTATGGAGGAAACATACCTAAAGGACTGTAATAAAGATGTACTGAAATCAATCCTGCGTTTTCTCTTATTAAGCTTAGGAAGCAGAAGTGAAAGTAATTTTCAAAACAGTACATTAAAGAAATGCATCATATGTTACTTTCATGTCATTTTTTTACTGACTGGAAACACTATTAAGGTTTTTGTTCAGGTAAACATTTGATACACAGAATTGATTGAGTCCACTGCAAATGAGTATTCATAATAAAACTTAAGCCACTCAAGCTG
This sequence comes from Machaerirhynchus nigripectus, assembly GCA_013397975.1. Taxonomy (NCBI): domain Eukaryota; kingdom Metazoa; phylum Chordata; class Aves; order Passeriformes; family Dicruridae; genus Machaerirhynchus; species Machaerirhynchus nigripectus. The sequence continues at coordinate 917,109 of VZRQ01004128.1, read as the reverse complement.
ACATTGGTTAATGTAGAGATAATTAGCAATGTAGTGAGAATAATCTATTTTTGCTCAGAATCAGAATTCTTGGCACTTAAAGTAGGAAGCTCTTTAGTAAGAATGGGCTTTTAGCTGCTTTTAGCTGAATATGCTACAGTCTATTTTAAAGGGACTATAAAGAAAAACAGTGGTTCTGTGCTTCTCTGGCACAGTACAACTCCCACTTCTCTATCAGCTTGCCTGCCCTAAGTTTGCATAAACACAGTGTAAAGGAAGATACCTTGCTTTCAGTGAACTTACTACCATGATGCCAGTGCTGCCTGGTCAGCATGGATTTTGTCATTGAACAAGATCCCTAGTAATAAGACTATTATTTCCATAATACAACATCCCACCCTTTTCAGGGATTAGGGGTTTAGCTCAAGGAATACAGATACTCATATTGCTAAGGTAGTGAGTGTTCTGTAGATGCGTGTTAAAGGGACTCTGCAGTTTACACATGGAAGAGGATGTTCAGAAAGAGGTATCTGTAGGCATTCCACCCCTCCCCAAGTCTGGTAGCAAGTTTTTCTCCTTGTCTTCTGGAACACTCTTAAAACCAGCTGAAAATAATTCTGTTGTTCAGGTTTGAACTATATATTCGCATTGGAGGTGGGAGAATGGCATCTCCAGTGGAGACAGTGGAGAATGGCATAGTCCATTAAACATATTTTTTTGTGCTCTAAGACAAGAAATACTCTCACCAAATATTTCATTAGGATAACTTCCTGATCTTCTCTTGGCTTCTTCAATCCACTCCCATAAACCTATCTTCCCAGTTTCGGTATTTATGCCAATGGAATCTGTGTCCTTATCTTGTCTTTAAGATCTCAACCTTAGCATGTATTCTGTCACACATGTGGACTGTAAGAATTCCCAGTGAAACGGCTGTTCTTGGGTTTGAAAGCTAGAAGACAGAATTATTTCAGCTAAAAAATAAATGGATTCACATAATCCCAGAAATGGTTTCCCACATGAAAACCCAGGAGTTGTTATTTTCAACAATAGCCGGTTTATTCCATTTTCCTGTTATACAGTAAGTGAACACAAACATTTCCCCAGCTTTGCCACCTGGGCTGGATACTGAGGCACATGAATGGTGCAAAAGGAAAACTGGACTTGGAAACTCAACCATTCAAAAAAAACAACCAAAACCCAACACCTTTCCAGAAACCAAAAGTCTGGTCGTCCTTGCGTCTTTTCTGGCACTACATATCCTCCATGGCAGCATGACAAATAATGTTCTCTTTTTTCAGCTTCTTTTTATATTTCCTCTTCCTTTGCAGTGCAATTGCTCCATGTGGTTTTCCTAGTCTTCAGCTGTGTTCTGTGGGGCGTTTGAGCTTCTGCTGTCTGGTCCTACTGCTTTGGCATTCTGTATGCTCCAACCTAAACGTAATTAATTTGGAAAAAAAAATTGCATTACTTTAGCCTCCATTGTGGCTGAATCTCTGGGGGTCTTGGAGAGTGACCCTGTGCTGCTGAGAGCTCTCCTGAACGTAGGCAGGGTTCTTGTACTACTTGTCCTTGCATCCATGCACATCAATGCACGTTCTCTTACACTTCTATGCCTGCACCTCTGTCCTCTTTTGCTCTAGTGAACAGTTCTGCACTCTGCAGCCTTCAGAGAGTAAGTGTAGAGACCAGCTTTTCTGCCTTCAAAATTTGATACTCAGAGGTGTTCTGGGCAAACAAAAGATCCAGAGACATATTTTTCTGTTCTTCTTCAGACTGAACAAGCCGGTAGCCCAGCAAATCCATCGCATCTTTGCACACATTTTGCACTTTCTCTATTTTCTGGAAGGGAAGTGTCTTTCTCCAGGCCTGGGATACTCTCAGTGCATCTCTTGACCCAATATCAAAGGCCTGTGCTCCATGACCCTTCCCATGGGTGATGTTGTGGACCCACTTCTGAAGCTCTGGTGTGAAATGGAGTTCTGCAAACCTGTACATCTGAGCAGCCCTTGCTAGCGGGTCTCTGACAATGTCTTCATAGCGAACCAACAGGTACCGGTCTTTCAGGAAGCTGGGAACGGCCTGACTTCCTGCCTTGTATATCTCAACATGGCTTTTGCAGATTACTTGCATTGTGTTGTAGGGCCCCATTTCTCCCTTTGTCTTCTGAGACCCCACAACAATGTTACTGTCACGTCTCAGGTCTGCCATTGTATTCTCTCGGGACCTGAACACAGCCCGAGGATCACGTACCAAGTGAATGATTTTGAGGTTCAGGGATGGATCAGTGAGAAGGGGATAGAGAACCTTCAGGTCAAAGAACCGAACTTCCTTGATGGCAACATGGCTGTAGGTTTTACAAGCTTCCTCCACCTTGCTGAATGGGTACTTGCCACAGATTGTTTTGCAATTGCCTGCCGTGATTATGTCACTGCGACTGAATGAGTCACAGGCAGGTGGGGAGCACAAGGCTCGGCTTGTCTCCCACTGAAATAAATCAGACTTTTTCTTCTGGCTAGACATGTAAGCATCAAACACAGACATGTCACACAGAAAGACCGATCTGACTAAGTCCCGCACTGCCATGTGTAAAACTTTGGCACTGTTCTGGTACATCTTAACCCAAACGTGCCATGCAGGTTCCATCAGGTAGAAGACACTTGGGTGCTGGCTGAAGATTTGTCCAGTGAAGGAAGATCCTGACCGCCAAGAGGAGAGAATGAGGATGTGGACAGCAGAAGGTTTTTCTTCCATGTGGGCATTGTTGCTGCAGGGTAGGAAGTGGATCAGAAGGAAGGACAGAACTACCAGAATCAGGAGCACCTGCACTCTTCTAGACTTCACCATGATTGCAAGGGACCTGCAGAGACAGAGGAAGTTCAGCATCACAAAAAAGGCAGGATGTGGTACATCAGGCTCCTGTGCATCTCTCTGCAGGCACAGGGTTTTAGAAAGCTGCCACACTACTAGTGACACTGTGACAACCACCACACAGGGTGTCTTTGCAAAGGACATAAGTACTGCAAGGCTGAAGGTTTTCTGCAGCAAATCCACTGTTTGTCAGTAAGCCGTTCTAATGTAGTCTTAGAAGATACTGAAAAGCTTGTCTGCAATTTTATCAAAGTTTAAGAGCTAGTTGAGTGCACTGAAGTATGTCTGTACACACAAATGTGTACTTCATGTGCATAATCCCTGCAAATGATCCTGGCAATTTTTATGAAGGAAAGATGCAAAACCTTGCTTTTTGTGGAGAATTCAACAGTTCCACATTCTTACTTTTAAACACCTACGCTGACCAATATTTACAATTATTTTTATGCCAAAATGCTGTAAACATACAATGTAGGTTTTCATTTGTTTTGATTATACTCCTTTCGAAATTTCAGGAAACGTTGATTGTTACCACTGGCAAAACTTCACATACCAAAAAAAGAAGCTTGGCACTGTAATAAATCCAAGCACAACAAAATCTCCTCCACAGACAGAGCTTTGTAGGCAATTTTGCTAGAAAGACCCACAAAGGGTTTATCTTTTCCATCTTTGTGTAGGCAGGCTTAACTGCTTACCTGCCCTACACCTACTAACCCCCTTCTTAGCCTAACTCCTTTTTAAAGACTGTCACCTGCTATGCCTCCCTCCAACCCCACTCATCCTATAGGTCTTTTATGAGAAGAGGTACAATAGAATGTGCTAGTTGAACTCAAACGTCTGCCCAAAGCTGGCTCCTTGTTTCATACACTAAACCTCTCTTCTGCCTGTGGAGGATGACTGAATTACTGGAAAACGTCTAATAATTTTCATGTCACTGGGGACATGGCATGAAAATGCCACAGGAACAATTCATAGCCTGAATACCAGCTGGCACAGGAATCTGCAGGAAGTACACCACTGAAGATGGGATCTGAGGCAGAACAAATTCATTAATTTTTGTTAAAGTACATTAAAGCACATTTTCCCAATTACTGCTGGCTTGTGCGCTCTCCTTTTGTCCCCCAGCAGTGCCTGACTGTGCCTCAAATACAGGTTGGGTGTCCGCAGCGTGGGCCGCCCCTGGACACAGGCTCCTTGGGCAGCACTGAAGCCCAGGCAGCATGGAGTGCTCCCACCACCATCTGGCCAGGTTGGCAGTTTAGCTGTGCCACAGCGGAGACAGACCTCGCTTGCTAGTGCAGATACTTTGTATTTTCCAAGGTGAACTAAAACTGAAAAACTTTTCTGGTTCCTAGTCATGGTCAGTCCTTCCAGGGAAATCCACAGCAAGATAGGACGGAGAGAGCAGGGCCTTTAGGGCAAGATGTTAATCTTAGACAGAGCAGCATCTGAGCCCAGGCCCTTACAGCTGTGTACACTGCTTTTGTGCAGTCCACAATTGCACAAGACTCAAGCAGCCGTGCCCATGCAGAGCAGCAGCCCCCCTACTCAAGCAGCAGAGGTATAAAATGACTCAACCAGCTGCAGTGCAGACACTGCTTTGCTGCTACATGCTTGCCATGTCACCTGGGTCCACAGTAATTATGAACGTTCCCAAAGTTTCCCTAACCTCCTCCTTATGCCCCGCCTAAGTTTTCCTCTGCAGCAAAGCTTTCAGACTAATTTGCATGGGGTTGCCTCGTCCCATGATTTCAGTTCCTCTAAGTACTGGTTTAGATTTTCAGGTACAGTCACTGCTGCTAACCAACTAGGAACAGTACTAATCTGTGCCTCCAACATAGATGTATAAATTGGCTTGTTTATCTAAGCTACCGGCTGTGCATTTGTGTTGAGTTTAGGCTTTATAAGGCAGCAATTATGATTTCTCAGCCTGAGGACAATACCCAGTCCAATGGGCAAGCCTGATTGTTGCCAATAGGTGCTACCACAATCTGAATTTTACTTTAGTAATGTCTTGCAAGGATGGGGCTGTGCATTTAGTGAGGGACCACATCATTCTGGTCTCCTGGACAAGAAGCCCTCTGATTTTTTTTGTTACACAAATGGCCTGTAGTGTTCAGGTCCAACAAGGAGCTGAATGAGGTTGCTATTTGGACCAACCCTAGGAAGAGCTGCAAACAAAGACTCTTGTAAAAGTAAGTGATATATCAGCTTCCTCCTTGCAAATGAATACAAACAGTGTTTACCAAAAGTCCTGGCTTCCAAATGAACTTTGATGATATCACTTCCACCTGGCACCATTGTTATTCTAACTCCTGACACAGTTCCTGGAATATAGCCAGAAGGTATTAATTGAGAAAAACTCTGTTGAGCAGACATGAACAATGGCATGAAGATAGATACCCAGGCAGATTTAAAAGCACAGAAATAGTTGTTTCTTTGGAAACCTACATGTGAATTGCCTGAGTATGAGAATGGAATCAGGTTTTTTTTCAGGAAAAAAAAAAGTAAACTTTTATCTTGAATCAAATCAGGGTGGGATAGCTGGATGTTTTAGACATTTCACAGAGTGACTGCTTTTGATAGAAATGACCTCATGTGAGACCAAAGTTTCAACAGCTTCTTCACTCTTATATAAGAAATAGTGATAATTGTTGCCCTCACAAGTCTGTTCCACAGAGGGTAGAAGGATTGAAATGAATTGTGTGCCTGGTGAAGTGGAATAAAAGAGCAGCAGCATACTATACTATCTATCATACATTTCCTAATATGAGAGAAATACTAATTATATAACCTTATTTTTCACCACCGTATTTCTCAATCATGGGAGCTGGGATGTTTCTAAACTAAGGTCTCAAGTTTAACCACACTTTCTCTACAGCAAACATCCAGAGTCACTAGTGACTGAGTTAATTTCATATTGCAAAAGTGAAAATATGAAGCCCTCACAGAGCTGCCAAGTAAAGATCAGCCCAGAATGATTGAGACAATCTCAGCTGCAGAACAAGAAAAGCACTCTGTTAGTGTGTGCTACCAGAGATGAGCCAAGATTTGGCTGAGAGCAGAAAGAACTGGAAGAATCTCAGGGCACAAAGTATGCAATATAGAAACTACTGAAAAATACAGCAATCCAGTGTCACCATGTTAAAGTATCCCACAGCAAATACTGCCTGAGCAGCTAGTCTCAAGAATTAAAAAAACAGTCTTAGGCTTTTCCAGAAACACACAGGGACCATGGAAAAGCATTACCGAAAGCAGCAAGCCCAAGGGAAATGTACCCATGAAACACACTCAGCATTGTGCGCCCTATCCCCAGATTACAGGTTTACTGAACTTGTGCGTGTCTGTGGCAGGTGTGAGACAGTTACAGCCCAAAAACACCTTGTGCTGGGCAAACTAATGTTGAGTGCTCTGCCAGTCTGAGGGAGTTCTCCAGACCTGTACAGGTTCCCCATTGCTGTAGTGGCAGCAGTATAGCAAAGAGGATCTGGCACCAGAGATGCCCCAGTCACTGGTCTTTGATGGCACTGATGGTTGCTCATAGCTTTTTCCAATGCTGCTTCAATTTGGCCTGGTCAGTTTCTGCAGAATTAGAAGTCATCTGCCCATTCAGATCGGCACCAGTGCAGCCGGCATGATTGACTAGTAAGAAAAGCTGACCAGGGGCACCAAGAAGACAGTCTGGAGAAGCAGAAACTACCCTCTAGCCAGACCCACAGCTTCTGTCTGCAGAAATTTGTCACGATTTGCTGGCATCAAGAACATCCATGCTAGATTCCAAGAAATGGTTGAAAATCTCACCTTAACAAGTCCTCTTGAAGCACCACCAGACCTGACTCAAGCAAAGTTGCCCTCACACACGTTCACTGCTGTGGTACACACGCCTCCAGGCAGTCACATGAACAACTGTGCATTCACGTACCGGCGCTATGCCTTCATGCTGGGGTCTCATATACACGTGTATTTAGCTCCTACCTACACCTGTGCCTGCACCTTCCTGTCCTCTTCGTGTACAGCCCAGCTCTAAGACTGACTGGTCTACACTGCCCGCCTACTTTGACCAGCCTTAAAGTAGAAAACTCCACCCTGCACTAAGCAAAAAAGAACAGGAATGGCAGTTTCTTGCAGGGGTGCAAATGACCAGGTGCTGCTGGTAAAGAAGCAGGGCCAGAAATTCATGAAAGAGACTGAAAGATACTTTTAGCTCCTGTTGCAAGCCCCAAAAGAGACTGCTGCCTGTAAAAGCAGGAATAGGGATGTCTGTAGACTGTCAGCAAAGGAAAAACAAGTTGCAAGGAGGACCAGCTTGCCCACCATTAGTGCAGAGATAGAGCATATTTTCCTACTATTGTTCTGGCTGCTTGTTGTGTTGTCAGCAGATGCAGATTCACATAAAATCTTTCTGACTCTTCTCTGTCTGTACCTTGCTTGAATTAAACATTTGGGAGCTGGGAAAGAAAACTGTGTGAAAGGACAAGCTGTGAAAGGAGCAGCTGGACTTGGCCTGTTAATGATTCACAAGGGTGCTGGAGCTGCAATGCGACTGTGCCAGGTAAGGTAGTGAAACAGGGCAGCACTGGGCTCAAGAGAAATACTTCCACACAGAGACAGTTTCTCTGGGTCATTCCTTTTCCAGATCTCACAGATTCTGTCACACAGTCTGAAGAGGTATAGACCTCTTAATGGTGTCCTCTGCTCCCAAAGAACTCACTGCTGCTCTCACAGAAAGTGGAGTATAGGAGACAGCAGAAGAAAATATCTGAGCAAGGCTGGTTCTTCCAGCAGGAGGGACAATTTGAATGGGGCAGTTCATGTTCTCTTTCACTTGCTGCATTGCAAACACAGATGGCCAAGCCCTGGTAACCCTGGGCTGGGAAACAAGGTGAGAAGTTGGCAGTGATCCAGGTAGGGCCCTGTGGAGAACCGTGCAATGTTCAGTGCAACCTGGATTTCCACTATGTGTTCCCATGCCCTGCACTGACACGCAGGATTTACTTGTATGTCATTAGGTGTTAGAAAATCTTTGTAAAGGTCACACCACTTGAGTGGCTCTTCCTGAAGCATTATTCCTCCCTGGCCAACAGTTGCATGAACAGAGATGTATCAAAACTTCGGTTCCAGCTGTATGTAATTTGCCCAAGATATGCTGATCCTTTGGCATCAATATGTAGGCTTTATGACAGCACTGAATACTACTGTGCAGTCATCTTTTCAAAGGGTTGAGCAGATTTTTCCACTTGTGTAGATGCCACATTCCAGTTATTTGTCTGAGCTGTCCACAAGACATCCTTTGTGGCATGAGCAGTTGTGCAGAGGAGGAGAACGTGCTCTTCCTTGGATTTGAGATTTGGGAGGGCAAACTAGTCTGGCATGCTGTATTTCCTGAGACCTGCACATTGTGACACTTGAAGGAGGAAACCTCTGGCTCCGGAACAACAAACATCATGCTACCTGTATGTCTTCACTGTAATACAGCAATCTAATATCAAGTGGTGGGGGAACAGAAAAATGAGAAAACATGAGAGAAAGAAGGAGTTCACATAATACTTTACCAACACATTACATAAATGGGAAAAATAGTAAGAAAAAAAGTATTTATTCAACTTCTGAATTAATTTCACTGGTAAGCTTTTGCCTTCTTTACATACATATGCAGTCTAAAACCAGAAATCAGCACAGGAACTGAAGCTTGGAGCAGAACAGCAAGTTTAGAGTTGAGAAAAACAACAGCAACAAGCAGACCTGAAGCATGCGTAGCCCATGCAATGCACTGGAGTGCAGAAGACCCTGTGCTAGCACCAACTACCTCTGTCAGGCATCCAGGAAATAGGTAATTCACACTTATTGACAACACCTCTTTGCTTTGGCAAAGCTTCAGGGAACACTGACCCAAGACAAATAAGGAAACCAAAGACAATACATGACAAAGCAAAGGGCTGGTATAGATCTGGGCTCCCAGCACTGTAGGAGCCCATGCCAAACCATGAGGAAGATCCCAGTGCTTCTGCCCCTTGAGAGGCTCTCCCAGTGCTGGGGACAAAGGCTGAAGGCTAGTGGAGAACCTACAACCTCAGCCTTGCTCTGAGCAGTTGTTAAGCTTAGCTAGCTTGGTAGGTGCCTTTTTGCTACTGGAACCCTGCTGAGGATGTGTCTTGCGTGGTTGTCCTGTCCATAGTATGACTTTGACCATACTAAGTCTTCCTTCTCCTGCAGAGCTCCTCTACACTCTGACACTCTGATTTATAAAATCCCTCCCAGTCACCTCAAGTAAGTACTGTCTCCCAGATCACAGATGCCACCTCCTCTTACATCCACAGTCTTTCCCTGGCCACTTCTCATGCTTGTGGAAACCTCTATGTGCCTCTGGCGGGTAATGCCACCAGAGCAGGCCAGCTCCTTTGGCAGCAGCACATCCTGGGAGAACAAGGTTATGTGCTAGGCCTCGCATACAAAGTCTTTCACAGACACCTTCCCTTGGGGTTCCACTGCCATGCAATTCTCAAGCCTTACCTGAACTCCCAGAAAGGCTGGGCTCTGGTTCACCAGGGCCTCCACCATCATCCCCCAGACTGCTTCCTTGCAACCGTCTTGGGTCCAGATCAGTGAAAACCACATCTTCCTACTGCAGGTGTACAGCATGGCTACATGATGGTAGAGAGCAGGCTAGTGTAGACAGGCTCTTGCAGCCAAAGGCCATAGCCCCAAGGCAGGAAGACCTTCAGGGACCCCTCTGGTCTACAGACCTGCTGAAAGCAGGCAGGGCTACTGGGTGGGTGAGGGAGTGGGTGAGGCCAGAGCCAAGAGCTGGGCTGCATTCAGTTCCTAAAGCACCTGGGGGAGCTGATGGTCTCACAGCTGGCAGGTGCAATTTAGCCCAGCTTGCCTGCAGTGCCGGTTTCCCTGTTGGGGTTGAACCTACTGCCAGCCCCTTTGGAAGCTGAGGACTAGTACACTTCACCTGCATTGCCCATAAGCTGAGAATTTCCTTCCTTCCCCAAAAAAAGAGGACTAGGCATGAGGTTGCCTCCTTGCCTAGGTCCCCATATCTGAGGTAGATCACCCTAATCCTAAACATGGCCAGTCCAGACAGAACAGAAAAGAGCAGAAGCACACTGCAAGCCTGTGCTAGAGTATACCGCTGTTGCTCCCCAGCTAAGACAGGGAGGATGGCTATGGATCGGTGTGTGAGCCAGCATAGGCAGGATGCAGGAACAACCACAAAAACACAGATGAAATGCAGAGCAGAGTAAATTTATTTCCACTACCTCACCAACCAGGGGATCCTCAAAGCAGGACCCAGGCAGAGGCACACAAACAGGAATGCCAGCACTATGGAGGCTGGTCCATGCTCAAGGATCACCAAACCTGATGTTTTCACATGTATATCAGGGATTATTGCAGGCATAGTTTACCACTGAGATTTGATCTTTACCGCAGCAGAACAGAATATCAAGCGTGTTCAGTGGGGTGGTTCTAAGTCTAGCCCAGGCCTATGTCAACTAAACACAGATGTACCACTTATCAAACACAAGACTAAACAACAGTTAGTATAATCTATGTGTTTTTCTACACTTCACCTGCAAGACACTTGAATATGTTTACAATCCTCCTTGCCAATCTTCCCTTACTTTCCCACAGTCAGTTATAAGGGCACTGGGGCAGTTCTGCTACAGCTCTGCAGATCTTGTCTGAGCATCCCTGAAGAGCAGCTTCAGACCTGTGTCTTCATTTCTTCCTTGGTCTCAGTGCTGAAGGGGTTTTCTTTGGCACAAAGTACCTCCAAAGTCCATCTTAGGCTAGTTTGTATGGCTGGCAGGGTGCTCTAGCCTACACCCGTGCTATGACGCAAAGCATCTGTGAGTATAATACCTGAAAAATGATACCAGCACATTTGTGGTTTAATGCTAGCTTGTTTTTGCATCAGGGAAAACCTAGGTGTGGTCAAAAGGCAGTGTTATGTTTACCAAAGATGACAATGGAGGATGTGGCCTTGAGAAATCTAAATATCCTGAGATTTATGAGGTATATATATGCCTCTGTCTCAGGCTCTCTCAGCTTTCCCAGTCAAATGCTGCTGGGTCAAAAAGAAACAGGATTGTGTTAATTATTGCAGAATATTTGCATGTTAACAGACATCTCTGAGGGGACTCTGAAAGAAAAGGGGTTCCTGAAGGAAGAGCGATCTCAAAGGAGAAGCTTTCTCTAAAACCAGGATCTGTTTATTAGTAACGGGGATTAAAGCCACAAAACCTAAGGTACATGGAGAAGAGTTGAAGGAAGCAGATGGAACTTGAAAGCTGTAGTAGGTTCAAAATGGCGTAACATAATGCAGCAACATCATGTTGTAAAGGTCTCCTGGCCCAACAGACCCTTCATGCACCACCCTGCTTGTTACTTGTCAATGTTTTCTCTTAAGCAGCTCAGGTTATTCGACTCTCTTTGAAGGTCTAATGGAATGAAATCCCTGAAGCTGTGTACCATTCACCCATAGCCCCAGCTTCCCTCTCTTTTTGTTCTGGGATTGCTTTCTTCGAAAGGAAAAGATGTAGCATGGACACTCAGCTGACACGTCAAAGACCCTTTCATACACTGCTATCTTTCTCATTTAGACACCTTCTCTCTAATGGAGTACTGGTATCCAGATTTTGTACTGGGCAATGTAAGGGGAGACAATGAGACAGCTACAGAACCTGGCAGGACTGGCAGTGGGTAATCTAGAGCGATCTCACTTTTCCTGTCACTGGGAAGGCAGGATTGACCTATGAATCCCAATTCTGTAGGAGGACAGGTGAACAGAGCTGAAGGTGGCAGTGTGAGGCACTCCACAAGTTGCCCCTCTGTCAGTTCCAGAAATGGCTCCTGAGCAGCTCACCAGAACACGTTGCAATGGGCATTATCATCTAGTTGTTACATCCTCCCATTTCCACCAAACAAACAGATAACAGGTCACCAATTCCTTATTACTTTATGGAGCTGACGTATTTCAGCAATCAGTAACCCTGGTACCGTTGGTATGTCATAAACACCACATATAGTATGAGCCATGGGGTGCCACCCCATGATTCACCACTACAACAGGAAATGTGTGGCTGCCCCAGCCTTGAGTACTTAGGCATGGCTGGCTCCAGTCCTGAGGACAGTTACCTCCTTGCAGCAGCAAGCAGAGAACCCACTGCTCTGTTGCGGTCCACAGTGGAGGAGGCTGTGAGGGCCAAGGAGAAGGTGCAGACAGGACTGTTCTGTGGGAAGTGGGCAGGCTGCCACAGCGGGCTGCCACAACAAGCTGCCAGCATCATCAGGGCAGCAGGGGCTGGCACCAGTCTGTGCCAAGCCTGCAGGGCCCATCCTGCTCTCAGGGTTGGTGGGCTCCTTTGGGAGTCTGAATCACTCTCACCATATCCCTGCTGGCACACAGAATGGCCTTGGGCAGGTGGGGACATAGCTGGGGCACTGCAACACCATGGGGTGAGCAAAGGTGACCCACACAGTGACCAAACCCACCCTAGTGCAACAGTAGGACAGTGCAGGACTGCCATGTCAGAATCTTTATTAATAAAAAAAGTTACAATAACTTACTCCCTTTATCACAAAAAGGGGTTGGTATAAAGAGCTCTGGCCTCCTAAGGTAACATAGGGAAGTGAGAGGTGGGTACTTTTCTCTTATCCTCCAAGACAGCAGCCTTCTTCTGACCCCAAGGGGAAGGGTGGCCCACACAGGAGCCACAGGCCAATAGGACCTTTGCCACAGGGTCCGACCCAGGAACAGCCTTCTGCCCCTGCCTGCAGCTGGTTCACAGGCAGCACAGACCAAGACAGGGCACAGATGCTGAGTCTACGGAGACATGGGAGACTGGAAGCAAGAGGATGTGCAAGGTGTAATGGAGGAGGAGAGAGAAGTGGCTCATTCTTCCCATAATGCTGAGGAGTCTGTGGAGCACAAAAAGTGAAGCAGCAGGACAGTGGCTGCTTACAGGCAGGGAGAGGTGGGGCTGGCTGGAAGCAGCCTTGCCTGCCTGGCTGGTGCCTCATACAAGGTCTAGCCTGACAGAGGCAGGGGGCCAGCTGTAGCTACTTGTCACACTCCAGATCCTGGGCCCCCTCAGCACCCTGGTAGTGCATCTCACAGAACTCCTGAATGCGACTGCAGGCCTCCAAGATCATCTCCTCAGGGACGGTGATCACTACACGGAAGAAGTTTGGGTACTCAAAGCACTGAAATGAGAAAAGACGAAGCTGGCAGATTACCAGGGATAGTGCCAGTTTTAGAGCCCTGCCTTGGCATCAGGAGCTGCATCAGCACATGAATATGGTCAGTGTAGAACAGCAGGGCTTGGTTCTTGCTCCCTTAGACTGTTTTTCCTGTTCCAAGCAAATCTCCCATCTCCATCTGTGTAGACATGATGCTGTGAGGGTGACAGGCCAGGGACTTTGTGTGAACTATGCAGGCCAGACTGTGCAGGGAATGGGCTGAAAGGAGTTAGAGAAGGAGAGGGCTGGAGAGTATTTAAGGCCCTGTCCATATCCAGTGTTGGAAGTGACTGCAAGGCACAGATGTTCTCAGCCTTCCCTATGTCTACAGGGGTGGGGGACTGGAAACAGACTGAGGAAAGGAACATAGGTGGGAGCAGATAGGAGCTCTGAGAAGGAACAGATAGGAGCTCTGAGGGAGCACCTTCAGCAAGGAGGTGTTGGGGTATATGGAGTTCAGGGATACAGCTCCGCCAGCTTGAGAAATACTGGGCAAGCCTGGAGCTGTGAAGATCCTGGCAGCCTGACTGAGGGCTGTTAGTGAGCCAGAAACTGCCACACACAGCACTTGGAGCTGACAGCCAGCTCCTACACACTATTACAGACCAAGGACACTTGCATACGTAACTGCCAGCCTGTCCTCAGAGCTCAGGGATGCAAACCCCTACAGCTTCTCCCACCATGTTTTGGCCTCGCAGCTCCTTGGGGCTCTCAGTGTTAGGCTCACCGTGGCTGGCAAGCAGAACACAGACTGCTCCGAAATCAGTCGCTCAGTGAACTCCACATCATTTTCAAACTCCGGGAAATGCTCCATCTCAATCTCAACCTGCAGCAGAGGGATGTAACATGGCAATTAAGGGCACCAAAACTATCCACAGTGTCATTGTTTACACACATGGCCCAACAACTTCACAGTCAAGTGCAGCTGTCTGCCCTCAATTTTTCCTCATGATTTGGGCTACCTGGGATGCAAGACAGAAAGATATAAATGAAAACTGGGCTTTTCAAAAAGCCTTCATTAACTACCTAAAGCTGGAATTTCAATTAAATGAAGCTTCAGTAAAAACACCTGATAGCAAAGACACAGGAACCAATTAGAAGTGAAAAGGAATAAATAAGACATTGAGACAGAGATTGGTAGAGAACTCAATATGCATTAATAATTCTGTCATGCAAGAAAAGAACTAATATTTTGGTTTAAAATAAAAATAAATACACCGAGGTCTACAATATCATGAACAAAATAAATCCTTGTAGGATGATATAATTGGTAAGATGACAGGCAAATGCCAAAATCTTCAATAAATATTTATTTTCTGTATTTGGAAAGAAGGCAGCTGTCCATCTCTCACATAAAGACAGTGCAATTCTGGCCATTTGTTTCTAGAATCCTAGGATGGTTTTGGATTGGAAGGGACCTTAAAGCTCATTTAGTTCCAATGCTCCACTATAGGCAGGGCTGCCACTGACTAGATCAGCTTGTTCAGGGCCCCATCCAGACTGACCTTTATAACCAGAGATGATTTTAAACATCTCAAGAAAATATTCTTAAACAGATAATTTGAGAGATAATTTGCATACAGAAGTTCTGAAAGAGCTAGTAGAAAACAAAAATAACCACATGATTTAATTTGAAATACATGGTCAGCTACTGAAGAAATACAATAGGTGTGAAAGAATCTTAGAGCTGTGCCTCTATATAAAAAGCATAAGCAAAATGACCTGTGTAGCTCTGGGTAAAGCTGGAAACAGGGTCAAGTGATAAGGATTTATCTGTAGAAATGAGTGAGACAGATACTGCAGTATTCTTCAGTTCTGAGTCCACATTTTAAGAGTGAATGAAAAACTGGAGACATTATGAGACAGAGCAACAAAAAAGGAAAAATTTAAAAATTAAAAATGTATTAAAATGTCCTAAATGTCTCCATTGAGCTTGATGAGATGAAAAAGGAAATTTCAGCACATTATAAACTTTAAAGCAAACAGGCTTGGGAAAAGGCAGAAGAAGAGGCAACACCACAGGCAGAAGACAGGCATGCTAATACGAAGGCTACATCTTCTACGGGAGGTATGATGATCTGCCTCGTTGTATAGGGGCTTCCCATTGCCAGCTGGCTTCATATCTGGGTAAAACAGCCTTGTCTTGTAAAGTAGAAGTCATGGAGTTCTGTGCAGGAGCAAGTGGGTGAAGTGTACTGGCCTCTGCTCTGTGAGCAGTGAACAACATGTCCTGGCCTTCTAAAGTGACAAAGGGATGCATTTACTGCACAGGGCAATATGAAAATGCACAGTAACAGAGACCTGGTGGCAAATACCAATCTGAAACACCAACTAGCTCTGGCAACCAGACCTAGCATGAGTGTCGGTGATCCTCACTTACCATGAGATACATGGCTCCGGCAGGCCTGACAGGCTGAAGGCCAGGGATAGCTGATAAGGCAGCATAACAAAGGTCAGCATTGGACTGAAAAGCAAAAAAGAGAAATTTCAAAACAGAAGAAATGCCAGGAAGCAGCTCAACGAATGGAAGCCAGACTCTGGACTGGGACTATGAACAGGTTTGCCTATTGCAAATAAAGGGACAACAAATGCAAACAGCATGGGAGATCATGGCCTTGAGTACAGCAGGTGTTACTGAGCTGAGCTCAGCAAGTCAATGCCAAACTCCAGCCCCTGGGTCAGCAGCTCCAGCTGCAGAACTAGGCTGCCTGAAACTTATCACAGCCAGTATTTCTGCCTGTTACAATGTCTCCTGCTGGAATTTGATTTGTTGGGCCATCCTAATCACAGCCAAAACTGCACCTCCAAGTGGGGGGAGGAGGGGAATAATGACGAACTAGAGAGAAAGGACTGCCTCCAACAGACCTTCTTGATCTGTTACAGCCGGTTTACCTTGAGGATGCTTAAGGTATTGTGGTAGAACTCAGGTGGTGTTCGGTGCAAGATACGCTCCAGTGCTCCTTGGACAATTGTACAGGGTCCTAGGATCCTCTGACTCAGTCTTAGAAGGCCATCCCTGATCTGAGAAAACATCATATTTGCAGCTTAGATGATGCTTCTCTAAAGGAAAGGAACAGCTCCAAGGCCCACTTCCTGTAGTTCTACAGCTGTTTGCACCCCTCTCTTCAGTGAGCATACAGAGTACTAAAGAACATTTGTTTGACTGTGTGCCAGGTTTAGCACACTATTTACAGTGTCGTTCTCTGTTCCTCCGTTGCAGATTGAAATGCCAAAAGAGACAACCTTTGGAGCTTCCCAATCTGACTCAAACCAGGCTGGAATATAGATAATACAAATAAATCCAGAGCTGTTCCAAATACAACTTTGCATTTCCCTTAGATTTGTGCCCACAATCCACACTTTCAAAGCCAGGTAAGGACAATCAACATTAGCTTTTCTGCTCACTCATTTGGTCCTCTCTTCTCCCTCTTCCTCTGCAGAGAGCCTTCTAGGTGGAAAGGTCACTGCAGTAGATGGTTGTCCTTGTAACACAGCTGAAAAATAGCCAGATAAAGCACTGGCAGCACTGCAAGGTGCTTTGTTCTACTTGTAAGAGAAACCATGTAAGAGCACGTAGACATCACACATGGACTCCACATGCTGGGTAAGCCATGCAATACTTTCAGTGCACACCGGAGCTATTTGAGAAGTTAGAAGCGCAGAAAAAGGATGAGGCATTTATTAATGAGCAGCAGAGACACGGAGTGAGTTACAGTGTAGATGTGGGTAGAAGGCCATGTCTGGGAGCAGATGGAGTAAGGAAGGGACATGAAGAGCCTAGAGGTGCAGAAAAGCACTTAAGCACAACTGGGTGACACCCAAGTGAGAGCGAAAGAGCAGTACCTGCCTGTATCAGTTAAAGACCTGGCGATCCACGTACTGAAGACTCTGCAAGTTTGTTGCCATGACAGCAACGCTCATTGGTTCTCACCTCGTTACCAAAGATGTCTCTCCTGTCATGAATTAGGATCCAGCCCATCCGCCAGCCAGGGACTAGCCATCGCTTTGCCAAGCCACCACAGGACAAGATTGGCACATTGGTGCTGAGAGTTGCAATGGGTTCATACTTGCAGTCAGCAAATACCTATGACAGGAGGCTGTGTTAGGGCTGTCCCTGCCTCTTACTGTGAGAACTGTGGGAGTGTGCATGAGGCTTAACAAGAAGGAATGATGGGAAATCAATGGTGAAAACTCACAGCTTCAAAGTATGAACATGGTAAGTGCACTCACATAAAAGCAAGCCATTTGGGAAGAGGAAGGGAGCTGGACATGAGAGGTTCCCCTAGGACTGTGCACCAAAGGACTAGGAGCTCTAGGCATGGACCCAGGCACAGGGGAGTAGACCTGGCTGCCGTGGCCAAGGATTACATGCATCAAAAAGGACAGGTAGCATTGGGAGTGCAAAGGACTGCAGCTGACACTCACCATGTCTCCGTAGATCTCATCAGCCAGGATGGGCACACACTGTCTTGATGCCACTGTGGGAGAGAGGGCATTCAGCCTGGCCACCCTGCATTCTCCATGGGAACAGACTTGCCCTTTGCTGCAGGGCCTGACAGGCTCTGAGGGAAGCTCTGTCTCAGGGCACAGGGTCCCTATCTTCCTCCTACAGACTATTCATTTGGAGAGCCTGACCACTGGGGATCCCTGCCCTGACTGAGCCTAGTTCTGCTCCAGTTGGTGGGGACCTCCCTGTCAGGACAGGGCTCAGGAAGCACAGGGCTCCTGTGAACACTCCCCCTGCAGAGCCAGAGGGGACAAATGAGCAGTCCAAGTCACACAGAGCTTTTGAGGAAGACACATGCTCTGCATGTTCTTGCCCAGATAAGGCAACACCTTCACACTGAGCAAACCCTCATTTCTGAGGTGGAGTCAGTCAGAAGCAAAGTCCTGGGCCATGGTGCTGCAGCGATTGAGGCATGAGCAATGTCGACAGACACTAGACTGCAACCATGCCCCAGGCCCCAGAAACGCACAGGCAGGCTCACCTGCCAGGATCTCCTGGAGGTGGCTCTTGCTGAACACAGAGCCACAGGGGTTCGATGGGTTGTTCACAATGAGGCAAGCTGTTTTCTCATCCACCAAAGACTCCAAGTGTTCCAAATCAATTTCCCAGGCCTTCTCTGGCTAGTGAAGTGAAGAGAAGGGGAAGTAAGAGCTGAGGAACTGCACTTGCCACACAAGGTCAAGTGTGCCAGGGCACCCAGGGTTACTCATGTCCTCTACTTCCCACTTCCCAGGCAGGGCCAGAGTATTTCTGAGAGGAGAAATGTCTGGGTTGCCCTTTCCAGGCCTGCCACCACTTACCAAGAGGTTATAGAGTTTAACCTCTATCCCCATAGACAATGCCAGAGTCTTGTAAAGGGAGAAGCCAGGCCGTGGCACCAGGATGTTCTGGCCTGGGTTGGCCAGCACTGCCAAGGCAAGCTCTATGGCCTGGCTGCAGCCACTCGTTAAGATGACATCCTGCAAAGAGCACAGAGAGGTCAGTGGGAAGCACAGCCACTCTGAAGTACTCCAGACACACAGGAGTGATGCAACATCCAGGCTCAGCTCTGCCAGATAGAGCTTCTCAGCCAAAAAGACAGTGCCCAAGCCTGACTGAAAGCAGGAAAGCTTTAGCTGGTGGAAAGCACAACCTCCTTCTGGGGAGGGTGGAGGTGAAGGGCTCAGAGAAGGGATGAGAGCAGTAGGAGGCCACCTTGGGACAAGGTGATTTGTCTAGCCTTTAGTTCTGTAACTGGGCAGGCAGGGAGAGCTGGGGTACGGCCCCCATGCCCCAAGGTCTGCAGGCAGCAGCAGCACCTTGTCTGCACTGCATTGGGAGCGCCTTGGCTGGGCACCAGTACCTGGGCCTTCAGTGGTGCCTCCGGGCAGTTGTAGTATGCAGCCACAGCTTCCCGGCATGATTGGTAGCCTGAGGAAAGAGGAGTCAAACATGGAAGGGAGGTCTTTACAGATTCTTTCCTTCTTCTTACCAGTACTGTTTCTTTCTTCTTACCAGTACAAGGTTCACAGCTGCTACCCAGCTGGGGAAAGCCCATTTGGCAGTGTCCCAGGGTGGCAGAGACTTTCCTGCCTCAGGCCAAGAACCGTGCAGCCCCAAGGCTGGGCCAGGATGGCCAAGAGCAGGGACAAACCTTTGGCAGGAAGGCAAGCTCTAGCCCCAGCATGTCCTAGGGACAGTACTGACAGGAGCAGAATGGAAGGTAGCCAGGGAGTTTTCTGAGCCAGAAGGAAGCCAAGTGTGATGACATGGCTTTCACTATTTAGCGATGGCACTGGGGTAGCCCTCCCTGTCACCACATGGAGGGTCCCATGATGCAGGCATGATCTATGCTCTGTGCACTCTTTTGGCACTAACTGCAAACAAGGCTCATGGTGTCAGTGAAGTCAGGGAGCCCAGGGGGAGTCCTGGTTAAGGCAGATCTGAAAGGAGCTTGGCTATAACCCACAGCAGGGACACACAGTTCCAAGCCCTTCTGGGTTCTTGATACCTTGTCTGCCCCAATGGCTGGGGCAAACAGCTAACAGCTTCTGCAGGAGCTCCAGGCCTCAAACAGCCCACGCAGGAAAGAGCACACAGGTGTATCTGGGGGATCCACATACTTGTGTATTCATGTGACTATTGGTGAGGACAGCTGTAGGATGCTAATGGAAAGATGTCTGTTGGCTCTGTATACCTGCTGTGGGGTAGGAGCTGGCACATGCCTTCATCCATCTCTCACAGGATGAGCTTTGTCAACTTACCAACAGATGGAGCATAACCATTGTACTGTCCCGAGTCCAAAACCTCCTTCACAGCCCGTGTGACCTCATCATTTGTGGGAAGGTTTCCAAAGACCGTCGGGTCTCCTTTTCAAAGATTGAAAAAATAGTACTGTTCTCACTGATCTGTGACAGGCACAGAGCTGTGTGATTGTCTGACCTATCCCTTGGTATTCACACAAACTTTATGCTTCAGAGCCCTGCAATCTGCCAGCCACACAGTTGACCCAAATACCTGGAGGCTTCAGCCACAGGACTATGCTCACCTAAGGACAAGGAGATCATGGCTTTCTTTGGGTTGGGTTCCACCTTCATGCTGTCTACAATGGCTCGGACAGGATTGAAAGTCTTCTTTGACATTTCGGAAGCCCTGACAGCCCATCTTGGCTTCCGACCCTTCGCCTTCCCTGGTGATATGGTGTTCCCAGTGCTCTTGAGATGAACATCTAGCATAGGGGCATGATCTCCATGGCCATTCACTTGGATCAGGTACGAGTCCATCCTGAGAGCTGTCAGTGCAAAGTGAATTTCCTGGGCTTAGTTAACACATGTGAAACAAGGAATCTGTCCATTTGGGGATGCAGCCCATAAGTAAAACTTCTGAAAGCTGTAGACTCTACCTACTGCCTATGGACAAAGCAGGAGCAGCAAGCTGGGTTGTATTTGGTGCCAGGATGTAGTGAAACCCCTTGCATAAGTGAGAGAGCAATACAGTGGGAAAGATAAAGGCAATTCTCTGTGTTAGCTCCACCATTGGCTAGCACAGACCTGCTGCGCTGAGAAGGAGAAAGCCCCGCTAAAGCCAGCAGCCAAGAATTAGCAGCATGTTGTAGTCACTGCTTGACTGCAGTTTCAGTATTCCACTGATGGACCAGGTCACCCACTTTCTCCCCCCACCTATCAACTTGCACACCTCAACCTGCAAACACAAGGGCCTGCCCACTATGTGTGTCCATATCCAGAATGTTCCTCCAGTCTACAGACAGAAATGCAGCACTATAAATCAAATATCAGATGCCAAAAAGGTAGTTCTTCTTCAGTGTTATCAGGATGCACTGGGCAGCAGCAGGATAGAGGTTAGACACTTGCTTCTGTCAGCAGAGAACAGCCCAGCCCAGAGAGCCTAGAGCAAAAGGCAATGCTTAGGAAATAGAGCAAGACTGGTATGGCCAAAAGGGAAATCCAGGAGGCAGCACCGCCCCAAGCAAAGGGCCTGTCATCCCACCTGAAGCTGAGTAACAAGCAAGGCACAGCAGAGGAACAGCTGCCTTCAAGACCCAAAAATGGACACAACAGTGACTTACACATCCCAGCGTCCTATACCCAAAACATGAGCTAGACCGGGCAGGAAAAGCCTAACTTACAAACTGCTGATGACTCAGGGCTTTCCACCTGCAGGTTAGGGATAGGGCACAGAGCAGGCAGACCTCCTGAGACATAAAGTCCATTCTTGCACGCTACCTTGTAATCCTGCCACAAACTGCTTATGCTTTCTATTCTATCCTTTTTCTCTGCTCCACTGAAAAGCAATTCAGTGAACAGTGGCCCTTTCCTGACGGTAGTTACATAGCCCCACACTCACAGATACAGCACAGAGACTGAGCCAGAAGGGCTGTAGTGTCGCCTGGTTCAGGCAGGATTTGCTATCTCAACAAATTTCTCACTGTTTCAGTGAAGTTTGCATCTAGAGATGCCCCATGCTGCTGCAGTTACTCTACTGGCAGTGCCTTATTAGGCCATTGATAGCAACTCAGGCTCATCCAACAGGGTCACAAAGCAAGACTTCAGCTTTTCTGCTGAAGCCTTCTGGCCTTCCTTTCTACCAGAAGAAAGTCAGTTGAAGAAATATAAAGCAGGGCTGCACAAAAAAGTGAGCCTAGAAATGAGCCATATATCTCAATTCAACAGCTGGGCTGTGTCCCAAATACACAGTCTATTCTAGCAGAGCCCTTACACCACCCTGCACCATGGTTCTCCTGAAAAGAGGAGCTGCAGACACAGGCACAATAGATACCTTCAGTGAAGGCAGGCAGGGAAGAACTCTCCACTACCCCTCTGAAAGAAGCAAGGCACCAGAACATAGCACTTTACCTTCTACAGCACGAACAGGGAGACACCAACAAGCCTGGGGGTCCAGTCCCTAGTTTTCATCCAGGACAAATCCCCTTGAGAGGAAAGTCCTGTGAATTCTTGCCCATGAAATAATCCCCAAAACTGGGCGTTGAGATGGAATCATTTAGCCATTGGCTCACAGAGAGGGCTGCTCTCCCCACCCAAAAATGACCTCTCCTCCCCTTTGCAACTGTAGTCACTTCAAACACCTGGAACATGGCTGTGCATTAACTCTTTCTGGGGGCAGCCTAAGGACACAGCTTGGCTTCCTGGAGTGCCTGGGCTGCCATCCTTTGCCACCACTTTCCTCAGTCTGCAAACACTGCTGGCGGCAAATCTGCAGAGTCCAGGTATTCCAGCACTAGCACCTTGTCATTCACTGAGAGTGGATTGATGGACTGTAAAGCCCAAGGAAGCCATCGGTCTGTCCTGATCTCAGAGGTGCTGGGATCCCAAGGCACCAGCCGGCAAACACCAGTTTGTGGTTTCTTTACAATTGGGAGGCATCTTCCTCCATAAGCTAAAGGGAGGAAAGCACTTCCCTGGCCAGTGTTTTGGAGGCACCAGGACCTGAAGGATTAAAGAAAGCTCAAGTTGTCATTAGTTTGGAGTGTTTTTTTGCCTTTCCCTTTTTTTTTTTTTGGTTGCTGGAAGATCCAAGTAAACTCATAATTCTGGCAGCCAGCAGAAACAATGCAATTCTTCTCTCTCTGATGGTTCTGCAAACCACAGATTATATCATTTCCAGAAGGCCCTTTTTTGCTAAGTGATGTGAACCTATGCCTTCCTGCCTCATAATGCCTGCATGGCTAGGATAAATGAGAGGCATCTGCACTCTTCCTGCCTTCCAAGGGCTGCTCCAAGTCTTCCTTTGTTGCCATGGCAGCAAAGGGCCAGAGACTGAAGAGTTCCTCAGGGACAAGAGGGACTTGCCAGTCTTTGAGCAAACAGACTGCCGATGCCTTCACTGCAGAGGCCAGTGGTCACTGTGACTTTCACCTGTTTATACCTGCACCTGAGTTGGAGGAGGAAGGACCTTGCATTCAACCCATGCTCACTACACAAACAGCAGTAAGGCTGTGCCTCCCCAGGTGCAACAAGCAACCCCTTCCCTCAGTGCTGTGGATGGGCTGACACTGCTGGGGAGCCATGACCTGCTGTTGACCCCAGTACTGCAATGGGCACTCCTGAGGCCACTGTGGGGGCCAAGGATTCAGGGCTGGAGGCAGGTGGAGGAGGTTGGAAGGTGGTGGAGTGCAGCCAGAAGGTCTAGCCAGGATCCTCAGCCCCAGACTGGAGGGCAGACTTCTCACTGCAACGACCCCCAAGGCCTATGAACAAGGAATAGCACCTTTCAACACCCTTTCACAGAGAAACGTCTTGTATTGAAGCTGTTTGGACTGCTTTCCACTGATGGCTGCACAGTTTCTGTCTTCTTTTGACTGAAACCTGACATGAGTAACCTTCAGAAGTTTATGCAGGCCCTTCCAAGCACCTACGGGTTATTT
Source organism: Machaerirhynchus nigripectus (assembly GCA_013397975.1). Classification (NCBI taxonomy): domain Eukaryota; kingdom Metazoa; phylum Chordata; class Aves; order Passeriformes; family Dicruridae; genus Machaerirhynchus; species Machaerirhynchus nigripectus. The sequence continues at coordinate 893,626 of VZRQ01004128.1, read as the reverse complement.
TCTCACTTACCCCAGCTGGCCCCATCTCTTGCCATGCTGCAGCCCTGGCAGGGTTAAACATGGCACTGGGAGGCCTCAAGGACGATGCTGCATGTTCTGCCTAGCAACAACCCCCAAACTGACGCAACTGGAGCTCTACCCGTCATACTGCACGCAGCAGTGGGGTTCAGGGGAGGGCACAGTGGAAGCCTGCTGCCAAGAGGGGAAAAAATGTGGCTCTGGAGACTTAGGAAGGCTCAGTTACATAAGGCTGGGAACCTGGTGAGAAGCAGGGTGAAGACAGCAGTGTACAACGGCATCAGTGGGTTTCTCCTGCTATTACAATGCCCTTCTCTCGCTGCATGACTCCAGTCCCTCTCCAGATGCTCTCACATGGGGTATGCAGCCCCTATCCTCCCACTCCTTGTTGTGCATAGGGCCTCCTAGGACCAAAGCATGAACACACAATTCAGCACTTCGTATTCTAGAAATATGGCCAAGCCATCCTTCTATGGTGCGGTGAAAGAGGCAGCCATACCCTGCAGGATGCACTTCTGCCAGCAAGGCTGCTGTCTCACTGGACCATCAGGCCCTATGCTCCCCACTAGCACCTCACCCCACTGACTTGCCTCCACACCCTCTGTAGATTGCTCCTCTGTCTCAGACTGTCAACCCCACAGGTACCTTGTTTCATACCTCTTCAGCTCCCTCTTTCCTGTGTAGCTTGAGCAACCGATTTTTATATCTTCTCAGTGGAAGGAGAAACTAGCGATAACTTCAGAATTTTTTATAGTACTGCCCTTCTCTGGTACCAGGGCTCCCAGAGTCCCATTTCTGTGAGCAGAGGCAAAGACAGTAAGAGCAAGCAGTTTGGCTTCCAGACTGAGCTGCAGTCACAAAGCAGGACTGACAAACAGCTGCTTGAGGGGAGCACAGGCTCAAGCATCGTTACACTGACAAAGCTGTCTCTGTCAGGATGCAGCTAGGTCACAGAGTTTTGCAAATTCAGGGTGCACTGCTGCAGGGACAGACACCCAACTAGTACTCTGCATAAAAATCCACCAGGGTCGGTAACAAATCACTTCACTAGTTACCTCCTTGTATTTTGCTTTTATTTCCAGCAATTTCCAGTCTGCTCCTTTCAGACACTGATACAGCGCCAACCAGTTCAGGGTTTGTGTGTATCCTAATCTGTTTGGTCTCTGCATTCCTACTTGAATTGGCTTTTAATAACCAATTATATGATTTTTTTCTTTATCCCTTTTTTAAAAAATCAATTTATTGTTAAGGTTTCAGATGAGCAAACAGCAATAAAGCCTCCATGTCTCTCATGAATGTTGTGTCTGTTTATTGATTCTGACAGCACCATTATAACACTGCAGCAGGTTTTCTGAAACACAACGCACAAACCTTGTCCCCAACAGGTCAGGTCACGCAGACACTCTGAAAATTCATATATTCAGAGTTGAAGCTGTCTGATGGTGTAGACAGGGCTGCTGTGCCAAACCTGCATGTATCTGCATGAGTCTCTGATCAAGTGATGATGATGCTGTGCCTCCAGCAATCTTAACTGCTGAAATGGAGCATAGCACCTATTACCTCATTGCATAATCAGAGCAGAAAAATCAGCTCCAAAAAAGCCCAGCTATGTTCTCCAAAGCTGTACAAACACTGTGTTTAAGAGCCAGAAAAATGGCACAATCCACAAAGAGTGGCTTAAAGGCAGTAATGGGGTAATTAAAAAGTTTACAGTAGCTACAGTTTATCTATCTGCCTGTATTCAGGATCAATTTTGATTTGATCTCAGAAATAAAAATCTGAAATTGCACAGTCTAGCTAGAGATGCCTATTCTGGAAAAGCATCCTGTGTGTTGCAAGTGGCTTGCAGGATGCTCTTGCCACCTGTGTGAGCTGCACTTTGGAAAGCGGAGCACTGGCATCTAGGGGATCTCTGGTGTCTGTGTTTCTTTTGGAAGGGGAACAAGGTGGCTCCCACAGTGTGCAAATGGAGGGCATTACAGCAGGGACAGTGACACTGCCTAAGTTCCCAGTAGAACTCTCCTCTGCAAGCCCTGGGCAGATTAAAAACAGCTGCATTAACATACCTTAATGAGCACCATCTCTTACTATTTGCCACTTCTCTCCATCAAGAAAACCAGGGAATATAAAAAACAAGAACTTTCATGACTATGGTTTCTTGTGTGCCTCCCACACCACCAGCACCTGAAAATGCACTGCAGCAACCTGATAGCACTTGTGCTGGGCACAGCAGACTGCACTCCCCAGCCACCGACCACCGTGGTGCTGGGAGGGGACAGAGTCCAGCAGGTACAGGAGCCTTTGCTTGCTCAGCCTGGGCACTAAGTCCGTTGCAAGCACTAAGTCCATTGCAACCCACTCCAGGTTTGTGGGGAGTTGGAAGCACCAGTGAGCTACAGGCCCAACACCCACAATTAAACACTTGCAACTCCTGTTAGAGATGCTGAGAAGAATGTTCCACAAAGTGTGAGTGTTACTGGTTCCTGAGTACAGGCACAGTGAAAGACATCTTGTCCAGACTTGTGTCAGTTTACATCCAGGTAAATATTATCCAAGTAAGTGCATATCCTGTGTTTGACTTATGACTTCAGAGATTTGAGCTGTTGCATGATATGTCATGGCAGCTGTCCTCCAATGGCCTTGGAGCCACTGGGACAGTGACCAGCCAATGGGGGTGGGGTGGAAAGGGGCACAGTGGCTTTGTGGGGTGAGATGACACTATTGTCATTGGTAAGATGACTGAGCTTGCAGTGGATGGCATGGGCAGCACCAGCACTTCCTTCTCACAAGAACACAGACAGGCCAGCCTTCTCACGACTGAATTAGAGCCCCAGTGATGGAAACCTACCATCTGCCTGACTAATCTACTCCTGCAACAACTGCTCATCTCCTTATAAAATGGTGGAGTTGGAGTGTGAGAAACACTGAGGGTGCCTAAAATACATCCCTTTTGCTTCAAGCTAAGCTCTCTGTTCCTGACCATGCCAACAGCAGATAGAGTGTACAAAATATTTTCCTGGTCTTGACAGCAGTTTTTTACAAGTTTGCAAGTTGTTTAGACACCTCTCTATTAACAAGCTTGCAAGTTGTTAACAGACACTTGTTATTTCAAATGAGATGTCTGGGATCAATCTTTGTCTCATAGGCTGTATTTCTAGAGGTTTCTTTTGCTTTCTCCTGAATCTCCTCCAGCTGATCCACTCACCTCTGGAAACACAGTGTGCAAGACTGAGGCCAAGCCAGTGCTGAAGCAGGGGCAGAAGAATTTCTTCACGCGTCCTACATGTGACACTCCTGCTCATACACCCTAGAAATGTTAGTTTTTTCGCAACAGGATGACATAGTGGACTCGAGTTCAGTTTGTCATTCACAATAACCTCCAGTTCTTTTCTACAGTACTGCTCTATCGTCATCATGCTGCACTCATTGTCCCTGTGATTATTGATTTATGTGGGACAGTCAATAAATCTGGTTGTGGTGTTCAGCAGTGATTGTGCTACAGCTCCCAGCTGCCTCAAGCTGGAGAAATACGAGGCGGTTCCTGACTTGCTCCTACCACTTTACCCTCCAAGTTCCCAGGGAGGGCACTGAACCAGGTCAGAGCTCTTGGTCCACGGCAAGTCAAACCAGGCCCTTCTCTCCTTTAGTGCAGCAATGATATCAAAAGTAGCCAGAAACAAAGAAGCCAAAAATAATAATAATAATACAAAAATAATCACAAAGAGAATCCAAAACAGTGGTGAAGATTAATACTGGTATTCTCGGCTTCCTATTGCTCTGTTCTGCTGACTGGTATTTGTTGCAGTGAGAATAAGAACCCAGAAGATAATGCTGACCAAGTTCACCTATGGTACTTTGAGCAGGAGTGAAGTGACACAAAGCATGTTTTTAAGATTTCCCATTACAGCAACAGAAATGGAATAAGACTGACTCACTTCTACAATATCTTGAAATTTGTACCTCACTTTTTAGCAGCAAATGCTCTAGTAAAACACTGAACACATCTCCAACAGAGCAATACTTCCTGGCTCTGTCTTTGAACAAGTAAATCACACACAAATCCAAGAAAAGTTTTATCTCAGTTTGTTGGATGACCAGCAGCAACACCCTGCGTAAGAAACACTTATTTCATCCCTTCTTGTGACTCATGATTATTTGACTTAGTTCTTCATGTCCCTTTCATGTCAGTTAAAAGCTCTGCTAAGCAAAATGGCACTGTGCATTATCCTAAAAGTTCACAGAGGATTGCTAGGACTTTTAAACCCATCTAGCAAAGAGGCCTGGTTTCTGGCACATCGACATGAGTGATGCAACATATACACATGAAAAGGTGTGTGCAACAGCCTCACTACTGAGCATCTGCACTATCTCCAGAGTCCTTGTCCTAAGCTGTCTATGGATTCCCCATTTTCTAACTTAGGACACAACTTCTGTCCTCTCTATCTGAACTAGACGTTGAAACAACGGTTCTTTTGTATTCCTTCTCTCTTACCTCAAACTAAGTAAATTTTAAGATGTGTTTTCAGATCTCCAGTCCTTTGTGGAATCAGGTGAAGTGTTGAGGAAGGTTTTTTCCCACAGTGCTGAGGTGCAGTTTCTAGGCTTTTCACCATATAAGTCTACACAGTTATTGCTGTTGCTCCTGCAAAGACAGAAGGGTGAAACAGTCTTACTGTTGCCACCAGTCTTACAGATGGCAGAAATGTATTTCTGCATCTTAGAGACAAATTTGGACCTCTCAGGGCACATATTCGGGTACTGTGTCTGAGACCTTACAGTGTAACTGTTTCCCCAAAAATATCTGTTTTCCTAAATGCAATGAAAGTATTTCTTAGGGTTTTTTTTTTTGGGGGGGTTTTTTTGGGTTTTTTTGGGTTTTTTTTGCTGTAAAAACAAAGAGCTTTTACAGGCAGCATTTGGTCAAACTCTTGAATAAAAGCGTTTGCTCTGAATGTGGAGTTTTCTGTGTTTCCCTCTGTATTTCCAAATTGTCCTGCTGTTTACTTTTCACCCTTTCCTCAATCAGCTCCGCCCTTACCAGCCCTGAGAAATGCTGACACTTGTGCATGGGTGAGATCCTGGACACTTGCCTTCACTCCAGCCACCACCAATAACCAGAAGACTAATTAGTCACCTCCTCTGCTGTAATGTGATAGATGCTGTGCTAAGGGGTCTGCCAGGATGGGAAGACAGACTGGCAGCAGTACATTATCATGACCAAAAAGGTCCCATCATATGTGTCTGAAGTGGCCTCCAGCAAAAAGACACAAAAGGGGTCTACTCGGTTCTGTATGGCTAAATATAAGGTAATGTATCTAAGGAAAATTACCTGAATGTGATCTGCCAAGTGCTGAACTGGACCCTGATAGTTGCACTGCAGGACAGATCCCAAGGTGTTAGTGACTGTACCTGCAGACACAGGCTCTGTGCTGGGGCAGTTGGAGAAGCAACAAAAAGCATTTTGTGCATTGCCAGGACAAGTCAGAGACAGTTGTTTTGCTGTGATGTGAACGGCTGGTGCACTTGTGTCTGGAGTGCTGCATGGACGTGCAGCCACTGCATCACAGGGTGGGTTTAGGGGAGTTAGAGCAGGCCCAGAGAGGCTGGGGCTGGGGTTTTGTAAGGAAACAGGCACGGTCAAAATTTACAGAGGCAAGAGCTGGCAGAAAAACTGAATAAAGAACACTCACCAAAACTCACAGCATCGGAAAAAGTAGAACTTCTAAAATTGTGACAATTTAATTTGTTAAATTTACTCAGTTTCCAGCAAGTTAAGTACTAACAAGCATGCTCTGTGGCAGGTGGAAAACCTCGGCACCTTATCGCCACAAGGGGTGGCGGGGACGGTGTCCGTGGAAGCGAAGGGAGAGGGCACGCACGCCAACAGCTGGTGAACCGTGCGCAGGTGCCGGAGGACCGCGCACCTGCGCCGAGGAGCTGAGCACCTTCAGACGGGGCAGGGCCTGGCCGGGCCGGAGC
>VZRQ01004128.1:830201-887508 GCA_013397975.1 Machaerirhynchus nigripectus | reverse complement strand
GGGCTGGGCTGGGCTGAGCGGGCGGCCGGCAGGGGCCTGACGGGTCACTGCCATCTCTGCCGTCATCTCTCTTCAGCGCCGTAGCCGGAGCAGAGGCGGAGGGGCCGCGGAGAAGCCGCCCCGTGCCGGGGTCGCTGGAGCGCCGGCGCTACCTGTACCTGCAAACGGGCCGGGGTGAGATATACTAGACAATACCAGACAATTCTATAGCATCCCATCCGGCGGGAGCCGCTCCCTCCGTCCTGCGGAGCGCAGTGCCGGGCCCGGCTTCCTCCCGGGCGCTCCTCTGCGGTCGCACACTCACCTCGACCTCCCCTCCAGCCTGGTGTCAGATGATGGAGGTCCTCGTCGCCGCCCTGATCCTGGTCTGCAGCTCCGTGTCCGGGGGCTCGGCGGGAGGATACACCGGCCTCCCCGCCCTGGGGAGCATCTACTACTACCAGTACGGCGGGGCCTACAGCGGCTTCAGTGGAGCGGATGGGGAGCGAGCCCAGAAGCTTGATCAACGTTTCTACCTATTGAAGCTGCCCATTGCAAGGGCAGCAATGGCCGTGGGAGGGTGTCTCCTGATCTTCCCTTGTGTTCTTATTTTGGTTGGTGTTCTACGGGTACCGTGGCATTTCCCAGCATGGCTGCTAATTGAATGCACCCTGTACATAGTGAGTGCACTTGGCACTGTGCCTGCTCTGTACGGTTTCTTCCATTCTCTGCTGAGCGTTTATAATTCATCAGTGTGCAAAGAGAGAGAGCAGCTTTATCAAAGCAAAGGCTATCAGGGCTTCTGGTGCAGTCTGCATGGGGCAGAGATTGCTGCTGGCCTCTTGGGCTGCATGGTTGCCATGGCATACCTGCTCAGTGCAGGCCTAGCTGTCAGAGATTACAGGGCAGTTCATGAACAGAAACAGAAGCCACTGCAATTTTAAGAGCTTTCAAATGATTCCTCCACTCCAGTAATGGGCTTGATTTTTGCCAGTCTCCTTACTGAGATGAAGCAGTATGCTTTCCTTCCTTCTGGAGAGTGCAGCCTTAATGCTAGAGAACACTCATCAAACTGGCATCGTTTTAATTATGGTAGAGTCAGGCTGTTCTAACTTGAATTTGCATTACTGAATTATTAGTGACTGATCCAATGGGTTGTCTCCTGCTTCACAAGGCAGCCCTTCCATCCCTCTATCAAGTGTCCGTTCTCCAGTGAGGGCTTCCTACAAGTACTGCCACTACATGCTTCTGCCAATGAACAGCTTTTTGTAGCTGAAACTGTCTTTACAGAAGGCATGTGACTTCACTGAGAAAAGAGCTCTTATCAACAAGTGATCGAGGCCCCTGGTTATGAGTGCTAAATATTGCTTCCTTGTAGGTCTCTTGGAATTAACAGACCAGTGTGAACTTGACATTTATTAGGCCATGAAAAAATCCTGAAAAAACCTCTCAAACTCAGTCTAACTTGTGACACAATGCCTTTTCAAACTCCTGGAGAAGGCCCATTTTTGTATTAAATGGTCTTTTTATATAACTCGTATACAAGAATTTTGCTTAAAAAGATATTCTGAATTGAGATAATCGGACAAAAGCTTTATGAGAATAAATGAATGGTTGAATATAGAAGTATATTGTTTTGAAAATATATTTTTAATGTACAAGTTGGAGAAATTAGATGCTGCTCTTATTTTTTTTTTTAAGAAAAACTTTTATAGGAAATTTACTGGGAAAAGTAGCACTAGAATCACCAACTCATGCCTCAAAATGAAATGCCACTTCTGAGCAGTGTCCACTATGTGCATTGTTCATATGAGGACGGAACCATCACAGTCTCACAGATCAGTTCTGCCCATATTAAAAAAACTAAACACACTAGAAACATGCTTCGCCTTGGACACAGCTCTTCTTTCACTGGCACCAGTGACAAAATCCTCACAATTACCAAAACCATGGAACATTATTAGAACTAGAGACACAAAAGTAAAACAGATGCCAAATAGGAACACACTAGGTGATTTGGGGTTTGTTTGATTTCACCTGCTTTTAGTAGTTAGATGCATCAAGTGTCTCAGCATAGGGATTTATGTGGACAGTCCATTGTGGTCCTATTAATGTTAACATTTCTGTACTTCTCCTTGCTGCAGCTACTTCTGGAGCTGTACAGTGCTATTGAGAGCAAGTTCACGGGGCAGATTCCTCTAGCAGGAAACAGAAAGCTGCCTTAATAATCGGTAAGCCTAATTCTACCCTCACACTGTTCTGCAAGAAGTTTTTGTATGGAAGGCTGATGAGTGAAGTAGCACATAGAGCTCAGTGAATAACCTGCAGCACAGCTGCTGCTAGACACAGCTACCTTTGACGGGGATATTGCAGAGATTTCTTCCAGCACAGTAACAGAATCAGAGTAAGTTGTTAGATGAAAGTAAAAATCTTTATTGCTAAGTCAGCTGAAAATCCAATGCAAAAATAATCTTCCTTCCTTAACTGCTCTGTACATCTGAATAAAGAATCAATGGACTAGTGTTTTCCAGCAATCTTACGTTATTTGCCTTTCCAAAGCAATACATAGGCCACGGTGCTGAGGGCACATTCACTGGACAACCTACTCCCATATACAGTAAAAACAGGGATTGTTAAAGGTGCATGCTAGAGTGGGGTACACAAAATATTCTCCTTTTAAAAAACAAAAAGAAGCATGAAAAAAGATTATTTAGTAAACAGTTGGTATACTGCAACATTTAACATGCACCAGGTCATATGAGTCAAGTTTAAAAAAAGGTAACATTTTAAAATGTGAAAAAAGAGGAAAAATACAGTTGAGTCTTCAGAGAGCAATAGAACAGCAGAAAACGATTGCACAAGACCAAAGAGGTGATCTACTGCCTGAAGAAAGGCCTTTGGCTAGTGACACAAAAACCACCAGCATCTATCTGGAAGGAGTGCAGAAACCCCACAGGTCTAAAGCCTTAGGTGTGGCTGAAGGTCCTGTGTACCATGGGAAAGATTTCAGACTTCACAGCAGCTTGTCCCCAAGAGAGGGAAATACTTGCTCCTTCTTGGAACAGGATGTTATCCTCCCATCTAACTGAAGATTCTGGTCCGGTATGAACAGTCTGTGATGCTGCCTCCATCATGCCTGTTCCTTGTTCTGGGGGCAACTTGGAGGCTATTTCTTACCTTTACCACCTGGGCCCCAACTACCCACCACTCAGCATAACTTTTATGGGTTCCTTTTGCAGAAGCCTTTCTGGACAGGACAGGACAGAGCAGTGCCTTCAGAGCACCCTTCTTGGCAAGCGTGCTCATCAGCAGAGCCAGAATTACTGAAGAGATGGACCAACCAACTCCTCAGCCTCACTTGGCTGTGGCTGCATGCGGTGTGGCAGGACTTGCATTGCTCAGCCTGAGGACCTCAAGCTGAGAACTTCTCTCTAACAGCAAGTCTGTGAATGAGTGGGACGTTCTCAGTGATGTTGTTATGTGAGGATCACACGGTATCTCTGCAAACGCCAAAAACAAAAATCAGGGAAGGGACTGGAGATCAGGATGAGAACTGGGAAGACACTTTCTATACTGATGCCATGATGATTTTTGTCTTTTATACCCCTGTTATACCTTTTTGCAACTTCTGTATTCTTGGTGCTTTTGCCTACATTCTTGGACTTGTTTGTTAAGCTAAGAGACTAAACATTTTAGAGGCTTTGTAGTTACGGTGCCAGTGTGCCCAGGCCCCAAGGTCCTCTCCAGAACACATTTTGTAAACTAAGATAGAACCATCCAGGGGAAGGTTCCTTGGAGAGGGGGGCTCATTCGAGCCTCTCATTGGGGAATTTTTGATAGATATGCTAATTAGTAAGACCTAGAATGTAAGACCAGATATAGAGGAGGGGGATAGCGGTGGCGATTGCGGGGGTGCATGGAGGTGTATTCGACCTGGTCGTGGTGCACCTAAGGATCCTTACAATAAATACCAAGGTAATACCCTTTTCCCCTTCTAACCGTGTTCGCCTCTTGATTTTAAGACCAGGAAAAGGCATCAATACCCTGCTACGAGTCCTTCAATAGACTCGCCCTTTCATACCTGTTCCACCTACAGCAGTGCTCCTTGGGAGCTTGAAATCTAAGGTGATGTTAATAAATAAGGTAGGGAAGACACAGAGGGAGGCAGGAAAACAAAAGGTAGTGGAGGGAAGCACTCTGTCCTATGAATTGCCCTCACCAGACAGATGAAGATAACCCAGCCACACCACTGTCTGACCAATGTCAGAAAAAACCCATTTCTTTGGATGACAGTGACCTTGAAGCATGTCTCAGCAGCTGGAATCTTGTGTTAGAAAATCCAAGACATTTGCATGAAAAAATGATGCCAGTGTCTTTGCTGACACCCAAAACTGGCCTAGGAAAACGCAGCACTTTTTGTGATGAACAGGCACTATTTTTAATGCATGAAAAAGATTTTGGATGACTGGAGAAAAAGCATCACAATGCTATGGCTGAAATTGAAAAGGAAAAGCTTAATCCTTGGAAGAAGCACATGGAAGATATGCAGAAGTTGCTCAATGATACCAGTGCTTGTCTTAGTCAAACAGAGGAAGATTATTTGGAACAGGTAAAGTCAACTCAGCCTGTGCTGCCCAGAGTTCATAATACCAGCTTCAGAGAAATCTATGGATTGTACCTGGAGTGTAAGAAAGATAACAAGCTATGTCTTCCATGACAGTTCGCACCCATAGAAAACAGGAGCCAGCTGTATTTAAACTCCCTTTTTGCCTCAAAACCAGAAACAGCACTGGAGAAAAAGTCTAAGTAGGAATTCCTTCTGTTCCATTCTGCCACTACCTTTAAGAGGTGCAGTTCAGAAATCTGCATGCTCCATTGCAGAGCTGTGTTTTCCTTAGTCCTTCAACACTGAGCCAGGTAGAGCCATTCATTACTAACTCCTTGTTGCAACTCTGCACGCAATACTACTGGTTCAGACTGGCAAGGACACACTGGACTTTCCATATCAGTGCAAGAAAAAAGAGACCTGATTTGCATTAATATGTGCCACTCAGAGTGCAGGGTTTGTCAGAGTCTTACTCAGAAAGAAGGGTTTCTGCATCAGTCCCATAGTGAATGGAGGCTGTTCTGCAGCCCTTTCAGATATCAGAAAGTGTGAGGCTAGGCACAGATATTTGGTAAAATTATCATCAGTGACAGAATCAAAAGTTGCAGTCAAATACATTGGGATGAACCTTTCCTGCATACTTATATAATGATAATATGGAAGAGTTTTGGGATTTAGCATTTGAATCTTTTCTGCTGTTGTTTCTCTGCCTAAGGGATTCAAATGCTGTTGTTTCTGTGATTTTAAGAATTAGCTTGAGTCTCCAGTTCCAAATGAAATAGGCATTTAAACAACCAAAAATTGTGAGAGTTTAAACTTTGGAAAAAGTTGGGTTGTTTCATGATTACACTGGAACTAGCACAAAGTATATCCTGAAATGTTGCTCCTCATGCATGATAAAAATTCATTTTTTTTCCTGGTGAGAAGAAATTCAAGGTGCTCTGAAATCTCAGTAAAACTCCATTAGATTTTGTCAAAAGATCTATATTGACAGAATCCCACAAACAGTCTGCACAGTATTTCCTTCTGAGCAAGGCCCAAATTTGATCCAAAAATAGACAACCCCCTCAGATCCCTTAAGAAGAAACTTTTACGTTTTCATCATAAATATAATTACTGAAGAAGAAAAGGCACTAGCCCACATTACAATCAGGATTATTGCACCACTGACATGATGGGGACACTATCCAGCTCTGTCAGAAAGGAAGACAGATCTGCATGCTACAGAGGCACTGGTTTCCACAACCCTTACACAAGATGACAACATAGGCAGCCAACTTACACCCTGCCCCAAAAATCCTAATGGAAACACAAGACATCTGAGTGCAGACTGGCCAGTTCATCATTAGTGGAACTGTTTTAAGCATCTTTTTCAGCGCTGATAAAAATGTTAATAAGAAGAAAAGTTTCATTTTTGCTTTTGTGCTGAAAACTAAGCAGGAACAAGTACACTTTCACCTTGTTTGTGGCCAAATTGGGTACATACCATGAAATGCTGGTTGCTGTGGATTTGGAATATGTCTCCTGTGTCCAGGGAAAGCAAAGATGCTGTAGCTGACAATGCAGAGGTTTATGTTGATGGAACAGAGCACTGGATGCTTCTGCCAGCCTTAGAGTGGCACACCACTGTATACAGCCTGGCTCCTCTGACTTAGCACTGAAACAAGCACAAGCTCCTGGTTTTATGTCATGTCTTCTGGATACAGGAAGCCTCTACTGTGAAGCATCCATGATGAAGGTGGCCAGGTTGCTGCTGAGGTGGGTCTATGCTCTGCAGCTAGAAGCACTAGCTCCATACATTACCTTAATCAACCAGTCCGGAGCTGATCTTTCCTATGCTCCATATAAAATGCATTGGTTGGCGCCTGCTTATCACTCAGCTATATATCTTCTCATCCTGCACAGAATGATCCCACCATAACCCTCACTCTCCCCTACACCATCATGCTCATCAGAACACTGGTACCCTGAGTCCTCCACTGCCCTAAGAACATCCATTGGGAAAAGTCCACAGCATACCTGCTGTGGAGTGCTTTCTCCCCTAACCCTAAATAATAAAGTGCTGGGCTGAAGGGGAAAAGAACAGCTTAAGTGCAATAAATAAAAGTGCGTGCAATTAATGTAGGAAACCATCCTTAGGTCAGCTCCATTGCAACTGGCTGTATTCTTTCAAGGAGTAACAAAGTTGGGTGCTGGGAGGGAGGGTGGGACACTGCATCAGAAATATCCACAGGACTCTAAACACTGAGCATTTCTCCCTCAGCAGCCTCCTCACCCCCCACACACATACACCAGCCCCTTTCCTGCAGAGCTGGTAGAACCTCAGGGTTCAAGGACTTACGAGACAGTCCCTTACACAGAGCTCAGCTGCTGATCTGAGCACTCGTAGAACAACTGAGACCCTACAGTGATAATTGGACAGCCCAGACATCAGCCTTCCTGATTCTTCCTCAACTCCATTAAGGAAGCAGCAGGTGCCTGTACTCCTTGCAGATCCCAGCTCCCTCACAGGGCAAGACAGCCCTTATGAGACAGAGCTTCCTGGGACAGACAATGTGGGAGTGGTACTTGTAGGGTTACAAAGCTGTGTCAAACTCCTCCAGCAGGGGTGCTGCATGTTCTTCTTTCAGCTCCTGATCTGCTCTGTCCTCCTGGTGCTGCTTCATCTGTTCCTTCACTTCCTCTTCCAGATCAGGTGGCACCACAAATTGATCTTCTGGCTCCATCTGGGATGGAGCAGCAAAATAGCCTGTCTTTTTCTTGGGTGCCTCTGTTGCTACTTCGATGAGGTTGAGGCTCTCCTCTAAGGGCACTATGGAGCCATTGGAAAGCTTCTTTCCATAAAGACAACATGTGGAAAGAGATTTTTGCAGTTCACACTTCTCCTTGACCCCTCTCTGCACAGCGTTGCTGTTTACACTGTTTTGCCTCCGAATGATGAGTACAAGCCCAGAGTCATCCTCTGGCCCTGGAGCAGAGGAGCTGTACTCTGCAGCAGGATATTCTAACCCCAGACCCTTTCCTTTACAGCAGTGGATGTCCACCTCTACCTCCACTTTACTGCCATTTGTCATCACACCTTCCACAGGCTGCTCATCATCACTATCTAGACCATTGTCAGACTGGTTGCTGGAGAAGGTGGCACTGGAAGGTTGGCGCTGAAAGATGCTTGAGGGGGGCACAGGATGTAGGCTGCAACGTCGTTCTTGTCGTGGTAGCAAACTGCCATCTAGACCAACAGCACTGTGTTCATCTGATGCAGTAGAGCCCACCTCACTGCTAACCTCAGAAGCAGACAGTTCACTGCTGAACTCTGAAGCAATTCCACTGCTACATGAAGGTGTTGCTGGCTTGGTGGAGGTAGAACTAAATCCCCCAGGGCCTGGCAGAGTGAGGCCATGCATCTCACACGTGCAGTTATCCTCACTGATGTTCAGACATACCACCATTGCACCAACATTGTCTTGGCAACCATAGCTTTGGGCTAAAGTGCAGAGTTTCTTTGCAGCAGCTAGTGGGTCGTGTAGGTGCCGCACAGCTGAGACAGCCTCTGCATGAGAAAGGTGTTCCCAGAGAGCTTTGTTCCCTAGAAGCAGCAGCTCATCTTGTACAGTCAGTGGAATAGAATTGACATGTGGTTTGGGCAGGATCCAAGGATGCAGGTACGTGCAGCCCAGCATCCGAGTACAGCAAGTCACACCATTGACTTTATTGTCCTGCAGAGAAGAGAAACAAGGCAGTAGCACTGGATGTGCTATTAGATCATTTAGAAAGCAACCTTTCCCATGCCCATATGCTAGTTTGGAGCCTCGAGAAATGCCAGTTACACATCTGCAGTATTGGAGAAAGGGATCTAGGTGCAGGTACTACAGTACAGACATTCACTATACCTGATGACCAGGTACAATAACCGCATCACCCATGCTGGCAATAACACACTTTTATCCCACAAGACTTTTTGTTGCACTCTGAAGAATTGTAGCAGACTATTCTGAAATGTGCAGCTAGACTACTTGTAATACACTGATCAGAGAGTCTCACTGATGAGTCTTATGTGAAACTTACTTTTTTAGCACAAGTAAGATAGTGACTTTTGACTTTCTCAGTGCAAGACAGATTACCCAGACATTAAACTATTTCTGTGTATTACCTGAAATATTTCCCTCTTTATTAACATAAACTGCATTCTAAAGTGTGGACACTACATCCCGAAGAAAAAAAGAACAAGTAGGTATCTCAAACTGTTTCTGTAACCTGGATCTATTACCCCCTTCTGCTAGATGGTCCCCTGGCCAGCCTGGCAGTGGTCTCCCATAAAGAGAAGTGCCCACAAACCTCAGTCCCTTTTCCAAGTCAGTTTTTTGAATTTAATTTCAGTGTTCTTAATTTCTGTATCCTCTGGGTGTTAATACTGCTGCTACCGCCAAATATTAAAACCCAGCAGACGAGATGCACAGGAAAGTCTCTAATACAATAATTTCACTTTTCTTTTTCAGAATCCATTAATGAGCCAGCTTTTAAACTATTTAATGTGCTACATTAATCCCATAGTTATTTTCAGTCAGAGTGCTATGCCGCAGTGTTACAGCACCTTGAAGAGCTGTAACACAGTGATACATTATGCTTACGAGAAATACTTCTATCTAGCAACTTAATACTTTTTAAAAGACCCACTGAGCATAAAACCAAAGTGATTTGCACTGATTTCTCAAGATCTTTACAGATGTATTTTTTCCATTCTTTGGAACTTCCCTGTTATTTCCAAGTGTTTAGAAAGTTAACCTTTACAGAGTTCTCTAGAAATCATTTTAATACTGTTGCATACAATCTGTCATCCTGTACCCATAGTTCTTAGGCCACAGTGTTTTAGGAACATGCAATTTTGAACAGCTAATCAGCAAAAGAGGCAGAGCAGGAAGCACTAGACAAATCATTCAGAACCTTCATGTCACCCTCTCCCCTGAAATACTATGCAGACAGCCGAGCTCATGTATTTGTACCAAGCTTTTATGTGATGGTGGAAGCTGAAGTGAAAAGGGTCCAAACCAACCTCTGTTATAATGGCTTTTTGCTCCTTGACTCTCCTGGCTTCTTCTGAACATTGTTCAAGGCTGAAGACTTTGGAGAGAGGCAGTGCTTTTCCACTTCGGCACAGAACGGCTTGGCATGTCCCCACATTGGCCACCGTCAGAGAAAAGTTGCTGGCTGGATCAGCCACCTCATTACGAATGTAGCAAAGGACAGCAGAGGAACCCAGCTTCTGCCCAGCCATGCCCAGCTTCCTGTTGGAGGAGAAGGTGTAGGAGGCTCCAGACTCTACTGACAGGCATGCTGGAAGGCTGCCTCACCCCACCTAACACATTGATATACCTATGCAAGGCCCACCAGAACCAGCTTGCTCACTGTCCTACCTGTGGGAGACCAAGAAGGTGTTGGACATGAACATGGTGTCAGACTGCTGTACCTCCTCCAGGAGCACATCAGCCATGGTGCACTGCAGCAAGCGTGGCAGTTCTTCATTCCTGTCACCATCAAACATGCCATACACAGCCTCCACCCCCTCTGCAAAGCTCCCCAGTGCCAGGGATGACACACACAGCCTGTCAGAAAAGCATACAAACAAAGTTAATATATCTCAGAAGATTATCTTGTTCTCAAAACCACAGCCATCAGGCACCTTGCTGTGAGTGCCATTCTCACAGGGCAGCAAAGCCACTGTCTCTACATTCACTAGCCTGGGAGATGTACATCTGCATTTTATTATTGGAACTCCCAAATCCTCCTTGACCACATGCAGGAGAGGGCAACAGGCACAGCTGGCAAGAGAAAAAGCAACTTTGCTGGAGAGGGAAGGAGAGTCCAAGTGTACCTGGATAAGTGTGAAAATTGAGGTAAAAGGTAATGTGGAGACTTGAGTTACCAAGACTTAGTAAGAGATCCAGAGAGACAAAGGGATGGATGAGCTCTTAGGCAAAATAGGTCTGCTTGGGTGCTTAGCAGTGCACTTTGCCCAGCATCCTGAGAAGATGGTGTCAGTGTTTAGCAGACCACAATACTCACTTATTTCTTTGGCCTGCCATCTCAGCTACTCCATGACTCCAGAAGGTAGAAGTGAGTGCCGAGTCTGCCGTGAGGGAGGGCTTAGCATCAATCTTCAGTGTGGTAATGTGACTAGAGAAAACAGAAGTTATGCTTTTCTACAACCTGCTGAACAGGCCATAGGACCTTGTCCAGTCTAGAGTTTTAGACAGCAATCTGTAGAAAGAACTACATCAAGGAGAGGAGTTTAAGGTGTCTGGCTGCTTATGCCAGAGGCACCTGGCAAAACCTCATACCACCTGAAAAATTGCTTGCTTTTATGTTTTGGACCCAGACTTTCCCCTTCGCAAAGACAGGAAGTCTCAGCTGCCTCAGGCAGGGAACATTATACCACTATGCAGTGATAAAGTGCTTTTACTTTACTATCCCATTTCCTCTCCTGGCAAGGGTTACCCTTCCCTGTGCAGGTCACTACTGGGTTGACATGTCAATGCCTCACCTGAAGATATCCAGTGTCTTGTGTTCTAGCACCAGGTTTGTGTTTCCACTCAGATCCAGCTCTTGCAAGGAACCTGGCAGTGCCTCAGGGATTAGGATTTCAGTTAACTCATTGCAGCTCAAATCCACAAACTGCAGCAGCAACAAACAGCATGACAAAGAAAATACTCTTTTGTTGTTGATGTCACATCATCAGTTACTCCAGTGCTCCTTACAAACATCATACAACCCTGTTACTTATTGTATCTCACACACAGGTCATGAAAATGGATCTGACTTGTCAGAAGAAGAATGATTTATAAGCAACCTGCAATAGCCAGGACTCCAATACTGAAAGACTAGGTCACACCAAAGACAAAAGAAGGCCTCTGTATGCAACCCTGCCTAGCTATATAACACTGTCCACTGTCTCAAATGCAAGAAAGCAGAAATGTCAGAGACAGGGGGTAAAGGTGAATGAGAGATGATCTTTGATCAACTCAGACAGGTGAGAGATCTAGAATGCATATTCTGTGGCCTCTTCTTGGGTTGATCAAGCAAAATCATAGAACCACGGAATGGTCTGTGTTGGAAGGGACCTTAGAGCTCATTTTGTTCAACAGCTCTGCCATGGGCAGGGACACCTTCCACTACAAGAGGCTGCTCCAAGACCTATCCAACCTGGCCTTGAAAATTCCAGGGATGGGGCAGCCACAGCTTCTCTGGGCACCCTGTACCAGTGCCTCACCATACTCACAGGGAAGAGTTTCTTCCTAAGATCCAACCTACACCTACTCTCTTTCACTTTAAAGCCATTCCCCCTTGTGCTGTCACTCCATGCCTTTGTCCAAAGTCCCTCTCATCCTCTCTTTTAGCCACTTTACGTACTGGAAGGCTACAATACGGTCACTCCAGACCCTTTTCTTCTCCAAGCTGAACAACCCCAAACCACTCAGTCCACTGCCACAGCAGAGGTGCGCCAACCCTCTGATCATCTTCATGAACTCCTCTGGACCCACTCCAACAGGTCTAAGTCCTTCTTGTGCTGAGGACTCAAGAGCTGGATGCAGCCCTGCAAGTGGGGTCTCACCTGAGCAGGGTAGGGAGCCATAATCCCCTCCTTACCTGCTGTCCATGCTGCTGGGGATGAGCCCAGGATGTGGGGGTTTCTGGGTGCCAGAGCACATAGCCGGAGCATGTCCAGCCTCTCATCCAAGAGCATAACAAGTCCTTCTCAGCAGGACTGCTCTCGACTGTTCATCCCCCAGCCTGGATTGACACCAGGTGTAGCCCTGATTCATGTACAGCACCTTGCACTTGGCCTTGCTGGGACCTCCAGTTCTCTCCTAGCAGTTACTCCTCATTCTACAACCCAAACTTTCCCCAAATATCTCTTTATCTTCTCCATACAAATACCTGAATACGGGGCAAATGCAGGATCTCTGGAAAAATGCTGATTTCATTAGAGTGTGCAATAAGTGTATGAAGTAGCTTGCAGTTTGCTACTGTTGTAGGAATTGTTTTCAGTTTGTTGCCACTCAGATTCAGTTCTTCCAAGTGCTCCAGCTTACTAAGTTTGCTGAAAGGGAAACAAAAAAATACTGTATCTTACAGACATGACCTTGTCACTTTCTGAAGCTGCAGATGAGGCATCCAGAGACACTGCCCTTTATGAGCTACTTTTCTGATTTACTGATAGGAGACCAAAAGTCCTAAGAGATGCTCTGGTAAGAGGCAGGGTCCCCAGGCCTGGCTTGGATTTGTACAACAGACAGACCCTTCACAATCAGTGCTGAAGTTGCAAAGAAATACCACCCCATCCCCACATACGTGCAACACAACTCTGGATGGCACCACAACTAGGAGGACAGGAAAACCTACAGCCAGCAGTACCCTGTGCCAATACCCCTCCACAGGCTTCTCCTCACTTTGTCTGTAGAAATGTCAGGCTTTTGTCATCAAGCCTCAGGGAGAGCATCTCACTCTGACTTCGACTCATGTACAATCATGGGGAGGTGGCAGCTTCCTCCAAGGGAGCATTGCCTTGCCCAACAGCCTTACTGACTTACCTTGCAGGGAAAGTCTGCAGGTTGTTGTTTGCCAGATGCAGGATCCGTAGGTTTGGGTGCCCCACCAAGACAGGGATGCACTGATCTGTGAGGTTGTTATTGGTCAAGTATAGCAGCTGCAGCATGCTCAAACTCTCCTCCCCCATACATGCAGAGGGCAAGGACTCCAGGCCGTTTGCAGATGCATTCAGGTACCTGAGGCTAACCACAGCAAGTGCAAAAATCAGACTTCCCATCATCCAAACCACGCCATTAACACTAGGAAAAGGAGCTATACAAATGCCAATGTGGACAGCAGCATCGGACAGGAGGCCAGACAATACTATAGCATCCCTATTCACATTAAGATTTGTGAGTCTACTAATGACTTATTAGCTATATGCACTGTGGATGCACACAGCATTTTACAGTAAACAGTGAGTACTGAAAAGCCTTTGGGTAATACTGGTGGAAGCAGACAACATAAAACTTTACTTAGACTCTTCAAAGGAAGGGCTAACTCCTGTCTGAATAGACAGTTATGAAGGACTTCTCGTTTGTACAGGGTCTCTCTTGTTCTTCTCCAACAACCTGAATTTGACTGGCTTCTTTTCTTTCCCCCTCAAATTATGACTACTTTTAAAGACAAAGCTCTTCAGGCAGCCTCTGTTTTCCTGTAATTACACAGTAACATGGACTGATTCTTTCAAATCAGCTTGATGGCTTCCCTTACAGCATCTGAATTACCTCTTCATAAAGGGCACACCTTGTTATCTCTTATGCAAATGGCACCTTGCAAGGGTAGTCACACAGGTGCCTCTTTCCGCCCTTACACTCCAAAGCATAATACAGACAAAAGATGTTTGCTACTGACACTCACTTCAGAGCTTTGACAAATAGTGTCTCTGGGAGTTTAGTCAACAGATTGTGCTGAACGTCCAGCACTTCCAGTGGAATGTGTTCTAGAAGAGGTGGAAGGCTCTGCAGACGATTGTGCCCCACCATCAACTTCCGAAGACTCAAGCTTCTGAGGATCCTAGAAAGACACAGGGTTTTCTATTTAAGTTGGTTCACTCCTCTTGACATCCACAGAGTGGGAAAGGTAGTATTTAATCCACTTAACCTGACTGTACAGCAGGGAAAAATTAAAATACGCTGATCTATAAAACATAAACAATGACAAAGCAGAACAACACACAGGGTAAGATGACTCAGTCTCTCTGAATGCCTGGAAGCGTATCTACATTTCCCTCTATATTATTGCTGATTGGTATCTTGTGATGCAAGTTGGTGTGCATGTGCCCAGCATTCTCTCTGGCAGACAAAGAAGTTACAAAGGAGCGCTTTAAATGCCTGTTGTAACTTGCAGGTAGAAAGAAGTGTTTCCACAGTGCCAACATAAATTTAGAGCTTTAACTAGCTGCTTAGCACTCCTGTGTTATTTCTGAGGCAGTAAATTATTCTTTGCATAACATCCTTAAAATTTGGTCCCTTTAATCCATTGGCATGGCTAAAATTCTCCTCTAAGTTCTCATTACCACATCCTTGTTATATCCTTTCCTTGCTTTTGATGTATATCGTTTTTCTGTGACAAGCACTAGAATGTCACTGCTAGTCACTTCCTATGCCTCTTACTTCAACTTCTCCAACCCATGTTCTGCATTTCTTCCCTGTCAACCACTTCTCCATTCAATCTTAATACAACTTACCCTAGACACTGTGTCATTCATCACAATCACATGCCCACCAAACATTCCCCTTGTTAGGCTAAGAATGTTTATGCTTTACTTCTTCCCAGGTTATCCCTGGTACCTGTGAGAAGTCATTATAAATAACTGCAAAACTGTATTAGTTCTTGGCTCTCATTTACTGCATTTCTGCAGAGACTGAAAGGGCAGTGGGGAGAAAGGAGCTGGCTGATGGTGCTATATTTGAGATCAGCTATATTTGAGATCAGCTGTATTGTCCCTTTGTGATAACACCCTGTCAAAGGTAACAGATGAAATTTCTGTGGGACAATGCAAAATGTTTTAGGGTCTCACCTATGACCTGTGTTCACAGACAGTATGGTAACACATATAAATCATAGCAGCATGTTCTATGTCAGGTGCAAATAGCTGCAGTAGCAGCTGAAAGCACAGGATGGAATTACCTAGCCCCTATTGTTCAAAAGGCTGACATAGAAACTGGTTCTTTCCAACATTTGAATACAGAGCATTTTTGATGCTGCATAGGTAAAGTAAGTGGATTATATCTCTCTCTACACAACAAGGAATTAAGCAACTGGAATAGCACTGCTTCTCTCTTCCCAGACAGCCCATTTTAGAAGAAAGCTCAGCTCTGTTTACAAAGGTTTGCTGACCTCGATGGAAGCTCCAAAAGGAGGTTGTAGCTCACATCCAAAACTTCCAGTTTCTTTGCTTCACAGGCCCAGTCTGGGACGCACTGTAGTTGATTGCTGAGAAAAACAAGTGGGAAAAGCTAGAAACCAGCACTCCATATGGAACTGACTCTGAATGCTGCATGATTTTAGTGACAGCCAAACCAAAATCAACAGGCAAAAAATGAACAGCATCCAAGTTAGTCATGTCGATTTTATCTCACGGCTAGCTGTGTAATGCAAACTGAGCTGGTTCATGACTTGGCAGGGCATCCTATCTTACAGGTCTCACAATGCTGCTCCAAGGGCAGACATAGGCAATGAAACCAACAGCAGACACCACTGGCAGCTACTCTAGAAATTTGCTCCACAGATCCCCCCCATTCAGTTCAGTAAGCTGCCACAAGTTCAGTGGTCCCTGCTGGGCTTTTTTATTTCTGATCAAAGCCTACAGCTGAAGGATAGCGAAGTCACCTGAAGAGGTCATACTGGTTCAGAAGGGCTTCTGGTCTGGGACACTTTAATCATTGCTTGGTGCTGGGCTTTGAAGTTCTGTTGTGTTTAATTGCTCTCAACTGTTTTAAACCCTTAAAACCTCTAGAAAATTTTGCGGAAAAAAGCA
The DNA here is from genome assembly GCA_013397975.1 of Machaerirhynchus nigripectus. Classification (NCBI taxonomy): domain Eukaryota; kingdom Metazoa; phylum Chordata; class Aves; order Passeriformes; family Dicruridae; genus Machaerirhynchus; species Machaerirhynchus nigripectus. The sequence continues at coordinate 871,357 of VZRQ01004128.1, read as the reverse complement.
AAGGTGTCCAGATACTTGCTTGAAATTCTGTTGTGTGTGATCACTTACTGAGAGAGTTCTAGATACGTCAGTAGACCAGGAACCGGATAAATATTGACAGCTGTCACACCTGATGAAGTAAAGCAAGTAAGTATGATTGCAGAGCTTCGGAGAGAAAACAGCACAGAGAAGCAGCTTAGCTATCAAATGAGACTCATTGTCTTTCTTTATGGAGACTCAAGGTCCCTATCGATTCTTCCCACCACAGAGTTCACACTTCATACATCTGCCATATGGCACTACAATGTCTCACTATCCAATTTCTCCATCTGTCATGTGGAGCACCAGAACAAGAGAGAACTGTACTTTTCTTTGTGGGCTCCCAAACAGATCTCAATGGAAGATTAATTCCTTGGACATAACACTACAACCTCCATACTGTTACACAGCCTGTGTACACAAATCCATATGTGATCCGTAGGAGCTAATCTCAGAGGACCCAACACATACAGTTTCACTACAATAACATCAGCATAAGTACTTTCTAAAGCATGAGAGAGGGCAAAAGGCTGCTTTCCTTTGCTCCCAGGGCTTAAAGGGAAAAGGCAGGTGAAGAAGACAAAGGACATACAGTTGCTGTTGGCATACAGGGCCCGAAGGGAGAAGCCACTCAGCGTCAGTTCTCTCAGCTTATTCCGCTCACAGTGGAGCTGCTCCAGGCTGACCAAGGAGCTCAGATCCAGATCTGTCATTTGATTGTCTCGTAAATCCATGTAAGCCACAGATTTGTTCCCCTCCAGAGTGTCAGCTGCTGCTCTCTTCAGGTTGTTCAGCCTAAACACTCAGAGATGAGTTAAAAAGTCAGAAAATAGGACACTGAACACTGGACATCAGTAAGAAGAGAGAAGAAAGAAGAGGAAAGGAGAACTTTGCTGAAGGCTAACACCAAAGGTGAGCACATGTGTGACGAGCAATGGTGAATTTCAGGCAGTGAATAAAAAAAAAAAATTTCATTTGTCTACACTGCTATATGTAACCATTTCAATGATTCCCAAATTCTTAAGAGATTTTGAAGAAAGATCCAGTCAAGAAAACAGAAGCCAGGCCAAGGGGCAGCTACTTTGCATGGACACAGGAAGCTAATGCAGAGAACAGATACTAGACTGCCTTGCCACACACAAAAAGCTCTTTGTCCCTTTCTGAGAGCTCTGCAGTTGGCAGCCTGGAGAATCAGGATCACATCTCTAGGGCAGGGAGGCAAAAAAGGGAAGGAGAGATGAAGGAGCTACCAAAGCTCAAGGTAACAGCAAATCACAAGAGGAAACTAGAGGGCTGGGTCGCATTCAGCACTGGGCACTGCTCAGTTAAGCTTGCTTTTCCAAGTGGATTCTGCACACCCTCAGAAACAGAACTCCACAAAAGCTACAGAATCAGTAAGAGAAGAAACTGAACCTAGTTTATTGCAGAACATACTAGAAGTTACACAGCTCGTCTGCTGTAAATGGAAAGTAGCAATCTGTTTTATAGACACTTGCAAGTTTCACCCCTTACCTGAGGTCCACACTTTTGATGTGACTCATACGGTTCAGCACTGTCAGGTCCAGGGTCTCTAGCAAGTTCCCCGCCAGGGCTAGTTTGTCTAAGGCGACAAGTTTCTCACAAATTGCTGGCAGTTCACAGAAGTTATTGAAGGAAAGCCCAAGACAGCTGAGCTGCTGCAGGTTTCCCATCTCTTCTGGTAAGGATGTGAGGAAATTGCCATCAAGCCAGAAGGTCTGGAGACTGCAAGAGTGAGAAACAAAATAAATCTGCAAGGAGTAGTGAACATCACATTTAGTATGTTCAGTGAATTTTCTCATACAGTTACCTGGTCTTGGTGTGGTTATTTTTAAAGGCACCTGACAGCTAATTTTATTCTTACACACGTAAAGTTATTGAAGTACTTTTATCACACATGTAATAGACTTGGAACTGCATATATGCAATACCAAACAGTTCTTAAATCATTTTGGAGGTAAACTTCCAGTTGTACCAAAGATTGTAAGTTAACAGGAGCAAAATACAAATCAGTACTTATGTTGTAAATGAAAGATATTGACTTAATTACTTCATTTTCTACAAATGGCACAGTTTAATCACAGACAACCAGACTAATGCACTGGTAGAAGATTTTTCACTCTAGGTTTCCATTCCAACACACACTCAGAAAAGAGTATGGTAGTTTTCTGTTATAAGACGAATTGTTTCAAAGGTTGCATGGCTTTTGAGACTCAGATCCCAAATATACAATTCCCTTATTATGATTATGTTCCAACAGCGACCTTTCTGTGTTTAGTGGTGGTAGAAATGAAACATGAGACAACAAAAAGTTCTTATGAATAAGGGCTCAAGGAGTCATCAAGAAAACTGGATCCATAACTAAGCTGTAAACCTTCAGGAAGTGTAAGCCTACATACAGCTTTTCCCTCACAGTTTGCATATGGCTAAAAGATCATTCTGGAAATTACTTGCTCACATCCAGTGTGGCTGCAGACACTCCTTTTTAAAGATACAAGCTGGAGGAAAAGCAGGCCACAATAAAACAACAGTTCAATATTGATGTTTATCTACACAAACGTAGTAACAGTCTTGAAAATAAATTTACCTAAGCTTAAGCTCTTATGCATTTGGGGTAGCTACTGGGGAAAATGGACAAGGCTTTTACTCCAGCAAACACTTTAAGACAACTTTCAGAGGAGATTGCTCAAGTATTTTCATGTTAAAATCCTCTAAGACAAAAAGCACCCAGTTCTGTAAAGCACAATCAAACATACCAGTGCTGACAAAAATCACTAGACCCTTGGGAAAAGTTAACACAGAAAATTTTTCTGTAATAAATTAAAACTTCAATAGAAATTGCATCAGTACTGAAAATATTAAATACAAATAATAAATGCAGAAAATCAGACAACCCTGCAGCTGCAGAAAAATGCACATAGACTTCTTTGAGAAACAACGCAATTGCTTTCAGTGCTTCATCTGCATCAAGTTTCCTCATCTTTCCTGCACCAGCAGCTGTAATGTTTTATTAGTAGTGATTAAGGGATTGCACATCTTAGTTCTTCACCTTCTGCTGGAGTCAAATTAATCATTCAGCCTTCATGAGCAAAACAGGCTGCCCTAGAACTCACACTTTCCAAAACAGTATCTGCACATCAGTAGTGCTCAGCTGAGGCACCAAGGATGTTTATGATCACAGATGTAAAGAACATACTCACTTCAACAGTTTGCCAATCTGACTTGGCAAGTAATGAAGTCCATTACAGGAAATATTAAGCTCTGTCAGAGTAGAGATCTCACACAGTGATACAGGAAACTCTCCCAGTCTATTATGAGACAAGTTCAGACTCTTCAACTGAGAAAACCTATTAGCAAGAACACTAGTTAATTCACAAACCTACATGGTCTAAAAGCAATAATATACAGAACCAGTCATAAAGAATTCTTAAGTCTTTGCATACTGGTGATACACTCAGCTAACTCGTTACAGGAGTTCCTGCATAAATTTGGGTTTAAGTCATTGGTATTTTTCTCAGTGGTCATGCTGAAAGTGATCAAATACCATGGGTTTACTGCAGGAACTGATAACAACCTTCTACCCTGACTTGATAGGCTTCCTCCTAGTGACTGTCAGGAAGATTTAGGAGACTAAAATGCTCAGTTAAAAAAATTTACCTTCCAAGAATTAACTACAGTAAGAGTCTACAATTACATAGCTTGGGAAAAGAGGAGCTGAAAACATTCACTGGGACTATTCTGAGAATAAAACAGAAGAGGAAAATCCCCTTTCCAAGTTGGGTGCAACAGAAAGCCAAGCTGAGCAGTAAAAGTGAAAACTAGGAAAGTGCTTGCTTCATGGTGGGAAACCTCAAGACCTGCACCCAGAGGTCCTTGAACAAGATTACACAACTACAGTGCCCCTTGCTCAGCAGACTGCATCCCAGGTACTGCCCCAAGTGCAGACAGCCCCACAGTCACTATAGTCCCACCAGTGCTTGAGAAATGGTTACCTATTTCTAGCTCCTTCAATCACCATGCTAGGTCCAAAGAGAGAGAAGGAACTTAGCATGTCTGGGGTAACATACAGTAGGGTTCTCCTCCAAGAGTTCCTGCCTCTTTCTAGAGGAAGCAAAAATATTCTTCCCCAAGTAATAATCTCCTCATCCCAAACTGGAACCACCAGAAATTAATATCTCACTTCTCTGAGATAACTGCAAATTTAATGTACCAGAAAACTACTTCTTGGAAACATGCAGTTATTCATCTGCCTCACCTACCCGACTTTTCCCAGGCATTGGTGAGTAGCTTTTATTTTGAAGCAAATGTTTTAATATAGGTAACAAAACCAAGGTTAATTAGCTTGAGGGAGAATATTACTCCTAGCTTGAGATGTCTTGAAATATAAGACTGAATGGTTTTGGAGTTGTTTTCCTCTTTATAGTGACCTTTTTTCAGATTCAAAATACTTGTAATGATCTGTGTAGGAGCTATGCATTATATTTCTCCATTTTGCTTTATAACCTTGAGGGGCGGTTGTTCTTTTGAAAGAGGGAACATAGCTGAAACTTGGACATGGGTTGTTTGCTTTGAGCACCCCATCATATAAATACAGGCACAGGCATTTTTGTTTGTTGCAACCACAAACTCTCTTGTACTGCAACTGAAAGCCAAAGAGAAAAAGATGCTGTCTTGGTAAAAGCCTTCCTCAAAGGAACACATTGGATAATGCAAAGATCTAACAATGATACAAAAATCAGAAACGTGCACACAGAACTCCACCACAGTACTGAAAAAGAAGGAAACAATGAGGATGAACCTAAAGATTTGAACTATCTCATTAGCTGGTTCAACTTTAAGAGATTTAGGACAGGTCACAGCTCTCAGGGTTTGAAATCAGCAAACACTTTGATGAAACTACTTTCTCAGGAGTTCTGCAATGGCTTTGCTACACCTGTTCTTAGCACCAAGCAGTGTTTCTTTCTCACTAACAGTGTGGTGAGAAGCTGCTCTGAGAGGCACAGCGTTAAACGCAACAGCACAACTAATGTTTAGAATCTATCCTTCTGCAAAAATATCAAAGCGAGCACAAGAGGGGCAATAAAGTTTCCAAAAGCTGAAGGGAAACTGGTACATGACACAGCTTGGTCTGAGATTCCTCAAGCAGACTTCCATACTCAGTGGGGAGGACAATACACAAAAGCCTTTTGAGTTCTCCTTCTGTTCCTTCTTCTTTGACTCCGTAAGCTCATGTAGTGATGTAGGAATGGAATGGAAAAGCAATTCAATCTGTATACATGAACCAGGTATTACAGGGGATAAAGATCCCAAAATCGCTGTGGCTCCCCAGGTTTTGTTCTATGCTCTCACAGCGCATACTGAGACAGCAAAGAGGTATGGAAACACAGCAGTGAATCTTCCATGGGATGATGATCCTCTGTTTAGCAGCCCAAACTGGTGCTGCCCTGAAATATTCCCAGTTTAACACATCCTGTTCTGCCACCAAAGCACCCCGTCAAAAATCTATATCTACTAGCTAGAATGCTGACAAGAGACATGCAGATGTATACAGGCGTGTGCACACACATCAACGAAGATCAGATCTCGGAGTGTTTTTCAGACAAGGGAGATGCAGTACAATACATACAAAATAAGCTAGGAGATGTAATAAAGCAAGTAGGGTTATTTAATGACCTTTGCTTTAAAGTTTTCCCTTTAGCTAATTTTTTTTGTTCCATTATTATAGTTATAGCTAATTAAGACTCCTAGAGCTTGAAAGTTCCTCAGAGGATGAGATCTGATCATTGTGAAAAATTCTGCTGTTGGGAATTGACACTCTTGAGGCACTGAGAGCACCTACTGCAAGTGAGCAAGGGTCTTCTTGTGGTGCTATAATCTTAGAAACATCCTAAAAACCTCAGATAGAAAATCTTTTGAAAAGGCAATGAGCAACCTTATGTGGGCTACCTAATGCTACCTGGTTATGCAAGATTGTGTGAAGTGAGAGCTTCTTTTATGGCTTTTGTTTGTTTGAGGATTTCAGCTTCATCAGACTGCCAGGAAAAGAGTTTCTGACATGTCAGATTTCTTGTTGACTACATGCAAGGCCAAAAGAATTTCAAGCCCCTTTGCTGATCCTGTGAACCAAGGATACTACATTTTAGAAAATAAATTTCTGGTGTGCTTTTCAAAATCATACAATGTATTTGAAGAGACAAGTAGAAAGCAAAATCTTAAATTATTTTAAGCAGCTTTTCCAGTAACAGAATCTATTACAATTCACCATTAGAGACATTTAAACAAGTTTGGAAAACCAGACTAGACTCTGGCACTCAATAAAACTTCAAAGAATTCCCAAAAGTGAGCAATTTTTTTTCATTGTATACTCTTATGGATACCTGGGCATCTCATTGCTCTATAGGAAGAAAAATGAAATAGCACAGTAACAGGCCCCTGGAGACAAAGAAAACAAAACCACACCCTTCCCTGCCCCACCCCACCTTGCAAAAAAATCCCCCAACAAACCAAAATGACAAAACCAACCAAACTTCAAAACCGTAACAACAATAAACCAAACCTCACAAATAACAAAAAAACAGTTTTGCAAAGTTTCTCCAAATATATTTTTCTTAAGGCACAATGTGTTCCAAACAGAGCCATTGGACAATATTACTATAGGCTTCCTATCAGCTTTCAAAATTCATAGAACAGCTCCTTGAATTCTATTTAGCATGGCTGGTATACATATCAACAGACTCATCTCCCTCTAGATTTTTATGATTTTGGGGAATTAATTTAAATATATTTTTGTAAGACTCCTTCACTTACCTAAGATGACTACATCATGCTTCCATACCATCCCACAACTGCTACTCTCTTAAAAGCAGATCATCACAAGTTTCCAAAGCAAAGCTGGAGTCTCACAGGCCCTCTGCCAATTCCAAATACACATTAAGAACTTGCCAAAACAGGATTTTTCAGACCTGAACTTCTTCCTACAAACACTTATTCACAACAGCAGCATTATGCTTTTCCTTGCCTTTTATTTTATACCCCAAGATGTTCTCTGCTTAGCAAGCAGCCTTATATTACTATTGCATCTTGTCCATACAAATGGCATGTCATCCCACGAGGCTTATCTCAAATCAGAGTTAGCACAGAATCTGTGGAAGGAAGCTCATGAATACTATAAGTTGTTCAAGTTTATTCCTGTCTGTGCTGCCCAGTTCTGCTTCCAACCCCCTCACTTGTTAGAGCTTCCTGAAGATCAATCTTTTTACCATCCCCAAGAGAACAGGCAATACTTCATTCCTGTATCCACATGTCAAGGACTCCAAATGTAGAAGAAAAATAATTCTTTGCAGACCTGCAAAGAGAGTCAAGACTCCCTGTTCCACTTGTTCTCATAAAATTGTGGCGTAAGTTGAGGTAGGTGATATCTTGACTGTAGAAGAGGTGCTCTGGTACTTCCTCAAGGCTGTAGCATGAAAGATCAACCATGCTAAATCGCATAGACACAATCTGGAAAGAAAGAGAAAAAGCTGCAGCTGTGCAACAAATTTTCTCTGGAAGTCTAATGGAAGGCCAAAGAACACAAGTAGTAAACAATTTGCAAGAACATGAAACAATCCCTTGTACCCACCAGGTGGAGTCCAAGCAGGAAATGGGAGTCCATGAAGTACAAGCCTATGCCATTTGCTACATCCCTGACAAGGATGCATAGCTGGATACCAGCCAGAACTCACACAAAGCCCTGCTCTGCATGTGCACTGGGCACACTGCCTAAAGACTAGGCTGTAAGAGAGCCAACATAATAGAGGAAAACAGATCTTTGAGGAAACTATTGAGAAAGCATAATCTCCAAGAGCCTTCAAAAGGTGCAAGAAGCAACAGGAAGCAGTTGATTTTCCAGTTCAGTTCTTTGAGGTTTACAGAACCTCTGCTTGGCCCTAGCTACTTCTTCTGTACTTATAGCTACTTCTTTATTGGCTTGTTGAGGGTATAAAATTTGAAACATAGCACGTTATAAAGAGGCTTCAGAAATTATGGTTTTGCAACATTTTATAAAGTCTTTGCAAATCTCAGATGTCCTTTGTTTTAAGTATGTTTTGTTTTGAGGTCTTTGGTGCTTAGTTTGACATTTTATGACCTGCTTTATCCGGAACTCATTTTGTATTTCATAATATCCTTGCTGACCTACGATCTCTCTGTAACTCAAATCTTTCAGGGCAGCCCTGTGAATGTCCAGCTCTTACTTCAGGTAGGTTTAAGTATGGCAACAAAATCAATCTATAGGTTTCTATAGCTGTAAAGTCAGTCAGTCCCTGTGGTTTGTCCTATGACCTGTGATTAAGTTAGTCTCATAGATGCAGCAGGGGTTAAAACAGCACAGAGCTACTGCTTGACACTGTCGCACAGGTAGAGAAAAAGAGAAGGCTAACAGAAAAATCTCTGTAGTCCAGAGCATGAAGGAAATAAAGAAAGCTGGAAAGTGCCCTGGGTACTTTCTCCAGCATCCTAGCTTCACCTCTGACTGCAGACCAAGCCCGCATCAGAAAACCCTTCCTGTGGCGTACCCCTGCACCCACCATCCAAACCACACTGTCCCCATGGCCTCACCGTGGATGCTTGCCGGTGCCACCGCTGGCACTCTGCCAGCGTTTCAAAGGAAATGTGGTATGTTTGAGCTTGTGTTCCAGCGGATGTGAAAGCAAGGGTGTACTGCCGACGTTTAATCTCTTCCACCTGCAAAGGGAGAATTGACAACAACAGTCTGCCTAAGTGCCAGCAATTACAGTTGACCTGAAGTCTAGGGTGAGGTATTGCTGACCACCAGTAACACTACATTTTGCTGAAAATGCAGCTGCAAAGTCACTGGAGAAAAACCCAGAAGTAAATCCTGCTTAACAACTTTCTGGTGAAGTGGATACAAGAAGCACTAATTTCCAGAATGCCCATTCACAACATTGGCTACTGCTGCGAAAGCTGAACTAGTGTCTCTTTGTTTTACTAGCCTTCAGAATACTACCTAAGCAAAGCAAGTAGAAAGGGGTTGGGCACATTAATGCAGTAGTCTGTGACAAAAGCCTACATTAATCTCTTGTGGACAATTCCCATCACTACCATGTCTTCTTCCTTCCCAAGCTACAGGGAGCTAACCAAAAAAAGCCTTACCTTCCCTCCAATGAGAGGCAAGATGTGCATCTTCCCTGCATGGCTGTCCTTCACTGAGGACACAATGAGGCACGTACCACAGAGAGTGACTGAGCGCTCAGCCCACTTGTGCAGCTGGGTCTTTCCTTTGCGTACATTATAGACTCCAGAGAGCAGGATGCGATCCAACTGTTCCACTTGACACGGCTTTTCTGAAGAAAAAGGGGACATTAGCATTTACTGTCCATTTGTTCTTCATTCTAATGTGTGAGAACAAATAACACAGATTTAACATGCAAAACCAGTTGTTGTAAAGGACAAGCAGACAAACTGCACTTTAAAAAAAGTCTCATGCAGAGGATAAGCAACATCTTCAGTCAGTGCAGGAATGGCTAAGCAGCACCATTGTGTGCCTCCCAGAACAGTGTTAGAATGGTTGCCATGCGGTGTGTTTTTAATTTACAGGTAGTTACAGACCTTAGCAAAGCCACATGCTTGCCAAATATCCTTCATTCAAATGCAGCAGAAAAGCAATTTTAAACTCTTGTTGAGTCAGCTAAAGTCACAGAAACCATTAACTAAGTGGCTTCTACTGGACTTTCGATGAAGGCCTGGAAAATCAGCTACAGAAGGAAGTTCTTTCCCTGAAGATGACTGTCCTGGTTTTGCCTGAGATAGAATTCATTTTCTTCCTGGCAGATGGTATAGGGCTGCGTTTTGGCTTCTGTGTGAGAATAATGTTGGTAATGCACCGCTGTTTTGGTTGGTGCTCAGCAGTGCTCGTCCAAGTCAAGGACTTTTCAGTGTCCCATTCTCTTTAGCAAGCAGGTGCACAAGAAACTGCAAGGGAGCATGGTTGGGCCAGCTGATCCAAACTAGCAAAAGGGACATTCCACAGCACAGAACATCATGCCCAGTATACAAACTGAGGGAACTGGGACAGGAGGGCTGAGCACTGCTAGGGGAAGGGCACCTGTCAGTGTGATGAGCAGCGTATTGTGCATCACTTGTGTTTTATTCCTCTCTCTTTGTTATTTCCCTTTCCATTACAATTAATATTTTACTTTATTTAAATTTATGAAACAGTTTATGTTCTCAGTCCACAGGTATCACCTTTTTCCCATTCTCTTTGCTGTCCCATGGGGGAAGCAGTGTGTGAGTGAGCAGATGAGTGGTGCTTATTGGCTGGCTGGGGTTAAACCACAACAGTCCTTTTAGGTGCCAGACCTGGTGCACAAAGGGCAGACACAGATCTGACCAGAGCATGTTAAAACAAATTTGTTATAAGCATTTATTGTATTAGTTTAACAGTGGCTGGTCATGCTGTTGATTTGTTTGCTCTACTTTGTTGCACTTTTCTCAAGGCTGCATTATGTAACACCTGACCTGTTGTAAAGGCTGGGTTAAGGTTATGGTGTTGTATTTTGTAATCTGGTCTGTGTGCTCAGCATGGCCCTCATCTCTGTGCTCTGGTGCCATTTAGTGGAAAATGTTGATAATGACACCATTTGCCTTTTCTCCTCAGAGCCCACCTAGGGAACGTACACTTTCCACACCCTCCTTTTCTCCTCCAGGTTAATTACAACAGCGTTTGGGAATTTTGAATATCCTTGGCATGTTGAAACCAGTGTGGTCCTATTGCTATGAACCATGAATGTAGTTCAGGTCTTTTTTAGGGAGAGGCAACTATTTGCAGCTACTCCAACCCTGTGACAAGCACTGCAACTACTCAGACTGGACTGGAGTCAGACTGCTGCCAATTGCTGCCATACTGGACACACTCAAGGTCAACCATTCAGCTTCTGGAGTCAGGGTTACAGAGGATTTGAAGCCCACAATACTCTAACTGAAAGAGATACTGGTTGCATGTAAAGGGGTTTGAGCTGCTTCAGAGCTGATCGGCACTGAGGTCCAGCTGCTCCTCGTACCCTCCTGTGGTGCTGGGCTGAATGTTCAAACTGATGCTATGTGGAGTAAGCAAGCCACACTTACCACACAACAAGCTTGAATAGGAAAACCATAGTCCAAACATTTATCAGGAGCAAACAGTTAACTACAAACTCAAGCTGTAATATTGTTCCTCAGTTAGACAGCAGCATCTTCAGCTTGCCAAATCTAAAGTGTTATCTTGATGTCCATATCTGGCTGAATTTAGCTGAAACATTTAGTTGTTTATTTACAACAATTTGTTTCAGGGACATGAAGCTTGACATAAGATGTCCTTTATTGGTGAGAAACTGTAAGCATCCACAGAAAAAACTGCTTTGACTTCACCAAGCTGAAAGACCAGCCCCACACTTGTAAGAAAACAATATTATGGGACTAAAAGTGGCACCCTACTACTAACTGCCACAGCAGCACTGTTCCAAGCATTACTACACAGCTACACCAATCCTCCAGTTTCCCTTTCTGCTCCATAACCATGACACCCTATCCTAGAGTGGGACAAGGGGAAGCTGTGGACAGTCAGGTGGCTGGAACACCTCTCCTATGGAGACAGGCCGAGAGAGATGGGATTGGTCAGTCTGGAGAAGAGAAGGCTCTTGGAAGACCTTCCTGCAGCTTTTCCATATAAAAAGGCAGCTTATAAGAAAGGCATGGAGAAACACTTAACTTATTGGACATAAGGAAGAAATGTTTTATGAGGGTGGAGAGGCCCTGTCACAGGGTGCCCAGAGAAGCTGTGGCTGCCCCATCCTTGGAAGTGTCCAAGGCCAGGCTGGGTGGGGCTTGGTGCAACCTGGGATAGTGGAAGGTGTCCCCGCCCATGACTGGAGGGTGGAACTAGATGATCTTTAAGGTTCCTTCGAACCCAAGCCAGTCTGTAATGCCATGATTCTAAGTAAAGTTTCTCTGGCTAAAATCCATTACTTCCTCCCTTACGTTCTCAGCTGGAGGCTTTGGAAAATTATCGTATCATCCTCCATAGCATTCCCTCTAATTCCTCCCTTACCTCTGAGAATCACTTTGTCAGCATTTGCTTGTACTTCCTGAAAACAGGTCTCCCGAACACTCTTCAACTCTTATACTTCTTCCTTCACAGCCTCTTTCTAAGCAGACCAGCCACCCATGCTGACAAACCACTCAATTACATTTTCTACCTACTTGGTTCCATGAAGTTGAGTCGCTGTTCGTGAATCCTCAGCAGTTTGTGCTTGACATACCCAAGCTTTCATTTTTTCCTCAAAAGTTTTCCATACCTCTTATCCTTGACACCTCTACTCCTTCCAGCTGAAGTAACTTCTGACTTCCTCTTCCTTACCCCGTAAATCCAGACTACGCATGTCACACTTCTTTCCATCTGTTACACTCCATGTTTTGCATATATATATACATAGTTGAATATATACGGTGTAGAAGTATATACACTGTTTTGCCTGTTCTACACACAGCTCCTACACAGAAGGGATCTATCTCAGCAGGGTGAAGAAGCTCATTTCTTATGAATGCATTTTTTTGACACTGAAAAAACAAAAGGTGGCTAGCAGCTTAGTCTGGCTGCCCAGATCCACAATGCAAGAAAAATTTTCCATTAAAAGCACTTTGATTTTTTTTCTTCTGAAATGCAAAAAATACACAGGTGAAGTACTTAAAAGTAAGGAAGTAATTTCTTTATTATCTTTCTTCACCCTCATTTCTTTTATATTTTCTCTTAACTTCAGTGAATTCCGTTTCTGACTGCTAGCACCATATGCCTACAGGCCTATGCCTGTTATCTGTGGCTCCTTGTGTATACTGTATTCCTGCCCAAACCAATTCAACAGGCCACATTTCAAAGTCTCACTTCTGTAACCCAGTGCCCTAGGGTTCTGATGGCAGCCTGTGTTATTATTAACCAGCTGGCACCTTCACTCTTCACTCTTTAAAGGCTGTGGAGGTATTTGACCAGGACCTTCCTTGCCCATATCCACACACTTTTTGTAAATACAAACTTCATGCACATCTAAATGGAACTGCAATCTGTTTCTGATCCTAGTGGGAGCTCTAAGCATCAGTTGCAATATTTGAAGCTAAAGACAACAGAGCAATCTTGTGCCTTCCTGTGGACCTGCCTTTTCTCAAGCCATAGACAGGATCAAGAAAACTACAGAAGTGTGATTTTTTTCTATTAATCCTGAAAATGTTTTATTTTAAGAAATGCTTACTGGTACTGCAGGTGCTTGATCTCTAGCCCTCTATAAACTCAACAGGCTGATGACTCAGGCTTTAGCTGGGTTCCAGCTCATAGTTACAGCTACAGGAACAGCGACAGTGTGCACACAATTTCTTACCACTGTAAAAGCGAATCATACAGCTGAGATCAGAGTTTGCTGCTTCTTCCTGCATTCTGAGAGGATCATCAAAACCCAACCCAGCCAAGTAGTCATACACAATCTGAAGGGGTTTTTCTGTGGGCTCCAGCCTCCTGTCAAAACATGTAAGAAAGTAGTTCTTAGTAGTTGTGTTGAGAACACAAAAAAGATTAAACAAGTCTCAGTATGGCTAAAGTGTGAGGAATACTGATACACTGTCTGTTCTGGTCCTCTGAAAAGGTCTGGCAAGCACGAACCCTTAGGTCTCTGCTCCCTGCTTCACAAGCAGCACTTAAGAACTGCAGCACTTGTGAATTACATTGCAGAGGAGAAACAGAGAGGAAAAGCAATTGGCTTAAGCCACAAAATTTATGGTGAATACTTCCATTCCATGACTTAAGGAGCACCAGGAGGAAACCATGACAAGACACAAAACCAGAAATACTGCACAAAAAAGCAGACACCAAGTAATTAAAAACCCCTATGTATAATGCCCCAAAAATACAAAAACTCCTAAATTTTTCTTCCAAATGCAGCTTGGAGCAAAGCATTTGAAGAATCCTCATGAAGAATTACTTTAAAAAAAAAAAAAAGAAAAAAAGAAAAAAAAAAAAGAAAAGTTTCCTACTCTCTTCAGCTCACATGAGTGGCTAGATTCTTACGCTTTGGCAAGTTAACTTAACCAGTACATTTAAAAGGACATTTTAGAACTATGGTAGAACAAAGGAAGGATTCAGTGGCTAGCTTGAATAAACAGCAATAAGAGAAAGTTCTTGTGAAACATCAGATTTAGTATATTCAGAACGAAAAAGATGTTTTCTGATCCTCTCTTCACACTTTTTCCAAAGACCTTGAATTGTGGTTTTCTTCAATAAAAACAACAGAGTTTCTTGCTAAATTAGAAGTTTTACTTTAGGGGGAAAAAATAGTGTAAAAGATTAAGCACTGAAAATGTTAGGTAGGAGTTAAAATATACTGTTCCAATGGTCCACTCATTATCCACCATTAAAAATCCCCATTTTTAATCTAAAAGTGCCTAGCTTCAGATAACAGTCACTGGACCTTGATTGTCACCTCTTCTTTAAACAGGAGTTTATAAACCATGTCACTAAACATTTCAAACTTCCTCTTCAAGATAAGGCGCAAGGTGCTTTTAAAATTATTCTTGCAGTTGAGTGGGTCTACTTTGATTCAAAAGGATTTTTACCACCTGTTTTTTTTAGTTTATCCCTACTCTGTAATCACTAACATGATTGTTCCCTGTATCCACGTACTGACTACACAAAATTGCACATACACATTGGTTCTAATCAAACACTTTTATGTTCTTGGATCAGACCTGCTCTCAACTCATATCCCTCCAATGCACAAGTCCTCCTGAACTGCATCTTTTGGCAACTTATAACCTCCTTCCTCTCCTTTGCAGTATTTAGTACACTTGTCTTTCACATAAATATACCTAGTGATACTGAAAAGCAGTGTTTTCCAGGGAATACTGTGTGCCAAACCATCTAGAGCAACCTGCTGCACTAGCTTCTTAGTACCCATCACTCCCTCCATCCATGCCCTCCTGAGTTACTACCTTTCAGCCACAGGTTATTAAAAGAGCAAACTGAACAATTCAAGTTTACGTTTCTTCCATCAAACATACGCTAACCAGCTCCTCACCCAAAGCAAGATGCTTACATTGAATAACAGTTTCCAGTTTGTAAGATAATAGCCAATGAGTTTTACTGGTTTGTGCATTGCTTTTCCCCCCAAGGCATCAGAACACAGAACCTCAGGACATTTTGGGTTGGAAGGGCCTTTAAAGGCCATCTACTCCAACCATCCCACCATGGACAGGGATATCTTCAACTTGAACAGGTTGCTCAGAGCCCAGTCCAACATCTCACCGCAACAAATGACTAATGCCTTTGGCAACCAAGCTTGAAATTTTGAAGCATCAAGATCGAGTTTGTTAAGTAGGACCTGTTTTCCACTAAACTTTGTTGACTTGCATACATCATTTATACTGTGTGTCTTAATGGGAAATATTTCATTTCTGTATGTACCAAACCTTTCTGCTTCTTCTCACCTCTTCTCCAGAATAAAAACATTTCTGATTGTTTTTAATGATTATATCAGACTATTTCCACTATTACTGACAGCTTTACAAATGTCACCTCATAATTAAGGCAGGACTGATTTCATAAAACATGCACCATTACAAGTACCTAGTCATCCAGGCTTCCTTTGGAGTCACCAAGACACATCTCAAGAAGTAAAATGACCTCAGGTATTTCAAGCAGATACATTGCAACTCTCACTTCACATATAGGACCTCTGGATCAGAAGCAGGATTACTCTCAAAGTTCTGGTACAAAACAACAAAGTTTCTAGCCTGAAAAGGCAATGTAGTTGATATGCAGCTGACCCAGAAAACCAGTTCTTAGTGCTCAATGCTTGCTAAGCCTGTTTACGGCAAGTCTGCTCTCTGCTTTTGTTTTACACAGAAATACATCTACTTACTAGCCAGAAGGCTGTATATGAAATAAGCCCTTTCCTTTCTCTTCAGAAATTGTCTCTTGGAGCTCCTATTCACTAATAAGCTGATGTCAGGTAAGATGGAATTCCTGCACAATCAGCATGAAAAGCTGACTTATTAAATGCTCTTTCTTTGCCTGTTTTGTGAGATGGACACAGGACAAGACATTGGTTCAAAAGAGCGAAATGCCATCAACTTGTCTCTCTTTGCAGAGATTTCTTAAGTTCAAATTAAGGATCTCAGCCTTTTTGAGGACTGTCTGTCAAGATTTACGAGCTCAGAGCCACGCACATCTACAAATATGTAGCTGAGGTTTATCTTACCACCTAATATTTTTTGCTATAGGAACAGATACCAGTGAATACAACACCAAACTTCCAAAAGAACTTTATGAGGTAATCTTGGAAATGACAAACCTGTGTATCTGTTTCCTATAACAGGCAAGTGATTAGAAACTGGAATGAATAAATAATAGATTGCACTGAACAATGCTAACTTCCAATACAGTACACCCAACGTATTGTATACCCTTCAGCATAGAATCCAAGAATATGCAAGATTTGACTGGATCTCCAAACCTTGTCCAAGTTTTCCTTGGCCACCCCTAGACTCCTATTCTTCTGCTATTAAAGCCTTATGCTTGCCAGGAAACAGCCATTCCAGCATGTGACCCATGGCTCAGGAATGTTAAATGTTTGAGTGTCACACACAAAAAGAACATATCAAGTAGTCTGCATCTAGACTTCCCAAGGAAAAAACCAAACAAACACTCAAACTTTACTATTTGGTTGCTGAATGGATGGAGCTTTTTTGAGTACACACTGAACTACATATCTGCACATCAGGATTCGGGAAGAACAGTAATGAAGTAGAGGAATGATTTGTGTTGTATTAATGCCATGATGATTTTTTGCTTTTTATATATATCCCTCTTATATACCCTTTCATACAGCTGTCATGTATCCTTAGTGCTTTTAGCCCACATACTTGTAATTCCCTATGTCTGATAACTAGCTTAGACCCAAAGTTCCGTTAAGCCAAGAGACCAAACATCTTGGAAACTTCACAGTTGGGTCAGAAAGCCCCAGACACCAAGGTCCTCTCCAGAACACATTCTGTAAACCAAGATAGGCCCATCCAGGGGGAAGGTTCCTCAAGACGGGGGCTTCTCTTGAGCCTCTCATTGGGGAATCTTTGATAGACATGCTAATTTGAAAGGTCTATAATTGTACACACGAATCATTGTGGGGGGTCCTATTGTGGGAGCCTGTTGTGTGTGCACCCAGGTGCATCCTTCGGGCAGTGTGCATTGTTCGTGCATTGTGCATTTTACGGAGGGTGCACCAGAGGATCCTTAAATAAATACCAAGGTAAAACCCTTTTTTCTCCTCTAACCATGTCTGGCTTCTAACTCTAAGCAAGGCAACAGTATGAAAAGCACGTTAAGTCACAGTTGTACAGGCTGCTCAATGCTCTCTGAGGTACAGTGCTCTGGCTTGCCCTCCTGAAAAAGCTGGATACTCTATCCCACCATACTTACCCTTTTGGAGATGAGATCTGCTTTTTTTCTTTTTTATTCTTCTCATACTTCAGCAAGAATTAATGCTGCACGGTTTCAAAATGCTAATTTGAAAAGCCCTTAATCTTCTTTCTTGTCCACATAAATCAAACTGATTTGCTCTTTAAAGACATCAAAGACACAACACCCTTGGTTCTGTTTCTTTTCTATGAAAGCCATGTACAAAAGGAACATTGGTGACAATATCTATTCAAGCCCAATCCTCTACAAATGTACCCCTAGTACCATAGCACCATTCCTATCTGAATCAAATGAGTAGCCCTTTCTACTGCACCAGCTAGGTTTGCTGGTCAGCGGCTGCAGGACGAAAGCCTTTCCAAAAAGTCTTTTAAATTCTGAAGGCTGCCTGTAAAACATCACAAGTTGTTCAAACCTCACTACCTGGCAAGAGAGTTTTGAGTTTACAGAAAGATCTACACCCAAAAAGTCACAGGAGGCAACGACTGGCCACTATGCAGAGGAAGTGGAGCTCAGGGTTAGGTGTTTCAGTCGTGAAGACAGTGGAAAGGGTGTCTGACTGCCTTCTGGCACTTCACTGTGTGCTGGATTTGTGACCGAGGAACACTGGGGCAGAGCCAGGTACATGACTAACAACACTCACAGGGTCTGTAAATAAAGCCACAAGCAAACCAGCCCATTGCCTATGGACCATGCTCACACTGAGAAAGGGAGCAGTTCTGAGTGCTCTTGGAGACATTCTGGAGACCTGGAGGACTGGATTACTGGTCCAAGTTCTCATCAAGAGCCATGTGATTCACTAACAAAACCCTGGACAGGCCAGCAAAAGGAAAACCAAAACCTGTATATGGAATGGCAGTTTCCATATGGAATTTCTTCACTAACTTGGTCAAGGCCAACAGATTCCAGAAGTAACAGTTAAATTGGAGCAGAAAAATACACTTTCCTTTCAAGAGAAAGCAATGTGGTGTGAAACCCAAACTGGCGTAAGATCACATTAGAACTGTACAAACTTATCCTGTACCCAACACAATGAGCTCTGAACGCTGGCACATGTGAGAACACGCAGCTGTCACAGCAGCTACAATCTGGCACAAACAGCCCATGACATCCTCAGCAGTATCACACACCAGGAACCGAATACTTCCTCTGCCCACAGCAGCTCCCCAGAGCATAGGTGCAAAGGCTTAAGGAGACAGAAAAGCCAACAAGAAGTAGCAACAGTTTCAGTTTCACTCTTGTTGCAACTGTAGCTCTCTATAACTAAGGGTCAAGTTTTCAAATCTTTGCAGCTTAAATTTTTGTTGTGAGTGATATCCAGACCAAAGAAGATATCCATGCTATTCTTGTTTAAGCCTTCCCTCTGCAGGAAGATATAATTTCTGGATATGAAGGGAATACAGGCATAAAGAAAGATTCTGGCTAGGAGAAAGCTAAAGATCCTTGAGGTACCTTTGGAGAAGAAAAAGTTCTTACAGAAACTGACTTGAATTCACAGAATTGAAAAGGAAACAGAATGATCACAAGGACATTGCTGAATATTTAGACTGAATACACAAAAGAGCTTTTGGTATTCTTCCATGCAACTTTCAGTCTTCCAAGTCAGGTGCCAAACCAATGTCTGCCATGCTTTGGAAAGAAAGTCACGCGCTGATATTAAAAGGGTGAAGAATTCAGAAGCTGTCTGGGAGACGCATGTACTTATGGTAAGATATGATCAGATATTTAACAAAGTAACACGTTAATAACATGTTAGTAATGTAATTGGTAAAGTTTGTTCGAGGAAGGAATTATCTCAATAGGGCATGAGGATAATCTCGAGCACTCTGTCATCTTCCTGTGGACTTGCAAGTAGATACCATTCAGGCCTGCTTCCTGTTACAAACACAGGTGTTACTGAAGCAATACTGGTAGCTCCCATTTCCTTACCAATAACAACTCCAGTGGGAAGTAATTCAAGGATCTCTTCTGTGGCAAACACTCTGAAAATTACAAGGAACAGACACATCATAACCAAGAACCCTTCACAAAATTTATGATGAATCTTGACCTAGTCCTAGACACACCAAGAGGCAAAAAGAGTGGGAAGTAATAATTTAGAGCTCAGTACTTCCTTCCAAAAGACTGGCAGCAGATCCAATTGGCTAATTCAGTGCAAAGTCTGCCACAAATCAAAGACAAGCACAGCTAGCTAGCAAGAGAGAAGAGAGAGATTGAAAAGAATTCAAACATAAAAGCCACTTCAAAAGCTAAAAAAAGACAAAATGTATCTCTCTGAACACATCTACAAGCTTTACTTAAGCTTTTTAATGATCAGCACTAACGGGTCTGCTCGTCCTTAAAAATGCTGGAAAATCTGCTCACTATTAGGGTCCAAAATGTGCCAACTTCCTTAAAATTTTTTCAAGCAACAAACATAGGTTTTCAGCTGCTTCAGTGGCTACGTTCAACTGTCCATCTGTTCTCATACAGCGTTTCTAACTAATCCATCCCTAATTCCTATAACCCTGACCAGGGCAAGGCAAACGGTTCTAAATAACCTTTTCCAACAGTCAGTTTTAAACATGTGCTATTCTCTCTGCATCTCCCACCACTAGCATTCCCACCTCATTTCAAAGCAAACACACAACACAGTTTTACAATTTGGACACGTGACCTGTAACTTTCATTTCACTATCAAAAATCCAGCTACTAGCTCTGTTCAAAACGCATTGTATCTACTGCTTAGCCTTTAAGTAAAGAGACCACAGCAATTATTTGCCCCTGAGAACAGGAATGGCAATTTTAGAACTGAATCTTAAGTCCAGCGCAAAGTCTAAATCCTAACAAATTGAATGGGAGCTTGTAAACCTAGAGGAGTCCATAACACACCCACAGCATAAAGTTTGTGTACATTAAACCCTGAGCCATCTATTTTCAGCCTAAATTGACTTCAGGTATAAAACACAGCATCTGATGTTAAAGCTTTCTTTATATAACCTTTGCTACACTTTCTGTCTGCCTTTAATTATTTATCTGGCAAGTCTTCTTCGTAAAAAAATCACTAACATGTAAATATTACATTACATAACTGCAAAAGTACCTTACTTATTTCACTGACTCAAAGTAACTGTTTACAGCCTCTGAAATGGACCGGGTTGTCTGGATGCTAACATCTCCATAACACAGAACACAACAAAGGAATATATGAACAGGCACCTCTACCTAGAAAATGAGGACATATTTCTGGCTGGAGCAACAGTCAAACCCTCCCTGTTAAAACACATTACTACGAGGTGTGTAACCTCTACTTCACCACTATCTAATTTTTATGAATTGCATGACTCAAGGCTGTACCTGACTGCCAGCTATTACCTCTGCCTATTCTCTACCTGCCCTGCCAACGGGTGAACACGGTGAACAGAACCTCGCAAACCCATACAAAATATTTCTGTCAGTTTTACCCTTTCTTGGCCCTCACCTGACCAGGTCTCCATGAAGCTGCAAAAAGAGGTTTTTCCTCCCTTCTCCGCCACAGATCTCCGAGGCGTGGGTGTCCACTGTGCAGAGGACCAGGCGCAAGTCCGAAGGAGCTGCAGCTGCTGAATCTCTCCCATAAACATACACGCAGCCTCGTCCGACGTCCCCTTTAAGCCAGGTCCTCTCACGGGAACCAACCCGACTCCTGCTCTGGCAGCTCCTGCTCCCGGTGCGCTTCGCGTTCCTCTGCAAGGCAGCCCAGACCCGAGCGTCAGCACCACCTCCGGCCGCGGCCGCACTCCGACCCGGTCCCACACCGGCCCCTCCGCACAGGCCGCAGCCACCGGGATTCCCACGCCGGGCAGAGAAAGACCAAGGTCGCGGCGGGCAGCGCCCCCGGCGTCCCGCAGCCGACTCCCCCCGACTCCGCCGAGTCGCCGGGAGCGGCGGAGGCCTCGGTCCCCTCCTCACCTTCAGCACTCGGATGCCGCCGCGGGGTCCGCCCCGGCCCCCTCGTGCACCGCCCGGCGCCGCCGCCTCGTCCTCCTCGGGCTCCTGTGCCTCCCTGGGCCCCGGCCCCGGCCGGGCCTCCCCCATCGCCGGCCGGACCGACTGCCCGGGCCTCCGCGGCCCCGCCCCGGAAACGTACGGGTCGTCCGGCCCAGGCCCCGCCCCCGGGCGATAGCGGGAGCCTGCGGTCGAGGCCGGGCACCGTGTGCTCCGTGTCTGTGTCCGTGCCCTTCCACCAGCGAGAGGTGCCGAGTGAGGAGCCGCTCGCCAGCCGGCGGGGAAAAGGCAAAGCTCACGTGAACGCTGCAAACGCACCTGTCACCGCTCGCCCTTCACACAGCTCCAGGGTCTGTCACCATTCAGCGCCCCGCACCTGGAGGGGACGTACCGTTCTCCCGCTGCCCCGCAGGTCCATCACGTAAGCTCTGCCAGTCTTAACTAGTGGTTGCTACTAATGATGTCATTAACTACTAATGGCGTAATCATATACCAACGACATCATCATGACACAGTTTGCAAGAATTTGAGTATTCTTTAGGGCAGCCACTGCTCCTGCCCCAACAGGATCAAACACATTAAAAAAAGCTTCCCACCTTCCCCACAGTGAAATTACATGTTACAAAAGACATGAAAAGTAATCTAGTGAAACGTGACTGTGACTAGAAAACACAAAGCAGGCACATATGGGGACAGAGAGATGACGGCAACCCTTGTCCAAGAGGCACTCGGTGAAAGCGATCTTTTAACGAGCTCCCAGAGCAGGCTCCAAACACCAGGGAAAAATACTCCCTGTGTTCAGATCCCATCACACCTTTCTAGCACCTGGACAAGCATTGCTGCTAGTAACTAACTCTCTCTCAGCATGGTATTCCACAGGAACTGCTCAAGTATTTTGCAACTGTCCACTCATCTCGGTCTCCAAAATTTCCTATAGAGTTTTTTCAAAATCTGGCCTTATTATTTCGCATTATCTGACCTTGCCATAGCCGAACATTAAGAATCAAAACATTCTATCCCACTGTACTTGCAGAAAGCAACAAGGCACAGTTTTAAATCATTGAATATTGACTCATTTTATTAGTCACTTCGTAATTTGTTTCAACCAAAAGACAATACACACAGCAGAAGTCTAATGCATCCCATTTAAATGTTTACATCTGTTAAGCTCCTCACTCACCTGACTCAGCATTTACTTAAATTTTTCACATCTCAAAAATAGGTCTCCAGAATTGAGTGCCACCAGGTGGCCCTGCTCAAATGGCATGTTTTCACTGTAAATTTGGTTGGGTTTTTTTTTTTTAGTAGTTTTTTGTTTGCCTTTTTTTTTCTCTATACTGTCAAAGAGGTGGGATGGGGCTCTATGTAAAACTTAAATTACAACATCAGGAAAGTAAAAGGAATATACAGGAATAGAGTGAAAGTTAAAAGGAAAGCAGTCCAGCAGCTCCTTCCCTCACAGCCTCCAAGTAGAAAATGAATACATAGAAGTACACCACCGTCACTGCTGCCGCGGCTCACAGCTAGTACCAGCCTTAGGGAAGGCACAGGTACCTTTCCCAGCTGCTTCAGTATCTTCTGAGTTATAGATCCAAGGTACTGTAAAGACAGTCCCCTCACTGCTATTGCTTCAGTAAGTTGTTCAAGGCCATATTTTGTTGCATCAAAACCCGGACAAAGTCAAATTTCAGGACCTTCCCATGTCTCCTCCCCTTTCAGGCCCATTATGGCCACTACTGTTTCTGTCATTTTTTGACTCAAAATACATTCACTTGGAAAAACAGACATCCATTGTCTCCCGGTTCCGAAGCCTCCCATGCAGATACTAGTAAGATTAGCCATGAAATCCGTATCTTGCTGCCTTTATATCCCCCTTACACTGAAGCAAGGAAAACGTTGACCAGACCTGTAAGAATTGTTGCGTTCAACC
This sequence comes from Machaerirhynchus nigripectus, assembly GCA_013397975.1. Lineage (NCBI taxonomy): Eukaryota > Metazoa > Chordata > Aves > Passeriformes > Dicruridae > Machaerirhynchus > Machaerirhynchus nigripectus. The sequence goes on along the minus strand of VZRQ01004128.1, from coordinate 847,937 downwards.
AGTGGGAAGAGGACTCAGCCTATGCTTGGAGTGTCTCAGACGTGCGAGTACTCTCCAGAGGAAAACCACAGCAGCAGCACAGAGCTCAAAATGCACATGGGGGTCAGGGAGCAAGCAGCATTATCTGGTCTCGCTGACAGGGGAAGGTGTGAGGCCTGGACTTCCTTCTTGCATAATGTCAGCATCCATCCCTTAGTGAGGAAGGGAGGGCTCCAAGGACAACTGGAATGTTTGGCTGCTACAAAAGAGTACTTCATAGTTAAGGGATGGCTTCCTGCAAAACACAGTTTGGGTACACGCATTGCCTCCTCCAGCTCGACTCAAATACATGACGAAACGCCCATTTCCCCACAGACACAGTGCAAGGGTGGCTGAAGGAGCCAAGAACACACAAAGAATTCACCCTGCAAGCTTACCAGAGACTGACAGCAAACCCCAGCTGCTCTAGGGGACAGAAAACAAGTATGACAAGAGGGACAACATACACTGTTCCCAAATCTGCTGCAACAAACTGGCCAGGCGAGAGACCATTTTCTTCTTCCTTCCCATCTAATTTCCTGTACCACTGCTCTTTCCCAGCAAAACCAAAGGGAGAGCAAGGCATGCTGGCTTTCAGTACGAGTGACCATGTACAACTCTGTAAAGAGAATGGGAGAGCTTATGAGGAGTTCAGGAACCAAGGCAAAGACTTCCCATTAGCTTTTTATCTGGGATGCCCTCAGAGCTCACTGTGGCATGAATTTAACACGCTCAGTCTTCAACATTGATTTTGAGCTAGTGGGACAATGAATAGCCACAACTGCAGTGAAAACAAACTAAATGCTCAGCACCAGAAATGGACCATGATTCAGCCATTTCCTGCAAAACTGCCTGTTTCATGATGCTTCTAGCTAAGCACAGGATATATCTCACCACTGATAGCCAAGGCATGAACCTGCCACAACCCAAAGTTAATTTTAAGGAAATCATACATTGTTTTTCTAGGTTTTATAACCCTATGCTGATGCCAGTTCCAGGAGAAAAATGCTCATTGCTAATCCAAAGGCCCAAACCAGTTCAATCAGTAAGGCAGCAAAAATGCCCTCCAAGAGAAGATAAATTTACTCCACTACACATGGACCAGCACTTAAATCAGTGACACAGTCAGTCCTACATTATATTGCTTAATGCAGTTATGACCAGACTGAACAACCCTTAGTGGCCTCCTGCTCCCAATTCAAAGGCAGAATTGGTCTTCAGTTTTCCCGAAGTACACTGTGGACCACTCTTGCAAAGTTTTTGGCAAGTTCTGAAGCCCAGTGTCAGCACTTCTGTGGACACAAAAAGCTATGCCTAAGCTTGCCATCAGAGCACTCAATGATCTGGAAAGCCCTAGAACAGAACTGAAGCAGAAGTGCTCAACCTTCAGCTTACCAGCACACTCACAAATGAAGATCTAAGATATATCCTAAGATATATCCTGAAGAGCACTGAACATCTGAACAGTTTGTCACACTGTGCTTTCAGCTGTCTTACACATCACCTCCAAGAGACTGCCCAGAACTGCACCAACTCCCAGGAGTTCCCACAGGGACATCCCTGAACACAGCTTTCTGTGAGCTCAGAGGGGTATCAGACCTCGCATCTTTGGACCCAAATACTCAGAACAACTGGCTTCTGTTCAAAACACAGTTTAGTTACTTTCAGTCTGAACCTGAACTGGCTCATTATTCTGAAAGGGGAGCAAGGATCAACTAAGTAAAAAAAATGGGAAAAGGTCTCTTTAAACTGCATGGTCTTTATTTCAGTGCCAATATTACAGATACAACACAAATATCCCAGTCAGAAGTAACTCAAATGGAACCCAGGGGGTCTGCTACAGGCTCTGGAAATTAAATTGGGGAGAAGTTCTGGAATAACCAAGAAGAGCAACTTTGCAGCATAGTCTCTTTGCTCAGCAGGAGCAAAGCCCTTGCCCAAAAACTGATTTACAAAATTTAATGCGTCTTTTCTACCCATAAACCACAACTAACAGGTTGAAAGACTTTAAAACATATGTGGTAGAAAACCAGCTGCTCATTTTATCTCTACATCTCTCATACCTCACTTTACTTTCTGGGGAAGCTACAGAAGACTCCATGAATTTGCATGGCTGTAGCTACTGATGGAAATAAAAAATTCAGGTGTAAGGTCTTCATTTCCAAGTACAGCACCAAAGCAATTTTACCACCTCTTACCAGCACCTCTTCTCCTGCACTGTGTCCCAGGTTTGCAGATGAACTCCAAAGGCCTCGCTTGCTCTTGGTATGCATCACATAACTAAGAAGTGGGTGTATACAATAATGCACTGAGTAGGTCATAAGAAGCCTCCACCCCCTTAAGACCTAGGGGATACAAGAAGAAAGAGGCAGGGCAGCCTGACATTCCCCAAGACCCCATCTGAGTCCCAGATGAAAATGCCTGAAGGAATCCAGCTAAAAATGAGTGACGACACGCCTTACCCACCCCAAGGAAAAAAAGACAGCAGAAAGAAGGAGCAACTGCTCACTTGCTGCAGAGAGAAGAAAGTTTCCCTGCTAGAAATTCCAGACTTCTCTTCCAACCAGGCTGTGTTCCTTTTTGAGGGGGAAGGGGGGTGGGGAAGGGGAGAAGGGAATGTTGCTTCTGGCTGTGAATGCATGTGTGAGGGAGTGCATAGTAGCCTCCACAAGCTGCCAGCCTCATCAGCAGAGGAGAGGAGATTAGTCTTAACAGATATGCTTCAAAGTCAGCAATCACTTCAGGAAAATTCCTCCTCATCAGCAGGTCTCATTTGTTCCCCATGCCCATGGTGCAGTTTGGGGGATTGCCAAGGATCACAACCTTCTTCCCAGAGTTCTTTTGATTGGGTGGGATGAGAATAAGAATGGTGCCAGAGCCTCATTGCCAAGACTGAGGGGGGAAGTTGTTGACTTCTGCTAGATCCTGCATTGTTGAGCCCTTGTGATTATATGTCAACTTGATCCGCATACGTAGTTGTTGCTACAAGAGAAAAGGGGGAAACAAACAAACACACAACAAATTCAGGTCTTCATTAAAGGTCAGAGACTCCCACCTCTCCAGTTCCCTTCCCCCACCCCATGAATACTCAACACAGACCTTTCCTGACCACAAGACCTTGCCGGGAATAGGTGCAGGGTGAGCTATGACACTGCAGATAAATGCTCAATCTGGTAGGACATCGATTGGTCACTGTAGTTCTCATATCAGGTACAAGCTCTTAGAAAAGTTATGGCACACCTTCTACCCATGTCTGTCTCTGCACTGGCCCTGCTCTTGCAAGCACTCAGGTCCTTAAATAAAAAATTAACTGCCTTCAAATTCCGGTTGACAACACTAAAAAGCAGGAGGCAGATCTGTACTCTGTCTCCTGCACTGCACTCAGGCTTGCAGGGAGAGATGGGCTGTCCACTCAGTGCAGCAGTCTGGAAACTTCAAGTACTGCACAGCTCAGCAGCACTGTGAAGGAAATAGCCTACGAAAGACTGGAAACAACCTCCAAGAACACTCCCTTCTGCTGTAAGTAAATGACGGAATAGCTCAGAAGTCACTTTACACCGTCATTTGGCTCTCACCCAGATACTAGGTAGCCCTTCAAAACAGCTAGAGTACAGCATGCTCCAGTCACGTTCCCTGTTCTCCTCTCTCTCAAAAAACCCAAAAATGAAATGCCAAAAGTTGACCATTTCTGTGTCATACACTCTTTTCTCCATACCTACAGGCAAATACACAAAAGGGATAGCAGAAGGAAGAAAGGAAGACAATGACTGCCTCAACCAGGCTCAGGATAAATAAGTTATGCTGTGTCACTAATAGATCAACATCATCACCGTCACTTTTTGGTTTATTTGGCATTTTGGAAAACTAGCCAATAGTTTCAATCCAGCATGATGGCACTATTTTGCATCTCTGTACTCTGAAGTGTTCCTAGGAGTTGTGGCATGCTTTCCTACAAGAAAGCACGCCACTACCCTAAGTGTGTTTCACCTTGTGGGTCCCATTCTGGCACATTACAGGAAAACACCTAAATCCTCCAAAGTTCAGAAAATAACTTTCAAGGTGATCGTTGAAAGGTGCTCTACAGCACCACAGAGAAACTGGCATCAGATGTATATAAGACAGAGAATAATTAGTCTTGTGGCTTAGTATAGGCAGAGGTGAGCAGACTACATGGAAATAAAGGGAGATGCATAGAAACCACAAAAACTGTGCACTAGAAGACTGCCATTCAGTGAAACTTGGGCTGAAATTCGTGAATTTTTTTCACACTTGCACATCAGTCTAGCAGCAACACTTTACTTCTAGATCAATACATAAGTGTCAACCTATGAAAAACTTCAGATGTTTTAAGTTCCTAGAGTCATTTAAGATCATAAGGCTGTCTCAAAGGAAGAAACGTGATCTCAATTTTATTTTTCTTTCTGATGCCATCTGAGCACTTGCAAACCCTCTTAAGGAGGACATGTGGGCCACACCCCTCCCTCCCCTGAAGTCTGTTGTGTTCATGTCTTGAAGCCTGTCTCTGAAGGCTGTAAAACAAATGGAATTACAATTTTACCACACCTAAAGATTCTTTCCATCAACTATTTAAAACTACATGCATCACATTAAAAACAAATGACACCACTTGACAGACAATCTTAAGAATATGGACCAAACTACTTTTTTGTGTAACAAATATTTCAAGTAACACCGCTGCAGACAGCAAGAACAAATATTGAATATCTTTATATATCTCAAGATGCTGGCCTTCCAAACATCACATTTACAACCCACAGAAACACTAGGTTGAGCTCCTCTGGAAAGGCCATTTGAAAACTTAACAACCACTGCAATGCAAGACATGAATGAATTCAAGGTAGCAAAGCTGTTAAGCTGTATTAGCAGTATAACTAAATAGAAGGCCAAACCTATGTCCAGAGCCTCCTGCGTTTTTCCTAACTTTTTCCTAACTCTAACCGAAGTGACTGCCATGAAAAACATATCATTCGCTACCATCACTCCCTACCGCTCCTCACAGATGTATCCCAGTGCCACTAAATGAATGATTACAAGACAGTATCTTCAACAATTCTTCTTGGAATCGCTCACCTTCTGTGGATTCAGGACTTTAATGACCTGTGTGATGGTCCCAGAGTTAAATGCAGGGATGACACTGCTGCTGGGAGACAGAAGCTGCAGCTGGAATGTCTGGAAACAGGGCAAAAAGGAAACAATTTGATGCGTAAGCAAGAAGTGACTTGTTTGCACTGAAAGAAAGCAAGGAAAATTAAAAGTTCAGTTTCCGGCCCTGAAAAATCAGTTCTTGAATTCCCTATCTTGTTGTTCCCTAAGAACAACACATTCACTTGGCCCACCTGCTTTCTATGCAAGTAGGATCCAGGTAACACAAATAATAGGAGGTGAGGGCTTACTGCAGTGTACCAAGATCAGCAGAGATGCTTTCTTTCACATGTTGCACTCAGAGGAACAGTCAGCACACTTGTAACTTCAGGAGGCCTGTTCTTTCCCTAATTCCTTCCTATGGTAGGTGTAGAACCTACCTGAATCCAAGTTAGAGGAATACTAATTCCTAGAAGTGAACATACTTTCCCAAATTTGGAGAGCATTTCAGTCACACGCTGCTTCATTAGTCTGCTCTGCTATAAACCAGCAATATCTGTCTCCCACCTTTTATGCTGCAGCTGGGTGCAAGAAGCAACAATTCACTTCTTTAAATAAGGACTGCCATTAATCACCATACTGTGACTCATTTAAACTTTTATAAGCAACTAATAGCTTCACAAGATTTTTTTTCTTTCATGTATTCATAGCTCCAAAGAACATGGTGTATTTCTTAAAAATTAAGAATAAAGGGTATGATTAGTGTCTCCAAAATACTGGTTTTGACCCAAATGGGCTTTTTGCCTGAGGTTTAGCAATTTTTCTAGAAAGTGGTGATTTTAAAACACAATTTTGTCCAAGCAGAAGTGGTCCAATTTGATTGGAACCTGTGTTCTACTGCATTTACAACATGTACTTTCAGACTGGCAAGAGATGACCTAACTGGGCACTAAGAGGTCCTTGTAACAGTTGTCAGCCTTGTTTACTTTGCAAGTTTCTATCTACATGAAAGCATCAACCGTGAAGTGTTTGCAACTGGCCTTCAGCTTCTCACTGTAGCTGCCCTAAGTGGCTCTACCTTTGGTACTGCAGCTTGGAAAACAAAATCTGTCATATCCAGCTCTGTGCTGTTGGAGGCCTGTATCGTGATTACAGTGACACTAGGGTTGGTGTTCGACCTCTCAAAGGTGAAGTCAATCTTCAGCCCATTCTTGTTGTATGCAGTAATGGAGGGGATTCCTGTAGGAAACAAAAGCAGCAGAATCTGGAGATCATTCTCAACATCATAGTATGCATTTACTTTACCCCAGACTCTTTGGAAAATTAAACACACCCAGTTGTGCTCCAGTATCTATGCCACACTTTCAAATTGCCTTCCTTTTTTTTTTTCTTTACTATTCCTTGTTTCCTCTTCTAGTTGGGTGTTGGGGCACTTTAGGCAAAGGATTTACATGTCCCTAACCTGCAGCAATATCATTGAAGAGAGGCTGAGATGTAAGTCCATCGAGCAGGAACGGAGGCTGTGCTATCTGGGGTGCAGGGGCAGATACTGGAGAACCTACAAGAAATGTTGAAGGATTAATACTTTGCTGTCAGGAAATGAAGGGTAATTACTCCTTTGTCGAAGACTGACTGTTGCATATTGTATTTCTTTACAGGAAGCTCTATAAATCACCTGTGTTGTCATCCTCCCCTTCTTTGCTTTCCAGAACTGGATCCTCTAGCACTAGCAAGCATTTGAATGGAATGAATTCCTCACATCTCACAGTCCTCTCTGGAAAGGCTCACAGCATTCCCAGACTCAGGTGTGAAAATGCTCATCTCACCAGCTAATCATGCAGAATCGGCCTGTGACTTCATTCCCTGACTCCCACCTGTATGCTAATATGGATCTTGGTAAGAGTAAGTGTAAAAACTAGGACTTGAAAGACAATGAAGAAGTAGCCCACCCTCGTCTCATCCCAGGGATGAGAATGTAGACGTCTAAGAAATGCAGCCTGCTCACCTGTTAGGTTGAGGTCTCCCAGGAGGTCAAGCAGCTCCCCACCAGCAGAGGCTGGCTTGCTTGTAGGTGCAGTGGGAATTACAGGTGTTATATCACTTCCCCCCAACAAGTCCAATAAATCATTTGCCTAATGAGAGAGTGGATGTAATACTTACATATATTCAACTTTCTGCTACTTTCCCTTGCAAATGCAGTGTATTCTATTTGTTCTCAAACTGAAGGCCACCAGAGTTGTTGGCCAGTTAGAGGGGTTCTTAATTTCACTGTGATCCCAGGCCCCACAAGAAATCTAGTTTCCACACTTGAGGGACCATACAGATAGGGAAGGACTGAATTCATGCACATTAAGACAAGCTGGGGAATCACAGAGTATTCTGAATTGGAAGGGACCCACAAGAATCATTGAGTCCAACTCTAAAGTGAATGGCCCATACGGGGATCAAATGCACAACCTTGACATTAATAGCACCATAACCAAGATAATCCCACCCTGCTCCTGAGCGGCCTACAGAGACCAGTCCCACACACCTGTTCTGGACACTAGAGCCATCAGAGCAGAGCAATGATACAATCATCACCAGTCAGAAACAGCAAAGAAGCAGAGAGGGCAAGGGAGATGGTCTCAGCTTACTGTTGGCACTGGCTGGAACGTGTTCTGACAGGCAGTGGAAATTTATGCTGGGTCAGTTTCCGTTACCTGGTTAGCAGACTGCAATCCAGAGGGTGGAGGTTTAGTTTCCAGTACTGCTGTCTCTGTCTCTCCATTGGTCTGTACAATTTCAGCAGGGCCATTTGTGGTGACTTTCTCCATTACTGGCATTCTCTCAAGCAGTGCTGGCCTGAAAGAAGCTGACATAGTTACACTGTGCCATCTTCCTGGATCCCAATCCAAATACTTAAGACATTCAAGAGCTGATATATATAGGACGACCTGCCTTTTCCCTTTAGCTCCAAAGCAGGGGAACTGTAAGACTTCATGACAGTTTGAGGTGGTCAGAAGCAATCCCTAGCATTCTGTGCCAGTGTAAATACACTAGTTATCAACTAGCTAAAAGACAAACAAGCCCTCCTGTCTCCTGCTTCCCCCCAGTAGCTAACAAGCTCAGGCTCAAAGCACGACAAATGCTCTGGCGGAGAGAGTCTCTGATCACAGAACAATATCACAGGATACATTAAGTCCTTAAAACACTCACTAATAACCCTGTAGAAGGGGGGGGATTCTAGATCCTCTGTAACCCTAGCAAAAATCACCCAAGTTCTTACAGCACAGTGTCATCCACAGGGGATCAGAGGAGATAATGATCCTTTTCAAACACCAATATTCTATCAGAACTTACCTCATGTGATCATATTTCTTGAAAAGTGCATTATATTCCACAGCTCTCTGCTGTAGCTCCACATCAATGCTGCTGCCGTAGATGGAAACTACCTTCTTAATGCGACTGTTGGTGGCAAGGGAAAAGAAACACACCATGAAATTAGCAGCAATAAGCAAGGGATTAGCATGTGTCATCCCGAAGATGCTACCTAGTCTCTGTTCAACAGGAGTCCCATGTAACTCATGTAAAACAGCAGTCCATGCAGTATCCATGTAACATCCATGTATGAACTGTCCCTTCACAACAGCATCAGCAGGTGATTAACACCACCTTAGGGCATAGCATAAAAAAGCTCAACTACCCACACGGAGAAGCCTCCAATAGGAAACAAGGCTATTTTTCTCTCCGTCATCCAAAAAAGGAACCGGAAAGAACAGTCCACTGAAAGTAAGGACTTCTCTTCCCCATAAGGAGTATTCGAGAAACAGCAACAGGGATTAAGTCCCCACACAGCAGAGGGCATCCACAAAGAAAACACTACCCTCAACAGACATCTTCCACCCTGTGAGCAAAGGAGGACTGTAAAAGCCAACAAATAACAGGATGACTCTTGTAAACCACAGAAGAAGAACATGTTCAAGGAATACTCCTACTGAAGACTCCGGATGTTAGTACATCTGTAACAAAGCCCTGAGCAGTATCCACCAATGGGAACTCACTTGACAGTGCAGGTGAACCTTGTGGAAAGCTTCATGATGGCAGTGAGAGCATAGCCTCGTGTCACAGATGCCGACATATTAGATATCAGGACACTTTCTAAAATATCAAGAACTTCATCCTCTGTTACCTGAAAAGGTACAGAGAGGTTAGGCTAAGACAGAGCGGAGCTTACCGCAAGACTTGCAGAGCATACTATAAAAACCTGTCTCTTGCCTAATGGCCATGTCACACCTTCTCTGCAACTCTGAGCCTGTAGCATTATGTTCAGAGCATGTGAGACATGCATCCAGGAGGACATCTCACAGTATGAGTTTCACACATTGAAGAGCGGGTTTACCACTGAAATACATTGCTAAGACCCTAGCAGATTTCTTCCAAGTCAGTTAGCACTGAAACCACACCACTCTGCCAGTTGTAGCAGCATTCCACACAGACAGTGTTTAAACAGTCCATGCCTGCAGCAGGGGAAAGAGATTCCTGTCCAGGGTCCCTTACCATCATGGACATCAGTGCTAGGGAACTGTTGAAAGCACTCCCTTCACCTAGCCAGTGACTCCATCAGGTGGGTCCAGACTCAGCCAGGTGTACAGATGCTATTGTTTCCCAAGATATACCTGTATTGGTTCCTCCTCTTCACACTGACCAGACACCAGAAGATCTCCATACTCTCCTATGCACCAGGAGGCAACTTGTACCAGGGGTTGCTGTTGGAAGAAAAACCAGAGAAGGCTCAGAGATGAATGGCTGCCTGTATGATAAATAAAACCATCCCCATTTCCAAGATCAAGCTTAGCCTTCCACAGCAGAAGAAAGAGGAATATCTGATTCGATCAAGAATTCCGTAAGAGAACTGGAGAAACTAAAAAGAACATGAACTTATAGAAGACATGCCTGTTCAGCAACCTCTCCCTTGGAGCCAGACTTTGTGATGTTGGCTTACTCTGAGATGCTTAGTAAACATGCATAATTATTGCAGTACAACAAAGAAACTGAAGCCGGCCGCATTCAGTTTTACCTGGGAGTAATCTCCAAGGATGGCTTTATAGAGTCTCTGCACAGTGTAGGCATGCATCTCCACACTATTAGTTATTAACTGGATCAGATTGGGAACAGCATCATCACGAACATAACTTCCTGCCTACAAGAACAATTGTTAGGTTTTACTATGGACCTTCTTAAGTAACACCCAGCAGCTGTGATACCCTTCACAAAACCACCTAATGTGTATGGAAATAAAAACCAACTTTCTCATCCATGAGCACTTTATGGTTGATTTTGAGCAACCTCAGGGGGACAGAAGTACAGGACAGTACATTTACCAACAAATAAAACTATACTCAGAGAAATCCACACAACTGCAAGAGGATAGAATGCAGAAACGACTACATCTTTTTAAGTGGTTTATCTAGCAGACAAGAAAAGGCTATTACTTTACTGAAGAAAGTAATCTGAGAGCAATTCTCACAGCCAACCTTCCAGTGGAAATGAATTCTCATTTCAGACAAATCTACATCTGTTTCAGGGTGACAAAATGGCACCCCCAGCCAAACTTACTTCTTGATGATTCTCAAATTTGAACACTAATATTGATAAATCTCTTCCCACTCCTTTGCCTGAGAGAACACACTGCCTACCCAAGTTATCAAGATCTCTTCCCTCAGTTGCCAAAACACTACTCCAGTTCCACCTCAGCTGTGATGTTTATAGATAAATTCAAGTAGATAAAGAGTAATAATTAAACCCAAAGAAGGTGAACTAGAAGGCTGTTGATACAGTTTTATTAACAAGTTTTGATAAACTCAACTTGGAGTAATTCCAAGAAACTCCTTCACCCCCCATCTCTATGCAAGTCACTTAAGGCTGCATTCACTCTCCTCTGAAAGCACTGTATATTGGAATCAGACAGTACAAGAGCTGTCCTTAGAAACGAATGTGATTACTGCAGTAGAAACACTGTTACACACTCTTGTGTGTGCTTCTGAAATAGTACAGTTCTTCTGAAGAACCACTCAGTGATCCAAGGCAGCCAGTCAGAAATATGTGAACTCAGTAAATATGACTATCCTAAGTACACTTCCTCTATGCATTTTAGCATTTGTTATCTGCCAGCCTTTAGAACCATCTCCAACTTGATGGTGAGTAACTTCCTACAGATAAAAAAATTTTATGTAGTCACACACAAGAGAGGCAATTTCACTTACCGTTGTTAGGACTCTCATAATTGTGTCTATGTGCCAGCGCTTGGAAGGAGCATATCTGACAAAATTAAGAAAACAAGTTAAGAGCAATAACTGCCAGTCTTCAACACCAGCAAGAAACCCACCATCATCAGAACTTCCCCTTTCAGTTACTTCCTGGCCCACGGCTTCATGAGAAGGGACACCAATACTGAGGGAGGGCTACAACTGACAAACCACACATAAATCAGCGAACAGAGAAGAAATGAATCGACATATTCTCTCTTGGGATCAAGCAGGGAGAGAAATGACACACAAGGTGTTTACAATCTCAAGGATGTACCAATTATTAGCAAGTAAAACAACTCCATACTTTTCAGCTGCAAGAAATATTCCAGATGCACAGTCTGCCTTGAACTCTGGTTCACAGGAATCTAGGAAATACAGTAACTCCTTCATCATTCCACGGACATTGTTCCCATTAACAAGAGCAAAACTCAGTTCCATTGCACGCCTAGGGCAAGAGACAGAAAACCAATCAAGTAACTTCAACTAGCAAAGGAAGAAAAAGAAAACCCCAAATCCAGCTACAAAAATGCAGTTACCTTTTAATTAAGAAGAGATCAATACTTACTAATCCTGTGAGATAGATGTGGACTAATACTCCACATTTAATGTGCCAGTATTTTCTTGTTCATAGGCGGACAATAAACGTCCACCCTCCAAAAAATTAAGGGGGAGGGGGGCTATGGGGTGTTCCAGAAACATCTATACATATGTTAAAGATGGCTTAAGGCTAGCAGTATCTTTCAGCAACCAGAGTCCATCAGGATTAAATTCTGACTGTCTAAGCGTAATCGAATGCTGGTCATTTCTGTCACAAAACTGTAAAAACTAAACCATGCCACAACACGCTTTCCAGAACAGACCTGTTTCCAGTTCCATATATTAGAGATTCAAACACAGTATAGATTTAAAACATTAACTGATAAGCTTTACTGTATCCTATTGGATAAACTATGTAAGATTTCTAGAACCCAAAGTTACCCTGGTGTTGTTTATTCCTCCTCATCACAGACATGCTGACACCACAACTAGTCAGAGTACTATCTCCTTGCCATTCCCTTTTGTGCACATCAAGAGCTCAGAGGCTACTCCCTGGCTCTTCTACCTGAAGGTTCTGTAGTTGATTCTAACACAGGTCTCTCATTCTTCTGACATTGTTCGGATGAAGACTATTAACTTCAAATGTGATTGATTTCTGCACAACAGCTGTATTAAAATGCATTAAAACAGGCTCACTAAACAACTCTGACTGATTTTTAAAATGGTCTTGGGCACAAGCTGTTTGTTCTCAAGAATCTGAGAACATCTAGACAGCATTGCTTCTCAACATTTTCCTAGCTGTTATTGTAATAAGGACTTTTACAGAATGGTGAATTGTAAATGTATTACTTTGCTTGTTACCCAATATCCAGGGACTGAGAAAATACAGAGGTATTCAGAATTAGGGTGGAAATACCAAACTAAATTGTTACCTTTTAACATGTAAATCTGTGTTTAGCTGATGACCTATACCATTATTAGAACTGTTTCCATCTCTCCAACTAATTCCCACCTGACCCTACTGGGTTACAAGTTTTCCATGTTTATGTTTAAAATTTCAGTCACTTTATAGCAGATATATCAATACTGCAGCTATGCAGGAGTACACTGAGGTGTTAATAAAGGGATTTATCTCAGCACGTATTGCTTGCCTTCAGTCATATTACATGTTTCATTTCTCTCACAAAGCTCTCAATCATGTAGTTTGATCAAATCAAGCAGACAAAAAGACTTGAATTAAATAGTAAAGCCATTCTGAATTACACTACATGGACCAAAGATGAACTGCACCAGTTACAAGATAATGAGCAGAGGCCACGCTTCAGATAACCAAAACCAGGTATCATGTCTTTCCCTCAAGTCCTTGAAGCTTGCTACCTGGGGACTCTGACATACACCCAGTCAATATAATGCTTCAATGAAGACAGTGCATTGTCAGCAGCATGAGTGTCAGCATGGCAACATCATGCTCTGCTGATGGATCACTCAAAGGCTTCATCCTCCAACAGCACTCAGACATGAAGCTCAGTCACTTGTAGCATGCCCTTATTTTCCTAGCAGGCACCAATAAAATGTTTTCATTGCCTTCTACCCAAAACCTAGATGAGGCTTTGCTGTTCCACAACCTAGTCCCATGCTGGCTCTGACACCAAACAGCAACAGCAGCCTGATTTGTTCAGCATTGAAGAAACAAATTTGTGGTTTGGGATAGATTGCAACTGTAAAAATAGATTACAGGATACCCATTACATAGCAGTTAAAAGTAAGCTTCAGAAGCAAGAGAAATCCAATTTCTTTCCTATTTTGCACGTATTAGTCTGAGCAGTGCTGTTAAAAAAATTAGATCTGATTCAAAGATGGGCATAAGTTTGAAGAATGCCTATCATAACAAGGACCTGTAGTGTATCTAATCAGTTTGAATAGGTGGAAAAAAAGAGGTTGAACAATTCTGAAGGTATATTCATGTGACGAGTGCTCAATGAAGTTCCGGCCTGCAGCAGAGAGATTCTATGAAATGCAACAGGAAAAATGCTGCTGTCCCCATCATTGCATGCTGTATGCTGCATTCAGACCTTTCTTTGTAACCCAGTTATAGAAAAAATAATGAGGATGAGGAGAATTCTGAAAGAAAGAACAAGGAATCAACAGGCTGAAAGCCTCAGTTTAGAAGAGCAGCCTTCCACATAGGCTGGTCAAAAGCGAGACCAAACAGTTCAAGAACTTCCATGAGTGACAGAAACAGGAGAAAGTTATTACCATGAGTAAAAGGAACATAACTGAAGTAATGAGAAGAAACTGGAAGAAATTAGGGCTGAGTACAAGACAAAAAGTATTTCTGTAGTGAGAAGTAAGGCTGCAAGCTTTCCCATTGCCCAGAGCAGGAGGAACACACCACTATTTAAATAACAAATGAACACCAAGAGTGATAAAAGCATGTGGTTTGTAAGCAAATTGTTTGAGCAATCAAGTCTGAATTCTACCACTCCCTATTATATCTAAGAATACATTATTTGGATGACTTAACACAGCTTCAGGACAACATGGCACTGCCGGTTCATCTGAGAAAGGAAAAAAACATGGAGCACATCAGAGTAGGTTTGATCATGATCACAGGGCACAGAGGCTTTCCATCTTGCTGAGAACACACAAATCTCATCTCCACTGATAATGCATTTTGGAAAAATTCAGGCAAACAGAATTTATTTTTTCCCCATGAAATGCAACAGCAACTTTTCAAAGAAGGTGGGTGCACAGCTTCATTATCTTGTTTGGATTATGAACCATATTATACCTTCACAGTAGTCTCACTTCCAGTTCCCCAGGGTTACTGTCATTTTCCCCTATGCTCTGCTCACCTTCCACAGACTGTCAACCGCAAGAGTCTATTTCACTGATAATTTGACTACCTTTTAATGGAGACATCCAGATCCTTCAGGCAGTCCACAATGGTGCTTCGGTGCCGCTGTACTGCATTATGGTCTGTCTGCACAGTTTTCAACAACGATGTCAAAGCTACATATCTGCGATAAAGACATATGGTAATCAGTAGCTGACAGCAGCCATTTAATTTCTATGCACAGGCACTGTCCTCTTGCCCCAAACCTAGTCTTACTTTGCAACAGAATAGGATTCTCTTGTACTTGGTAATGAATGGAAATCCTACAGGGGACTGCCTGGCCTATTTTCACAGGCAAGTTACCACACTAAACTGTAACATGCCTAACAACACTCTGCTGCCCACACAAGCACCTGTCCCAAGCACCTCTGCAGATCTTACATTCAAACTAGCACGAGTCACAATTCCCAAGGCTAGAGTCTGCAACCCATATCATTATTTGCTATCCAACTGCCTAGAGATGGTATTCAATTCTAGCAGTTTCAGCAATTCCACATCCTGATTAATAGTGACCAGAGCACAACTAAACTCCTTTGTTGCCACCAGCACACAATCACAAAAAGCAGTCTTTGCCTAATTTGTCAGCTCTCCAGTGCCAACTCTGATTTGAATAGCACCAGAGACCACGTGGGACAAGACAGGAAAAAAACATGGACTTGATTAAGAAATCACAAGTTGAGAAATAGATCATACATTCAAACTTATCAAATAAGAAGGGCAGGGCCACATTTAAGATTTGCATAGAGAAAAGAAGGCACCAAGAAAGAAGCAAGTCCAACAGCCACACTAACCCCAAGAGCAGTGATCCCAACATGGCCTTGTGGAAAGCTTTATATCAGCATCATGTTTGTGCAATTGCTTCTCACATGTTTTAAATTGGCTGTTGTCAAAACACACTTTGTACCACTTACCTAATATTTTTGTCGTTGTTTAATAAGAAACGGCCTAGGATGTTAATGGCTAAGACCTGCAGAAAAAGTTAGGGAAGATTAGTGACCTAAAAGGGCTACTGGTCATCTTCATAATTTCATGATGACTTCAAAGGCAACACATCAAAACTAGCATTGCAGTTCTTAGCCAAAAAGAACTCTAGAAGCTGCCTAAGCAGAGGAAAAGCTAAAAGATGCATTGCAGGCTCTTACTTGCACTCAGGACACACATTCTGCAGGAAATTTTGCCTCTTAATTTTTGTTATTTTAAAAAACCCAAACACCGTCCCTCCCTCCAAACGAACACCCTTTCTGAAAAGGCTACAGTCTTATCTAGAGTCAGCTGCAGAGCTGTGTTTTGGTGAAACAACCTTGCTTCATGTCTTCCACACAAATTACTTCAATACTATCTCCTTGGAAAAAAAACAAAGGCCATAGCAAAGGCAACTTACTCTCAGGCCACTCTCAGATTTTATGTCCATAATAGTCAGCACAGTTTCATAGAGAATGGCATTTCCCACATTTTTACTTGTTTCCGTATTAGTGGCAACCTGAAGAAAGGAAACAAAGTAACTCCAACGAATTCAAAACAGATCTCCTTTGTGCTGCTCTGAAGAACAGGCAGTGAAAGTAACCAACCCCTACAAAACAGCATCACACTTGAAAACATGCGTCTCTTTCAATAAAATTTCACTCAGCATGGCAAGCAGCTGTATCATCACCAGTGCTGCTGAAGCCAAATTATTGAGAAACTAAGCGAAAGTTTAAACCACTCATCAACCTTGCAGACCTCACCTGTGCAAGTATATCATTCATTGCTTCACTAGAATCATCATCATTTCTCCCTAAAATTCTTAGTAACCGCAGGATTCGTACCTATTTGATAAAATAAAGCAAAGAAAAGCTTGGATGGCAGTGTTTGACATGGGGTCACAGTGGCAAAAAAGCAAAACAAGCTGCTGATTTCCATTCTTAAGCAAAATGCTTATCCCGGGTAAGAACTTTGTCAACAAAACCAGGTTTTTGCTGTGCTCATTTTCTTCCCATGAGCCAGAACTGTTCAGTCCTGTCACTACCAGGCACAGCCTTCCAAAACCAGTATGTGCTGCTTCTCTCTTTTGTCACATAACATGATAAGGCGCTACAAGTGCTGGTTAACCTAAGGTAGGTGTCTTTCACTAGGGCAGATGAACAGCATTTGCACAATCAGCTCAAAGGAAGACCAAAAAAAAAAATCTTAGAATCAACACAGGTGTGGAGGTAACTGCCTCATCACACCTAAGGCTCAAAACAGTCCTAAAACTAAAGCTATCAGTCACTGTTTGCATCAGTTCTTACCTGCAAAAAGGGGTCACTGATCCCAGACACATCATGCTCTGGTGAATATCCAGACATGATAAGGTTCTTCAGAATACGAACTAACTGGGGAACAAGCTGTGAAGAAGAGAGTTGTCCTGTTAGGGTACTGTTGTTTCCCCACCTCCAGCTTTGAAGTACCGGTCCAAGAACAAATCTTGTATTTGAAAGCAAGTCAGTCTCTGGATTCTTCAACAAAGTTCAGCCTGCACACCTAGAGCTGATGCTGTATGAATACCTACAGCTTGGCTAAGACACAACTAGGAACAGTTAAGCAGGGACCAGAGCACCATATTGTATCTTTAAAGTAGTAAATCTACATTTGTGGTACAGTGCAAGAACAAAACCAGCCTAGTTTCCCTGCTATCTCCTTTTGTTCCTACCTTTGCTCTTCAGGAATTACATACTCCTCTGAAAATGCGCATTTCATAAAACACACAAACAAAATGAACCCTGAACTTCCTACATCTGCCTTAAGGGGGAAACCAATAGGTGCTGCAACATCTTCCCTCCAGACACAGTAACAGACAAGTGGAGCATTCCTGGAACATTTATTAACATTTTCTTTCCCTTCCAACATACAAGAGTTACCAGGGCTGAGGACAGA